>CM071952.1:2825000-3195000 GCA_036784905.1 Acrossocheilus fasciatus
GTTTCCAACAGTGGTAATAAATCAACATAGCCTATTAGAATGATTTCTGAAGGATCATATGACTTTGAAAACTCTGAAAACAGCTGATGAAAATTCTGATTTGCATCACTGAATTAAATTATATTTTAAAGTATATTAATTATGTATTATATATGTATATGTATATGTATATGTATATGTATATGTATATATATATATATATATATATATATATATATATATATATATATATATATATATATATATATGACACGGAGAAGAGTGAAAGCTCTGACCGCTACCGAACATCTGAACATCTGAAATAAATGCACATTGACGGATCTTCTTCCGTCTGTTCTGCAAAATGTAAACAAATGTATATTTCTGCAAGCGTAAATATTGTGAAAATATCAATATTAATTGTTTTCTAGGCAAAGGCATTCCTCCTGGAACAGGTCACGCACCGCTGTGCAGAGCTAACGCAGGTTTGGCTGGTGTTCATTTCATGCTCTGTGAGACGCTTATTTAATGTATAAATTATACATTGTATTTAATGTATAAGGTACATGTACCACAAACTGGTAATGTTATAGTGGTATCGTGTAGGCTACTGTAATCGAATGTAGACTATACCTGTGGAACCGTAGACAGCACACACAGATCTTCATAGCAAGGAAACAATAGCCTTTGCAGATTTGCTTTCAATTGACTGTAGATCCAAAGCCACGTCTTCAACGCTCTTGAAGTTCTTAAACTTTCTGTTGCAACTGTGAGAACTGCTTCAGACGACTCAGCGCGTGCGGCAGGGAACTGAACAAATCATTCAAACTGATTCGCAAACCAATTCACTGGTTTCCCAACTGGTTTGATCAAGCCTTTGAACAGAATTGACCCAAAAGAATGAATCATTCGTGAATGGGCATCGTTCATTGCCCAGAGAAAAGTAGATGGGGTGTTTGGAATAAATTTAAGCATTTTAACTTGCATTAAGATAAAGTAACGAGAGGAGCGTCGCCCACAATGATGAAGTAAAAGTACCGTTTTTTTCACAAAAAATGTAGTGGAGTAAGAGTAAAAGTACTCATCTTTAAATATACTCTAAAAGTATTAGTTACCCCAAAAATGTAATCAAGTAAATGTAACGAAGTAAATGTAACTCATTACTACCCACCTCTGTTAAAGGGCACCTAGTATGCAAAATTCACTTTTACATGTTGTTTGAAAATAAATCTGTGTTAGCAGTGTGGTCGCGAGACTTAAAAATGTGTCGCCAGGATGATTTAAGGTAAACGTACGTATGTAACCAAGTTCAAGACTCAGGAAAGAAGCAACTAAATAAACATAAACAACAAAACGAACGTAACAGGCAGTTGCCTCAGGTCAGAATCAAATGTGTATTTGTGTTTGTGCTCTGTTTTTGCAGCACTGTACATTGTAGCAAATCAGAGACATATCCGTTGATTTCCATAACGCAATGGCCAATCAAAGGAGTTTTAGTGAATCAGAATCCACTCACCTCTCAGAACGCGAGTGTTCTTGTTCAGTCCAGAGTTATGGAAGCTCGCAACACCAATCCTCTGATTATAATGAACAAAGTGTAGGTGATGTAAATAAGAGACTAATTGTGCAGTGTTGACAGATTCATTGATTATAGCGGAATTAGAAATCGTGATACAAAAAGAACATTATTTTGTGTATTTGGTGCAATGCATTTGTTGCATTCAGTGAGGACATAATTACTGACTATAATGACTCATATGGTCTTTTTACACCTTGCGTTGCTTTGCACAAAACACGAGTTTGAATAGTCAGTAACAAATTCTTTAAATATCGAAACGTACTTACAGGCTGTGAGTCAGAAGCACCAGACTGTCCTTGAGACGTTGGAATTGCCCGACTTTATAGTGTTCACAGCCATCCATAGTGTTCACATTGTAGGCTACTCTCCCAGGTTCTGTAAAATGCACCGCACACACTTTAATATTTGGGCTGAACTGTTCTGGAACAGTGTTGTAAATACAACTGAACCACTGATAAAAAAAGTACTTTCGCTTTCACAACGAAACACACAGTGTCTCCACGACATGGTGGTGGCAACAACAATACTATAGCGAGAATAAAAGTTACGCCTTCTTTCATTGCGTATACGTTTTGGCAGTGTTATGCAAATCTTCCCACACCGTGACGTAGATACGGGGGCGTGTTTAAATGAGCCGTTTTAGGAAGGCATGGCAGTCTTAACTTTTATAAAGAAGATCTCTTTGGGTTGGAGACTTTAATCTTTACAGATCATATACCTGTATATGCACAACCAGCTTGTAACACTCCAAAGAAAAGGAAAACATGAAATCGCATCGTATGACGCCTTTAAGGAAGCACACTTTGTATGCTTTATTTGCTATATTCTCCTATGGAGCCTATTCTCCATTCAGAATTTGAACAAAAGTGTCATTTTTCATGCTGCTAAGAGGACCAATGTGGCGTACTTGCAAACAAAACAAACTTTCAGAAGTGACATCCGCATATTCTCTCGAAATCGCATTGTGACATTGTGATAATCATAACTATGGTCTGGACAAAATGTGATATGTCAGAATAGATGTGCATGAAGGCAAAGCACCCTCACTCATTTCAGAAGCACCGACAGTGATTTGAATTTGAAATAGAACATCCTTCTGAAGCTCTACGGTGGGACTTGAGATCGGTCTGTAGTGCAGTTGTCTGTCTTTCTTTCTTTCTTTCTTTCTATCTATCTATCTATCTATCTATCTATATATCTATCTATCTATCTATCTGTCTGTCTGTCTATGTGTATATATATGTGGGTTGCGTCAATTTAAAAAGAAAAAAATAGGGTCGCTCTTAAAAAGTTTGAAATCCACTCTGCTAGAGCATTTAAAAGTAAGTAAGAAATATCTTCTTATTAGAGCTATATGTTTTTCAGTCCAGAGCAGTGAGTGATTTTCTGTTTTTATTTTATTGTTTGGGTCATATTAACAGCATACACAGCAGTATATGTACTGTATATTACGCTGCTGCCACGTAATACACAGATCTAATATAAACATGTGATTTATTTCCTAGCTGTTTACCTTCGCAGACATAACCGACTGTGTTTTTGTAAACTTATGTTTATTTGACAGTTTAAGCTCAATTAAACATGAAAGAGAGTTTATCAAAATCAAACAGAAGTTTTCTTTTGGCAGATATCTGAGATAGGAGCTGTAAAAGTACAGCCCTATTCTAGAAAAGGGGGTGGATAACAGCAGCTCATTTGCATTTAAAGAGACATGCACAAAAACAGCATGTTTATGGTTCCAGTCAAAATAGGCATTTTCAAAAGGTTACACTTTATTTCGATAGTCCACTTTAGACATTCTACTAACTATATGTAACTCTGTAACTACATGTTAACTACATGTCAACGAATTATCATTCATTTGCAACAACATGTTTACTAACTCTCAGAGTAGACTGTTAGGGTAGGTTTAGGGTTAGTAGAATAAGTTGACATATACTTGCAAATATTCTTATAGTCAGTATGTTGTATGTTGTGGACCCATCAAAATAAAGTGTTAGAAGATATTAAGCAGACAGTCTACTAATACTCTAATGACTGCTAGTTGGCATGTAGTTGCAAAGTTACTTACTGTTAGTAGAATGTCTATCGAAGTGGACTCGAAATAAAGTGTTGCCGACTTATATTACATATTGCAAAAAGGGCCATAATAGGTGCCCTTTGAAGCCAGCAAACAAGATTAGGTTGGTTGCACTTGAGGAAATGTTAAGGCACATCAAAAGTTTAAGTTAAAAAATTAAAGCTCTTGAATTTTGAATTTAAATTTATATACTTTAATGTAGATACATTGGCTTTTTGTTCTGAAATTTAGTTGTTGTCCTTTATGCACACATTAACTATCTATGCTTCTCGTTAACAAGCTTGACATATTCTGGGACGTTGGGATGGGCAAGAGTACTTCTGTATTGAGAAGTGACAACAGTGATTAATTATGAAAACAATAATTGCATGACTTCTCATTTTTAATTGTGCGATTGGTTACCGTGGCATTTTGGGTGGTGCCTTGTGGTTTGATTGGTTAGATCTGGGACAGCAACTGAAGATGAATATTATACATAGAGCTCCCTCAATGATGCTACAACACTGTAAGTTTGTGTTTACAATCTCGATCAAGTTGCTGGTGTTGACCCCCCATTTTTAATTTTGACATTTAATAATGTTTTAGAGTTACAATGGCATTTTACTGCCATGTAAAAAAAAATAAATAATAATAATAATAATAATAATAATAATAATAATAATAATAATAATAATAATAATAATAATAATAATAAAACAATCTAAGATTACAATATTCAAATCATATTTTGAGAATAAAGTCAAAATTGCAAGAATAAAGTTGTAGTAATATGATATTAAAGTTAAATATTTTCATAATAAAGTTGTAGATAAGACTAATCATTGTAATGTTATGAGAATAAAGTATATTGTGTGAATAATTGTGTCACAATAATGACCATATTCTTAAAATATTACAACTTTAATCTCATATTGGTATGGCTTTATTCTCGTAATTTCAACTCTATTCTCAAAATATTATGACTTTAATGTCCTAATGTTTTTTGGTAACACTTTATTTCGATAGTCCATTTTAGACATTCTACTAACAGTAAGTAACTTTGCAACTACATGTCAACTAGCAGTCATTAGAGTATTAGTAGACTGTCTGCTTAATATCTTCTAACACTTTATTTTGATGGGTCCACAACATACAACATACTGACTATAAGAAACTTTGCAAGTACATGTCAACTTATTCTACTAACCCTAAACCTACCCTACTGAGAATTAATAGACATGTAGTTGCAAATGAATGAGAATTAGTTGACATGTAGTTGACACGTAGTTCCAAAGTTACTTATAGTTAGTAAAATGTCTAAAGTGGACTATCGAAATAAAGTGTAACCTGTTTTTTTTATTATTATTTGTTCTTTTAAGTGGCACTAGAGTACACAAAGTACTCACTGATTGAGTGTATATGAGAATTTCTTGAGATGTATTTACAATGCATATTGTTCCAAAGCAGCATTAAGACAGTATAACAATAGTATGTCAAAAGAAAAGTATCGGGAAAGAAAAATAGGCCTTTTGGCCTGAGAAACTGGGATAGAATCCAGGATCTGCAACCTTACATGGGACATATGCTTGGATAATGGATCCTTCAAGAGAGTAAGTCATAAGTGGCAAAATAAAACTCCCTATAGAATATTATGTGGATGAGAAAAAGACTTCAGGAGGAACCAAGATAAGTGAATTTAGACCATGGTTGTAGGTTTGGTTCGTAAGTTGGATATACTGGATGGAGGAATGAAGCAAAATTTTAATTTTTAAGATTAAAACAGTGAGTCACAGGACCTTGACCATATTTAAAATTAGTTGTAGAGTAGGAAAGTAGAGTACTTAATTACAGGAGCTTATCTCATAAAAGGGATTTCAGCATATTTCAGCATTGGTTCACTTCATAAAAAATAAATAAATAATTGTAAAACTGTAAAAGCTTGCTGTTAAACTGTTTACATAAATTTGTTTTTGCATTGCAGCAGTGTTGTTGTATATCAGTTTTTTCTGTGGTGGGTTTGTGAAATGAGGACATACTCCCTTTCCGTTCCAGTGAAGTGTCATCACCACTGTGCTTTTCATTATCCTCTGTGGCCTGTGATTTAGAATGATGGAACTGTGGGTGTCACATTTTTTATGATTAAAAACAAAGAAAGACAAACAATCAATTTTTAGCATGACAAGCATATGTTCACTTTGTGCTTTCTTGTAAAAGCAAAACAGTGCAAATGTGTTTAGCAGTAAAACATAATTTTTTCGTCTTTAGGTTAGTTTTTTACAAGAGCTTGATTAGTTAAACAGAAGGGTGGATTTAAGGACACATGGAAACTTACTTATTTTTAACTGTTCTTTTTGATGTGAACACTTAAAACAGATCGCTGTTCCTGTGCTGTATTTACAAGGGTGTATGAGTGAATGTAACCCAATACAAATAGATTTAAAATAGTGCTTGTTGGACTTGATTGACCAACTATCAACAAAACTAACCTATCTGAAGAGAAGAGGGGTTAACACATTACAAGTAATGCAAGTTACATAATCCGATAACTTTTTTCAAGTAGCTATTAAAGTACTGCATTATTTAAATTGCAACAAAATAATTGTCTGTTAGACAAGCTGAGATGTGAGCAGCTATCGTTGGATCATCAGGATGGAATGAGAGGTAGAGTTGAGTGTCATCAGCATAGCAGTGATATGAAAAGTCATGTTTCTGAATGACAGAACCTAGTGATGCCATGTAGACAGAGAAGAGAAGTGGTCCAAGAACTGATCCCTGAGGCACCCCAGTAGTTAGATATTGCAACTTGGATACCTCACCTCTCCAAGATGCCATGAAGGACCTATCAGAGAGGTAAGACTCAAACCACTGGAGTGTGGTTGTTATAGAGTAAATCAATATTTGTAATGCATTACTTTTAAATGTATGTCAGTGGAGATCAGGACAACTAGATAAGCCCCAGAGACAAATCCAGACAGAGGAGAACTGGCCCCCTGATTGAGCCTGGTTTCTTCCTAGGTTTTTTTTTTATCCATTCTGTCACCGATGGAACTTTGGTTCCCTTTCAGTCGGTTACTCCGAGTTACGTCGGGTGACCGTCGAATTGGGATCTCGCTTAGAGAGACCAATCCACTTCGAGTGTAACTAAACGAGCCAATGCACATTGGCATGTGATTATTGCATCCAGCTGCCGTTGATCACAGCGTGAGTATAAGTAGGCAGCAGGTGCAGCGCATATTCAGCTTTTTGCTTCGGAGCCGAGCGGTTACATCGTTCTGCTCATGAGTGAATTCAACGAGTTGAGCACGCTCTTTGGAAGACTCTCGTGCTGGTGGTACGGCGCTACAGCGGTGGTGGTTCTTCCCATTAGAGTGGATTGCACACATGAGGTTGCACTACCCCCTGTTTGTGTTGCAGGCGACCATCTCCCCTGTGTGCTTCAGCACGCTAAAAGAGCTTTTTCCCTAAAAGAGCATTCACGGGTGCGTCTTTTTAAAGACGATGTTGCATCTGGCAAACTTGATGTTACGTCTTTGTAAAGACAAGTTGGGTCTTGCTACAGACAACGTGTCACCCGTGCGTTTCTGGATGCGGTCGTTACCTGGTGCCGGGTGATGGTCACGATCCTGGGCAGTAAGCACGCTGAGGTGGCGTTCGTGGATGAGTCATCTTCTCATTGGGAAGGTGATCATCTCGGACTTGCGGGCCAGGCTCCGTTACCTCGACAAAGGGGCGGAGCCCTGTTGCCTCTGCCTCGATCTAGCTCTTGTTCTGGCTGCAGACAGGCGAGGACTACTTCAGGCAGTGGCACGGGTGGTCTGAGGATTACAGTGGTGGCAAACCTTCCAGGGAACCTACCCTCGAGGGACCATTGCTCCTCTTGCGCTCCGAAACCAGTGAGCTGCCAATGGAACATGCTGGCGGAGCGTACCAGCAGTATCCTTGGTGCTCCTTCCGACAACCGGATGTCGATCGTTACATCAGTGGGTGAGCCGGAGCTTCCTGGGGAATAAGATTCGGTTGCACAGCTGCTCCGGCAGTGGCAATGCCTGAATCAGACCCGGAAATGACGGCTATGCTTTCCCGGGGCGCTGAGAGGGTAAGGCTCGAGTGGAGACCTCCACCGTGTCCCGAGCCCTCGAGGTTGGACGACTTGTTCTCGGGGTAGCTTATGCTGGTTCTCAGCACCCTGACCCGGTACCTCTCTTCCCGGAGGTGCATGGGGAGCTTACCAGGTCGTGGATGGCAACTTTTACTGCCAGGAACTGACCTGTTAGATCCTTCTCCCTCACCACCCTCGATGGGGGTGCAGCTAGGGGTCCCCCCGGTGGAGCGGTCGGTTGCGATGCAGTTATACTGCCTCTACCCAGCAGGGCAAACCGTGCCTTCTCTTCCGGGCCTGTAGGTATTCGTCTGGTCTGTCCGGCGATGCTTATGTGGCCTGTGGAGAAGCTGCCTCCACCTTATACTATGGCGTTACTGCAGGTTCTTCAGGCTAAAAGCAGCTTTGTACCGCTACTGACCTCGCGCTACGAGCAATGAAGGTCACTGCGCGGTCTCTGGGTCAAGCGATGTCCACACTTGTGGTCCTGGAGTGCCACCTCTGGCTGTGTCTGGTTGACATAGGGACGCCGACAAAGTTCGGTTCCTCAAGGTACCTGTGTCCCAGACTGGCCTCTTCGGCGACGCAGTTGAGAACGTGACCCAACAGTTCTCAGCTGCACAGGAGCAGACTGAGGTGATCCAACATGCTTTCACCCATCCGCCGGCTGCAGCGCCACAGCCTGCTCATCGCCGAGGGCAGCCCCTGCGTCAGCCTCCGCTCCCGCAACGCATCCGCAGCAGCCCCCAGAAGCGGCGCCATGTTACTGGGCGTAGGCAGGCCACCCTGGACCCCGTCAAACCTGGCAATGCTCTGAAGAGCAAGAGGCCTGGGACGGGCGACCCAGAGAGAGAGGGAACTGCTTCGAGAGATGGTGGATGCACCTCTCCCTCCCCCGGAGGAGGGCCGGGTGGAGAAATCTTTTGTTTAAAAAAAAAAAAAAAAGACAAACCTCGACAAGAGGTTGTCTTTGTCTCTGGGTCCCAAAAGGGCTTGGAGAGTTATGGACGGACCAATACCGTACCACAACATGGCCCTTCACAAACTTCCGTTTCTAGATGCTCATGCAGAAATGCATCTTCGGATGCGTCCGTCCCAGAGATTGGTTTGCAGTGATCGACCTGAAGGACACGTACTTCCATGTGTCGATCCTTCCGCGCCACAGGCCATTCCTGCGGTTTGCGTTCGAGGGACAGGCATATCAGTACAAGCTCCTGCCCTTCGGGCTGTCCCTGTTGCCCCGTGTCTTCATGAAATTTACGGAGGTAGCCCTTGTTCCTCTGAGAGAACAGGGCGTTCGCATTCTCAACTACCTCGACGACTGGCTCATACTGACTCAGTCTCAAGACCAGTTGTGCGAACACAGGGACTTGGTGCTGTGGCACCTCAGCCAGTTCGGCCTTCAGGTCAACTGGGAAAAGAGCAAACTCTCCCCGACGCAGAGGATCTCTTTTCTCGGTATGGAGTTGGATTCGGTCAACCAGACAGCACGCCTCACAGAAGAACGTGCTCAGTCGGTGTTGAACTGCTTGAATATGTTCAAGAGCAGGACAGCGGTCCCACTGAAACAATTTCAGAGGCTCCTGGGGCATATGGCAGCTGCAGTCACACCACTGGGGCTGCTTCATATGAGACCGCTTCAACACTGGCTCCATGGCCGAGTCCCGAGGTGGGCATGGCAACGCGGCACTCACCGAGTCCGAGTCACACCGGCCTGCCTCCAAACCTTCACTCCGTGGTCAGACCTCTCGTTTCTCCGGGCAGGAGTGCCCCTGTAACAAGTCTTCAGGCATGATGTGGTTTACACGGATGCCTCCACCAACGGCTGGGGGGCCACGTTCGACGGGCATGTAGTGTCGGGTGTTTGGACGGGCCCCCAACTGCACTGGCACATCAATTGCCTAGAGTTGCTGGCAGTACGCCTGGCCTTGAATCGTCTCAAGAGGCGCTTACGAGGCAAGCACGTGCTCGTCCGCGCGGACAACACTGCGACCATTGCATACATCAACCGACAAGGTGGTCTGCGCTCCCGTCGCATGTCGCAACTCGCCCGCCACCTCCTCCTCTGGAGTCAGAAGCATCTGAGGTTGCTTCAGGCCATTCACATTCCGGGCTTGCTCAACCAGGCAGCCGATGAGCTGTCACGAGCTGTGCTCCCCGGAGAGTGGAGACTCCATCCTCAGACGGTCCAGCTGATTTAGAGATGTTTCGGACTCGCTCAGGTAGACCTGTTTGCTTCTCTAGAGACCTCTCATTGCCAGTTGTTTTACTCCCTGACCGAGGGAACACTCGGTACGGATGCACTGGCACACACCTGGCCGCGGGGCCTTCGCAAGTATGCTTTTTCCCCAGTGAGCCTTCTCGCACAGACACTGTGCAAGATCAGGGAGGACGAGGAGCAGGTCCTGCTCGTGACGCCGTTCTGGCCCACTCGGACTTGGTTCCCAGAACTGATGCTCCTCATGACAGCCCCTCCTTGGCAGATTCCTCTGAGGAAGAATCTACTGACTCAGAGACGGGGCACCTTATGGCACCCGCTGAGGTTCTAGGTGACCTACCCCAGGAGGTAGTTGACACCATCACTTCAGCGATAGCGCGGTCTACAAGGCACGCATTTTCGGTCGATGATTCGTGCCTAGAGTTTGGGCCAGCGGACTTCCAGGTAACCCTGAGGCCCCGGCCTGGCTATGTGACCAAGTTTCCCACTACTCCCTTCAGGGACCAGGTGGTGAGCCTGCAAGCACTGCCCTCGGAGGAGGCAGACCCAGCCCTAGCTTTGCTTTGTCCCGTCCGGGCATTGAGATGCTACATTGATAGGACGCAAAGCTTCAGGACCTCAGACCAGCTCTTTGTTTGTCACGGAGGCCGGCAGAAGGGGAATGCTGTCTCTAAGCAGAGGATGGCCCACTGGATAGTGGACGCCATCACCCTGGCTTATCAGGCACAGGGTGTGCCCTGCCCGTTCAGGTTGAGATCTCACTCTACTAGAAGTGTTGCAGCCTCCTGGGTGCTGGCTCGTGGCACCTCGCTGGCAGATATTTGTAGAGCTGCGGGCTGGGCGACCCCTAACACGTTCGCTAGATTCTATAGCCTCTGTGTGGAACTGGTTTCCTCCTCTGTTCTCACCTCAAACGGGTAGAAACACTGAGAGGCTCCGGTTTCGGGTCGGCTTGCTAAAACTGCTCCAGAGAGTCCGTATGGTAAACCCTGTCGAGCTCCTCTGTCCCCTCGGTAGCCAGACGTGGCGGAACGTCTGGCGCCAGGCCCTCACTCGATGAACCCGTGAGAACCGGCTGGGTTCCATATGTAGAGACCTAATTGGATCCCATATGTGTAAGTCCACGGTATAGCCTCAGAGCCCGTGTTTCCCCGGCAGACTTCCTGCCATTAGCCAAGAGGCTACAGTCACCTATAATCTTCCACATTGACCTAAACGGTTGTTATATGTGTAAGTGCTTCTGAACCTCCTTCGGGAAGGTTGGGCTTCCGCAGCGTTCTTGTTCCAAGTGGAACGGGTACGTTTTCCCAGTGTTATCCAGTCTTACTGAGTAGGTAGTGCCATAGCAACAGTAGTGGCAAAAGTAGGGGCGCAGGAGGTTTCCACAAGACACTGGAAGGGGCAGTATCCGTGGCCCTTTGGTAGGGATCCCAATTCGTCGGTCATCCGACGTGACTCGGAGTGACCGACTGAAAGGGAACGTCACGGTTACGTATGTAACCCTCGTTCCCAGAAGGAGGGAATGGAGACGTCACTTCCCGTCGCCATGGCTGCTGTACCACCGCTGAGTGGCCAGGTCACCGGCTCTGCTCCTCAGCGAAAACCTGAATATGTGCTGCACCTGCTGCCTACTTATACTCACGCTGTGATCAATGGCAGCTGGATGCAATAATCACATGCACATTGGCTTGTTTAGTTACACTCGAAGTGGATTGGTCTCTCTAAGCGAGATCCCAATTCGTCGGTCACCTGGCGTGACCTCTCCGTTCCCTCCTTCAGGGAACGAGGGTTACATATGTAACTGAGATGTTCCTTGCTGCTGTTGCCTCTGGCTTGATTAATTGGGGACACTTAATTTCCAGTGATATCATCGACTTGATTGCACAGATACTATTTAAACTGAACTGAACTGGATGATGACATCACTGAATTCAATGATGAACTGCCTTTAACTAAACAAAAATGACTGTTTACTATTGTCCTTCTGCATTATTGACACACTATTTTGCTATTTAATACTGTAAAGTTGCTTTGACACAATCTGTATTGTTAAAAGCACTATATAAATAAGTGTTACTTGAACTGACTTGATTTAAAAGTAACTTTCCCCAACAATGGAAAAGAATGAAGTGGTTTCAACAACTGTCTGCCTTTTTATATAATTTGAAAATGGCATTCTAAACATTTGTAAACTTGAAAGAATGTCTTCGAAAATCTCAGTATATTAGCAAAATTCAATTTTAGTGTGTACGGAAAAGATATTCTTTCCAAATGTATACGGACTAGCGTAGACATGTCCTTAAACATCTCCTTTGCATCTCTGAACAGATTTTCGATGGATTCCAGTGTCAGGAACAAGTGGATGATTTGTTTTAATGGCATTCTGGATCATGTCAGAGGACTATATGTTTGTTCTGAGCATCGACTGCAGAATGAGGCACATTATATTGGAGAGTTTTGCAAAGAAACTTTGTCGAAAGATGAAGCAGTACTGGATCTGACAGCAGCTGCATTGCAAACTGTAAGTAAATGATTTCATAGTGCTTTGTCTGTAAATGGCGGTTTCAAATTGATAATGTTTTACTTGCGTGCAGTAGCGAGACAACATTGATATTGTTTTCTATGCAATGACTTACAATCATAACAGTGGCCTGTTATTGAAAACCCTTAAGGGATAGTTAACCCATAAATGAAAATTTTATGAACATTTACTCACCCCCAAGTTGTTCTAAACCTTTATGAGTTTCTGTCATCTGTGGAATGTAAAAGAATGTATTTTAAAGAATTTTAGTATCCAAACAGTTGGCAGTAGCCATTGACTTCTGTGCTATGAAAGTCAATGGCTACCGTTTGGTTACCAACGTCCTTCAACATATCTTCTTAGAGTTCAACAGAAGACAGAAAATCATACAGGTTTGGAACAACTTGAGGGTGAGCAAATGATTTTTTATTTTTGGGTGAACTATCCCTTTAAAGAAGCCTCCTCTTAAAAAACTGATAATTTCATGCAAAGGGTCAGAATGAGGTTTGAAAATAATAATTTTTCACATCTTTTTTTATTTTTAATTTTTTTTTAAATTTTCTTTATTTTTTTTATTGTGAAAAACAAGTTATAATTGATAATTGAACCTCAAAAAACATATATATATATATATATATATATATATATATATATATATATATATATATATATATATATATATATATATAAGAAATCCATGTCATGGCCCCTTTAAGAACTTCATTACATGGTAGATAAAACACCTGCTTTGGCTTCAATCTGACCTCATCAAAGAACTATAGACACCACTGGAACACGCCATCTGTGGATGTGTGAGTGTTTCAGATGACAGACCTCATGTTTGTTATACAAGCAGAAACATGGAGTTTAACCACTTCACATGTCAGTGTAGGAACAATGGCTTAGACCTTGAGGAGAATTCACAGTGTATTTAAACTCCCCTGAAGCTGTTGACTCCAATGCAGCTGTTGAATGAAGCTCTTTTGAGAACACAGAATGTTGCTGCTTTATCGGCCCATTGGGGCTCTTATATTAGCACCCTGAAAGATTTACATGACATTTAACAACCACACCACTCTAGTTCATCATCAGCGGGACTGTGGAAAAAAGCACATGCACTTCCGTAATGTGACTCATTTCTAAGGGTTAAGGTATAACTGACAGAAAATGTAAGGTCAAATTTGTTTGTGCACTTATGTATGATTCACGATTTGGAACATGCATTAATAAAGCAAATAGAACATGAAAGCCTCATAAGGGTAACATCTTTCAAAAAGATAAATACTAACTTTGGCATGTTGCAATTGGTCCCAAAACACACGAGAGCCAATTGTACTTAACATCACTGACGTCAAACCTGTGTTGTGACACTTTTTGAGGTGGTAATTCTGAATGAGTTTAAGAACTGTAAGATTCAAGTCTAAAAGTTTGGATTATAACTGAAATATAATTGATTACTTTTATGCTGGTTTAGTTCATTTTTTATTGTGTGTTAAAAGTTTAAGTATATTTCCTATAAACTAAAAATAGAATATATTTTCAGTCTACTTTTTATGTAATCACCAGTGATATAACACAATTATACTTAAGTAAACATGTCTTATACTGACAAGTATGCACAGAAAGTATGTTTACCCTAAACTTATCCTTAATCTTTTGATTGAGATATACTTAAAAAAAGTGTATTTATTTATTTTTTTCTCACACATATTGGCTTCTTTGAGGCAGTACTGTGGCATATGTTTTACATATATCGTGTAAACTTATGCTCAAGTTTTCAGTAACAAGTCAGCTTTGGGTGGAATTGCTTAAAGTAAATAATATATGGGTGGAGCCACTGGTAGTGTACAAAGGTTCAAGTGAAAAAATTAATAGTTGTAACCCAGTAGTACATAATGTGCAAAAATAATATATAGAGTAGTAAACTGTGAGTGAGATGTTAAGTTCATTTAAACTAAATTTACAAGTATAATTTCAGTATAATTTTTTTCTTTTCTTTTTTTCACTAGTAGTTTGCTGAGAGAATCCTTCAAATTGTACTTTCATGAATGAAAAAGTGGGCTAGAAGCATATAACTAGTAAACTAACAGTTAATCTAAGTTCACTTGTGTATAATACATATATATATATATATATATATATATATATATATATATATATATATATATATATTTATTATTATTTTTTTTTTTTTTTTTTTTTTTTTTACGGTGGCCTGTTTCCGCCACTTTTAAAAAATAAAAAAGGTAATTGCACAATTGACTTTTTTTTCTTGCGATTGCAAGTTTACTTGTAATTCTGACATGCAATTGCATGTTATAAAGACACAATTGTGAGATATTAACGCACAATTCTGAGAAATAAAAATGTAAAGATATAAACTTGCAAATATTACTTTTTCCTCACAATTATGACTTTTTTTTTTCTAATGTCTAATTATGACTAAGTAATGTTGCAACTACATGTCAACAAACTCTCATAAGAGTATTAGTAGACTGTCTGCTTCATATCTACTAACTCCTTATTGTGATGGTCTCCCAACAGATATTCTACTGACTATAAGTAACTTTGCAAGAACTTGTCAACTTAATCTAACCCTAACCCTACCAGTCAACTAATACACTACTAACACTCTAATGAGAGTCAGTAGAAATGTTGGTGCAACATTACTTATAGTCAATAGAATGTGTTAAAGGGACCATCAAAATAAAGTGAAACCGAATTACAAGTTTATTTCTCAGAATTGTTTTCATGCAATTCTGACAATTGTGAGTTAATATTACACAATTTTGAAAAAAGTCTGAATTGTGCGTTAAAAAGTCACAGCTATCTTTTTTATTTTTTATTCAGTGATGGAAACAGGCTTCCATAGACATTTCAGTGGTGCAGGATAAAAGAGTAACACTTTCTTATGAGAGTGTTGCAATGGGATCAATTTTGATTTCATGTTGACTTGAAAGTTGTTTAAAGCTCTGTCGGGCTCTGCCAGCACATTCTGTGCCTTGGCAAAGACAGAAACTAACGGTTAATGTGTGCTTGTTAAAAACCTCAAGGGGTGGCAATGAAACAATACTGATGGTGTTTGGAGAGAAGCATTTGTGTGAGGATGCCTCAGAGCCAGAGTTTGATGACAAGAGTTTGCAAAAATGTTAGAATGTTTATGAACAAAACAGTGTAGTAGATGAACAATGCTTTTAGCCATTGCAGTCTGCATGCAACTTATGTAAAGACTTGCATGGATGTTGTGGTGTGAGGCTCGCCAGCGTGTGTATTTGTGAACTTTTCCATAGAGTCATCACTACAAGTTTTAAGAGCAGGTCTGGACACGCATCAGTCGTTTCCAAAGCCTGAGCAACCACATGTCAGTAATTCCCAGAGGGAAGTGGAGAAAGGACAGAGTAAAAAGGAAACAACAACAAAAGAAAACAGAGAAGGACCATAGAGTTCATATTAAAGGGGTCATGACATGGATTTTTCTTATTATTTTAATATGTTCCTTGAGGGTCAATTATAATGTTAATAAAGGTGTTTTTTTTGCACACACACACACACACACACACACACACACACACACACACACACACACAAACAGATATATATGAGATACATTTTCAACTTCACAGGGTGCTTTGGAAACACTGGAATTATTGGGGTTTATCTCTGAAACTATTCAGGGTTTGAAACTATTGTTTGCCCCAATGCATGCTACTTCCACATTCTCGGTCTCCAGTAGAAGTCTGTGGTAGTGATGCAATTCTCTTTTTCCTTTTAAGTCCTTTTAAGGCAAGTCATTTCACTCTGTGGCCATCTTTGAAATGCCTCTCTGGCAGTCACTTCAGTCATGCAAGTACATCTCCTAACTCTTTGAAACAAACATCAAATTCTCAAAACTTAAATGTCATATTAGAAAACACAAATGAAATCTGATAACAACTGTCTCGTAAATGTTGTTTCTTATGCTCAAATAGCATTAAAAGCTTATTTTTAAGGCTGGATGAGCCATTGTGCATGTGCGTGTCTCAGAACGCTGACAGTTGGCAGCTGCAAATAGTGCTTTTACCAATTAACAATTGGTTCAGTCATTTCATCAAGCCAGTGGGTAACACTGAAATTAAGGCTGCTTCCATCCTTAAAATTTCAAAGACAGCGCTAAGAACAAGGTCAGACTGCAGACATTAGAGACAACAAAGCTACAGACCGGCAGAGGGCGAAAACAACTCTCCACTGACAGGGATGACCGCCAACTCATAAAAAAACCATAAGATGACATCAAGTGACCTACAAAAAGAATGGCAAACGGCAGCTGGGGTGAAGTGCATGGCGAAGACAGTTCGAAACAGGCTCCTAGGGGCAGGGCAAAGCTAAAAGCTAAAGCTAAAAAAAATAAAAATAAAAAATAATCAATGAGAAGCAAAAAAGAGCCAGGCTGAGGTTTGCAAAAAACATTAGGATTGGAATTTTCAGCTTTGCCCAAACCTGGTCTTCTTATAGTTAGACGGAGACCTGGAGATGCCTACAAGCCACAGTGTCTCGCACACACTGTGGAATTTGGTGGAGGATCGGTCATGATCTGGAGTACTTCAGTAAGACTTGAATCAGGCAGGACAATGCTCTGTGCCAAACAGCCAGGTCAATCATGGTGTGGATGTAGGATCACCAGGTCAAGACCCTGTCATAGCAAGTCCAATATTCAGACCTGAACCCCATTGAAAACCTCTGGAACATGATCAAGAGGAAGATGGATGGTCACAAGAGCCCATCAAACAAAGCCGAGCTGCTTGGATTTTTGCACCAGCAGCATAGGCACCGAGCACCCACAGAAAAACACGAGATAGTCTCCGTTCATTTTAACCAATAAGAAAAGGATTGCAGCTTGTATGACTTTATTCTCATTTTCATAGCTCATTTATGGCATTTATGGTTTTGGGTGTTATTCTAATGGCAAATGTCAAGAGTGCATTATTGTAATACGAGAGGGCACCAGCGCGAATCTCTTGGCTTGTAGCGGGCTTGCCAGAGATCATGGCTCTGCGCTCCCTCAGATATAGCCTGCGTGTGCGCCCTCAAACTTTGTCCTGTGTATGCGTGAATAAGTGCTTATTGTAAACAGGTATTTATTAAATCATTCTATTTAGTGAAGCGCAGCCCTCATAGAAAGGATGTGTGTATTATCCAGTTGTTAAATAATGTATTTGCAGTCCATGCGTTTCACTTTGCAAGATACATTTTGTGTAGTGAATTCATCAAACGCACCATCCAACAGAGTATCGACCTACTCAAGAAAAAAACTGGTTTCACTTTATTTTGATGGTCCCTTTAACACATTCTGTTGACTATAAGTAATGTTGCACCTACATTTCTACTGACTCTCATTAGAGTGTCAGTAGTGTATTAGTTGACTGGTAGGGTTAGGGTTAGATTAAGTTGACATGTACTTGCAAAGTTACTTATAGTCAGTAGAATATCTTAGAGTTAGTAGATATGAAGCAGACAGTCTACTAATACTCTTATGAGAGTTTGTTGACATGAAGTTGCAACATTACTTAGTGTCAACAGAATGTTCAAAAGGGACCATCAAAATAAAGTGTTACCAAAAAACTAAAAGTAATGAGAATGAAATATTTGAAAATGTTAAATTTGTTGCGTATGAGCAGTGTTGGGCACGTTACTTTAAAAAAGTAATTAGTTATAGTTACTAGTTACTTCTCACAAATAGTAACTGAGTTAGTATTTGCGTTACATCATTATAAAAGTAACTAATTACCAGGGAAAGTAACTATTGCGTTACTTTTTACAAAATGTCAAATAACTTTGGATGCCCCCAATATTAAATATGTTAAATTAATGAAATAGACACTAAAAAGAATAAATTATTATTATAAAACATTGTACATTAATCTACACTATTTATCTACTGACAATTAGTATCAGTCAGTCAAGCATTATAATATAATATTATGATAATTTAATATTATGTGATGATAGAACTTTAGTAATTAGAATAACCAAGTATGAATGCATATTTGTCATCAATATAAAACGCACTAAGGATTAATGAGCTGCTGGGTTCATGAATATTAATCACGTTGTCTGAGTTCGCTCGAATTGATTTGCTGAAATCAAAATAATAGGTGAGCGCCAGCCAATGAGATTGTGGTTTGCGCATTAGCTCCGCCCACTACCAGAGAAAGCGGCAGTTCTTAAAAGCTGAAGAATTCCAAAGGAACTCTGTTATTTTGACGGGAAAATACAACACAAAATATCGTTTACATGTAGCGCGTCAATTCTGTATGTTATGAAAGACTCTCTTGCTCTGTATCTTTCTTTGCGTGAGTGTAGGCTATGTGAGAGAAAGCGACGCCTTCACACTAGAGTTTACGGCACGTCAACACTCGCATCCATTCAGATGAACTGAAAAATTAAATTCGAATAATATAATATAGTAACGCCACATTTTATTGTCAGTAACGGTAACGGCGTTGTAACGGGGGAAACAGTAATTCGTTTGATTACTCGTTACTGAAAAAAATAACGCCGTTAGTCAAGTCACCTTTATTTATATAGCGCTTTTACCAATACAGATTGTGTCAAAGCACTTAACAGTATCAAACTGGAGGACAGAGTGTCAGTAATATATAATAAGATTAAACATTTAATTTTCAGTTAAAGGCATTTCATTATTGAATTCAGAGATGTCATTGTCTAGCTCAGTTTAGTTTAAATAGTATATGAGCAATCAAATCGGCGATAATCGCTAGAAATTAGGTGTCCCCAACTGAGCAAGCCAGAGGCGACAGCGGCAAGGAACCAAAACTCCCTCTGAGACAGAATGGAGAAAAAAAAACCTTGGGAGAAACCAGGCTCAGTCGGGGGGCCAGTTCTCCTCTGACCAGACGACACCAACAGTTCAAAAGTTTCAGGTTCTAACAATAGTAGTATTATGTAGTTAGGTATTTTATTATATTTTTAGTTATATTTTTTAGTTTTAGTGTATTTTAATCGAGGTCTCCGGGGGTCATCTGGGTGTCCTGGTCTCCGCTGACGATCAGGGCTTCAGACATCATCTCTTGGTGCTGATCCACCATCTGATCATAGGAAAGAAACAGACAAATATTAGCGTAGATGCCTTTCTACTTACGATGTAACGAGTACACCATGTGTTGTGGGAAGTGTTCCCGGTTCCGGTTGATCTAATTAATGCAGCCTAACAATCCTTTAACGGATTTGAATAATAGAAGCGTATTAGTGTGTTATGTGTACGCCAGGGTAAAGAGATGGGTCTTTAATCTAGATTTAAACTGACAGAGTGTGTCTGCCTCCCGAACAGTGTTAGGTAGATCGTTCCAGAGTTTGGGTGCTAAATAGGAAAAGGATCTGCCGCCCGCAGTCGATTTTGATATTCTAGGTATTATCAAACGGCCAGAGTTTTGAGAACGCAGCGGACGTGGAGGACTATAATGCGATAAGAGCTCGCTCAAGTACTGAGGAGCTAAACCATTCAGGGCTTTATAAGTAATTAACAAGATTTTAAAATCTATCCGATGTTTGATAGGGAGCCAGTGCAGTGTTGACAGAACCGGGCTAATATGATCATATTTCCTGGTTCTAGTAAGGACTCTAGCTGCTGCATTTTGGACTAACTGTACGCTGATCAAGCGTGCTGAACAACCACCCAATAAAGCATTACAATAGTCTAACTTTGAGGTCATAAACGCATGAACTAACATTTCTGCATTTGACGTTGAGAGCATAGGTCGCAATTTAGATATGTTTTTGAGATGAAAAAACGCAGTTTTACAGATGCTAGAAACATGGCTTTCAAATGAAAGATTGCTATCGAACAGCACACCTATGTTCCTGACTGATGAAGAAGTATTGACAGAGCAGCCATCAAGTGTTAGATAATGTTCTAGGTTATTACATATGGGGTTTTTAGGTCCGATAACTAACACCTCTGTTTTTTCAGAATTTAGCAGTAAAAAATTACTCATCATCCAGTTTTTTTATATCGACTATGCATTCCGTTAGTTTCTCAATTTGGTATGTTTCACCGGGCCGCGAAGAAATATAGAGCTGAGTATCATCAGCATAACAGTGAAAGCTAACACCATGTCTCCTGATAATATCTCCCAAGGGTAACATGTAAAGCGTGAAAAGTAACGGCCCTAGTACTGAGCCTTGAGGTACTCCATACTGTACTTGTGATCGATATGATACCTCTTCATTCACCGCTACGAACTGATGGCGGTCAGATAAGTATGATTTGAACCATGCTAAGGCTCTTCCACTAATGCCAACAAAGTTTTGTAGTCTATTCAAAAGAATGTTGTGGTCGATAGTGTCGAACGCAGCGCTAAGATCCAGTAGAACTAATAAAGAGATACAACCACGATCAGATGATAGAAGCAGGTCATTTGTAACTCTAATGAGAGCAGTCTCAGTACTATGATATGATCTAAATCCTGACTGGAATTCCTCACAGATATCAGTAACGCAGTTTATTTATAACGCCGTTATTCCCATCACTGCGTATGAGTATGATAACTTGGGGGGGGGGGGTTGTTGAGTACCCACCGGCAGAAACATAAATCGGCGCCTATGACCAGGAGTGTTAGGCTATAAAGTCACCCAACAGCAATGTGAAAGACTGGTGAAGAGCATGCCAACACATATGAAAGTTGTGATTGAAAATCAGGGTTATTCCACCAAATACAGAATTCTGAAATACAGAGTTCTGGCACAGAACTCTAGATGGCGCAGTCTGATAGGTCTAACTCAATCTGACCTAATGACATCATTATCACTTGGTACAGCTGATTGGTTCTCTCCTGTATCGGTAGCCAATGAGCTCGCTGCCCAACATTCAAAAATAAAACTAGTGCTTGCTGTAGCAGTTTGCAGCATGCTTCAGAAATCCTCCACCTTCCCCAGCTCCACCTGTATAGATCTGCTATGAGGTGATTCATGTATGCTGTAGGGGGGTTATTTCATGTATGTTATATTTGCAGCAGCAGCATTTCTTACATGCTTACAGCAGCATGTTGTGGATGTATTAGCAGCAAGTCTCGGACTTGCTCTGCCGCAGCAGCAGCAGCAGCGTAGCAGATCTATTCCGGCAATACCAAATACTTTAACATTGTCATGTACATTACAGTTGTCATGACAGAACTCTTTCTAAGTTAAAACATGAGTACTGTGCTTTTTAAAAATGAATATGAAAATGCTGCATCTTTTTTGTTATTTTGAAAAGTCGTCATTTTCTGCAAATAAATGTTCTGAATGACAATATGTTTATTTGTAATTTGGGGAAATGTTGTCACTAGTTTATAGAATGAAACAAAATGTTTACTTTACTCTAACACATACCTATACATAGTAAAACCAGAGAAACGTATAATTTGGCAGTGTAGTATGTCAACAGATCAAGGAAAATTTGATATGCCATGACCCCGTTAAAACATTAGATAGTAAAAATGCATTAGGGAAGAACATGCTGATATGAAGATATGCCCTTTTCCTTTAATTATATTTTTTAATATTAATATTTTTACACATTAATAAGTTATATGTATATATTTTTAAGTACGGTTGTTTGTAAAGCAAAATTTGCTGTAGAAAAGGAGCTGTAACTCCATTACTCCACCTACACTAGGCCTACTTGTATTTAACACTAATATATACAGCTTATGTAGACTTCTAAACTGATTGAAACTACTATTATTTATTTTATTTTTTTGCCAAACTGCTTTGTAAAGGCTAAATGTGGGAATGTTATATAACAAAATGTGTTACAACACTCCCCTTTCTCCTCTAGTTAACTTTTGGACCGGATTTTTACTGTACTACAGTATTTCATGTAGTACAGTACATTATTTCACAGTACAGTATTTGAATTTGTGCATAACAATCCATCTTTCCATTAGATATTGTGGACTGAATTGTGGAGTTTTGTTTATTGAAACAATTCATGTGTCACAATGGCATAAAATAAGTGCAAAAAAGGAAATGTAATTAATATAATAAAGCACTGCGAGGATGTGAAATGTATGTCAAAGGAATTCTGTAGCAATTTAAAACACTTGCAGTTTAAAAATGTCATAACATAGAGGACAGTATCTACGAAGGACTGTAGTTTTACAGCAACTAGCCAGTATTTTTCATTGAAGAGTGACGCTGCATTCATTTTGCGAACAGTGTATTCTCAGCCGTGTTGTCTTTAAACTAACACACAGAACAATTCCCATTACTCAACACCGCCGATGTCAAACAGGGCAGAGAAAAACATGAAGCCTCTATAAATATACACACTAATGTTGCTCATACAGATGTCAGCACGAGGCCAACACAGCTGAACACCACACAACAAACATACAGTACACACGCATAGATACAGACTCACTAACACAAATTTCTGAAATTTCACCTCAAAACCAGCAGGAAAAAAATAAAAAAATAAGTATATTTTGCAAGAAAATTAAGCCTGTTTTTAGGAGCAGATTCTTTGCATTTTGACAAGCACATACTTCTTAGCGTAATAAAAACGATTAAATTTAATAATTTAATATAAGTATTTACAGATCATGTATGTATTTGTTGTCCCTTTACTGTAAAACAATAATAACTGAATCGAATAGATAAATTACAAATTGTGACACAGGAAATCACAAACAGTCTTAATGATCCTAAAAATAAGATTCACCTTCTTTGTGTGATTTCATTTTATTTAATAAATGTGAAATGTGTCCCAGACATGTTTTGCTGAGATTGACCAATGCATTCCTTTAGCAAAGTTGTAGATATTTTTCAGAACTAACAAACCCTGACTACAGGAGGACCTGAAGAGGCAGACATTTTCCCGTGACACTCGGTATTGTGTGCAATATGAAGTTTGAAATGTTCACCATTCAATCCTATTCCTCTAGTGTTCCACTCAAGACCCTGTTCAAAGAAACAGGCTTCAGAGCTGTGCATGACAATAAAACCTACTGCGCACATTAAAAACAAAAAACTCAAAAAATAAAGCAGTTCATTGTTGCATGCTCCAATCCCATTAGCTTTCTTGTAAGTCTCGTACTACACGTCGTGAGCCTTCACTTCCATCGTTTAGTGCAAACACTTCTCTTTTATGTGTTTACATTTAATTGAAATTTGAAATGTTCCTTTGACATGGTTTCCTTTATCAGTTCAGCACCATTAGAAATCTTCATTGTACATTTGGCATGCAATGCTACGCGGCTGCCTCCGTGGTACAATCAAATTATGAACTTAGAAGGCACAATAAATTAATGGGAATTAATAATGTAAATAAACATTTAAAAAAGATAACAAAGCATATACTTGGTTTAATATTGAGCTTGTTTTATGAAATGCTTTAACGAAATGTCTTTGTGTGCCATTGTAGAGGGACATTGCTGAGAAAGTCTGATAGTTTCTTTGCCCCTCTTTCCTTTTGCTTCCACTTTTGCCCGACCGTCCCTTCTCCTTTCTCCTGTCCACGTCAGTTGTCTCAGCTCCTGATTTTCCTTCTCACTGAGACTTTACGTCTATCTCTCTGTGCGTTTGCTTACTTATTGTCCAGAGAGAGATAAAGCCACGGAGCACTTCTGAAGAAAACATAACGTTATGCAGTCAGATGAACTCTAACTGCACTTGCAGCTCCTCACCACCATGTTGGACAACTGCTCCACCTAGAAACAGAGCCAAGACAAAATGACTCATTCACATGAATTCATTCAGGCAAAAAAGACTGCTGGGAAATACAGATATTTTTTGTGCGTAACATGAAGTACTTTCCACGTAAACTTCTTCTATTAGCCGATATGCATGAAAATGAGAAGCAATTAAAATAGTCAGAAAGAGGCATTTACCTTGTGTTGTCTGCCCACGTAGTACAGAATCGGCAGAGGGTCGAGGACTGCAGGTACACAGCATGGCTGAGCAGATGCACCAGGGTTGTGGTGTTTGTACAAGGCTAATATCTGTGAGACACAAATACACATACCATTTGATACTGCAATGAAACAGTGAAGCCGTGCATGTCTGCACCCTGTAAAATAAGTGTTCATAAGACTGTTATGTGAACTCACATTGAAATGCATTGAGACCACTGACCCCTGATCAAATATAGAGCATAGAGTGATTTGCACATGATGGCTGAAAGTTATATTATGGCATAAAAAATTAAATAAAAATGGTAAAAGTTGTAAAATTGCACCGTGAACACTAATTAGAAAAGATAGACATTAGTTTCAATTGTGTGCATGAATTTATTCTGTCACTGGAATATTAAAATATTTATAATACAAATTGTACAACTTCTTATAATCCTCTCCTAACTGTTGCATTTTAAGAATTTACTATGTAGTGACCAAAATAACATTCATAAATGAAAAAATTATCCTAAATTGTAGCTCAAATTAGCAGTCCATAGATTCCAGCTCTGGACACTCTTGGCCTTCTCTCAAACAACTTCATGGAGTGCATTTCTATGGCTTTTTAAACAGTATTGAAGTATTTGTCAAATATGTTGACTGCTTTTCCGTCACTATAGTCCAACTTTCCCAAATCTTAAAACTTTTTATATTTCTGTACAGAAAAATCATTTTAAAGTTTTAAGCAAAAGCCTTTATATCAATTTTATATTGTTTTTACAATAATAGGAAACAATGCTATATGTGTGTCAGCATTTGAAAAAAAGATAACTTTTCAAAATAGAATTTCATTACCTCAGTTGACCATACTGTACAGCATGTGTCACAAAGCTAGAAGGCAAACTGTATGTCTATTTTGTTAAGTCAAGTGACCTTTATTTATATAGCGCTTTAAACAACATGTTTTGATGCAAAAATAATTCAAGTCAGCTGTAAAGCCGCTCAAAAAAAGACAAACATTATTCAGATGAATTTGATTCAGTTTTGTCCACCCTGTTACTTATATGCAGTTGTTACACTGATCTTGCCTTCTGAGTACCTCACATGTCCATCTGGATACTATCTGCATTGTAAATTAACTAAAGTACTGCACTGCTGTGAAGGAGAAAGTTTACCCAAAAAGGAAAATCCTGTCATCATATACTTTCCCTCATGCATTTCCAAACCTGTATCAGTTTTTTCTTTTTTTTCTTCTTCTTCCATAGAACACAAAGAAAGATATTTTGTGAAATGTTTCAGTGTTTTTGTCCATACAATGAAAGAATAAAATTTTTGAACCCCACTGACCTCCATGTTACGGGCATACAAAAAAAAAAAATTGTGAACCATTATTGTGAATTCTTGAAACTGGTGAAATTTGAAGCATAGGCACAACTCAAAAAGCTAAAAAGAACATCACTGTTATAATTCAAGATTTAATGACAGGGAATGTATGGCATTTCAGCCCTTGAGGTAATTAGTCATTCAAAACTTGTTTTTGACAACTTTAGCACTTCTTCTCTATCCTCTGCAGATGCCCCTCTGGATAATACTGTACCTCTGCATTGAAAATAGACTAATGTACTGTACACAGCCATAGGTGCAACACAGCATACTTATTACATAGATTCCAACTCAAAGAAATCTGTCATCAGTTTCTTAGGATGGTGTTGTGTATCCTTGCTCCAGAAACGACGGGAACCAACCAGAGCAAGCAAATATTTCAGACAGGAAATTTAAGGCCGCATTTACAGTTCTTGATGCCCAATTCCACTTCCTGGACTGTATCCGATTATTTTTTCTGATGACTAGCTTACATTTTCTTTTAAAAGTGACCTATATCCGAAATCTGCATTTACACTATACACCTAGCAAAACAATCCATGGTTGAGGGAGAAATCGATTTAACCTGTGGGCTACAAAACTTGAGACCGGCCACATATGAGGTGTTTCTTAGAGGTTATAGTGCATTGAAGAATGATCATGAAATTGACGTGTTTCCAATCGGCATATTTTCTATTTGCAATTTCAATTTGCGCAATTTGAAGGGTAATGGAAACACGGCTAGAGTAAAAGTAGATTCCACTGGAAAACTGTGGAGTTGGCAACACTGAACAGTGTCCACCTGAGTTGACGTCAATCGCCACCTTCCCTTTTTCAGTGATGTACAACTCACATTAATGGGAATATCCGATCAGTGCGCTAACATGGCAGATGCAAATGCACATATCCAATTCATATTAGAATTTTTTTCCACATATGAATAAGGCCTGAAACTGATCAGAGAATACTGGAATCCATGTGCTTTTTTCCAGCGTACATGTTCGTAGGTCATTCGTGCCACATGGGAGGAAAAATTAACAATCACTTGAACCATGTAATCAAAATGCGGCCTAAATGTGATGTTTTTTTGGTTGTTTTTGTACTAAATTGTAAACAGATTAGAAAGAGTGCATCCCAAATCATGTTAAAAATATTAACCCATAAAGGTCCTGGTGTTCTGGGAAAGTGTTCATTTTGTATGTAATTTTAGGCTAATATTGGCATAAGCCTTTGGACAGCACCAAAGAAGAGTTTAAGGATTCCTTTCAACTTGTCCAGGTGAAGTAAACAGGCAAGGAGCATGTTCAGACATACTGTAGCTTTTGTTACACAGTCACTGGTGAAGCACATACTTTTAAATACCTATGTGTCAGCTTCACTGGTCAAATGGGACAGGGGTGAAACAGCACCCTACCTGAGAGTATTTGTTCTCAGCATTCCAGATGTAGGTGCAGGAGCCCATGCAGTAGTTGGCAAAGTATCCCTTCGGCTTGTGGATCCACTTCCAACCCAGATCTTTCCGAAAGTCAATGTAAAGCTTCCGCATACAGCAGGTCTCAGTTTTTCTGCCAGAGAATGTTGGGAAAGAGGGAGTCTAATTATCTTATTGTGTGTTCAGTGGTGCCTACTTGCACTATATTTCTACACCTCAGTTTTAGATATAGAAACACTTAATGGTGGGATGGTGAATTATTGAATTACAGCTACCCTATTCATTTTTTTTTCTCTCTGATGGAATTTCCATGCATAACTTTGTTTTAATTGTTTTTTTGTTGTTGTTGTTGTTGTTGTTGTTGTTGTTGTTGTTTTTCCCTGATTTATTTCTGTGTGGCAGTCCACCAAATGTCTGAAGTCCTGTTAAAAAATATGTCAAAGGTCCATCTTGGCTAGTTTTTACTTAAATGCAATCAGTTATGTCTTAGGTGAACATTAATAGTTGGGAAAGTAATTGAATGATTGTCTGTATATTAGATCAATGCATTGTCTTAAAGTGACAGCAGCCTAATAAACCTGCTGCTGTCTCAGTCATTTAATGTTCTTCACTGAATAACTTTAGTAACTTTAATCAATGTTTATTTAATGATGTATAACAAAGGTAGGCTATTATTTTTAGTAGGCTAAATTGATTATTTAATATGTATCTTTTTTCTATTAAATTTGTCATATTGTTTGTAATTTTCTTCTATTTTATTTATTTATTTATTTTAATATAACAGTGAAACTGCTCTGAAAGAACAGAATAAGGGGTCAGGGGTCATTTTGGAGTTTTTATGGATGCACTGACAGGGCTGTCTAAGCAGGACCCCCAGAAGTCCAGAACCAGCTCTACCAATCAGAATCGAGAATTTAACAATGTGACAATACAAAAGGATATTCAAATTTGGTCCAAATGAGAAGAGTATATAAGTATTTGTTATCTGTACTCCTATACCGTATCTATAAACAAAACATAAAAAGTGAAAGAGAGCAAACAGACTTACTCATCACAAGTTTCATCAGTCCCAACAGCTCGTTTCCTGCGAGCGGATGGAAGGGAGATGCCATTAGAAGGCAAAGATAAAGCCAGAATATAAGGCTTCGCCATCATCTCTGCCAGACCAGCAGTGTCACCTCTCTGCTTGTCTAGTCCTGAAAATACACACATACAGTACACAGAGAAAAAGATTACATCAAAGATTATATCAGTTTGGATTCTTTTGGTATACATTTCTAGCACTATGTTTCAGATTATCGAGATTATCATACCTGATATACTGAAGAGGAACTTATCAGTACTCTGCTGGTCTGCCTTACAGCCACAGTATAACCTCAGCTCTAAACTTTCTTCCTCTTCTGTTAAACACACACACAAACACACGCACGCACAAGTTTATTTGGGTTTTGCACTGTATAAGCCATTTAACACATGCACTAACATCAAAGATAGAAATAAATGGGTACATAAAAATTGGTCACATACTAATCAAGTCCATTCAGAATTAATAATATAGTTGTTTCAGCCTGTTTTTTTTTTTTCTTAAAATTACCCTCATTGATTTAATAATAAGGTGCCATTAGTTAACACGAACTAACCATGAACAACACCACAGTTCAGCATTAGTTAATGTTTGTTTATGTTAACTTACACATATATTAACACATCTATTCATGTTAACAGCTTAATTAGTTAACATTAGTTAATGCATTAGTTAACATGAACTAATCATGAACAACACCTCTGTTCAGCAGTAGTCAATCTAAGTTAATGTGAACTTACACATATATTAATGCATCTATTCATGTTAACAGCATTAGTTAACATGGACTAATCATGAACAATAATTGTAAACAGCTTTATTTAATGTTTGGTAATGTAGACTTGCTGTACATATTCACATTGTTATTCATGTCCATAGGCTCTTTACTCTCTACTTATATTAAACAAAGCACATATTAATGGAATTTGTGGACCCTATTGTAAAATGTACACTACTTCAACATTAACTGATGTGTTACTAACATTTGCATTGCATGTATGCATTAATGTATGTGTAAGTTAACATTAACTAAGATTAACTAATGCTGAACAGAGGTGCTGTTCATGATTAGTTCATGCTAACTAATGCATTAAATAATGTTAACTAATTAAGATGTTAATGTGAATAGATGTGTTAATATATGTGTAAGTTAACATGAATAAATGCATTAATTAATGTTAACTAATGACACCTTATCGTAAAGCGTTACCGTTTAATCTTTTAAATTAAGGAAAGGAAGCTATCAGTCCTCACTTATAGGTACATAGTTTAGCTTTCCAAATTTACTACACTTCTATGAATGGTGGCCATAGTTAAACCGTAGTGTTTCAAATAAGACTGTAGTCACGTATGAATTCATAATTCTGGATTATAATGGTTAACTTAAAGTAACCCTGACCACTTTTCTATGTTTGAACTTTTTCACCTTTCTTAGACATGACAGTAGGAGAAAAGACAGGAAATGATTAGTTTCAGTCTCAGACGTCAGAAAGCCCACACTCTGTTAGCTAACTGTCTGATGCATACGGCACACTAAACTGAAGACACTTTCTCAAAGTCTAAATCTGATTGGCTGATTTTACAGGATTTCAGGGAGACTAGTGTGTGTCTTTAACAGTCTGCTGAGAAACAAAGCTGTGTTTCAGAACAGTCTTCCAAAAGACAAGTTCCAGAACTGCAATAATAAGCACTTCAGAGGAGCAATTAAAAAATAATAATAAAATCATGCTGTATAGTATCTTTAACTTCTTAATCCTTTTTAAACATATTTGTAAAAATGCGCTGAAAAAAAAACTGAACTGAAACTGTCATAATTGATGAATGCTTTGGAATACAGACCTAAGATTGGTCTCTTTTTAAAGAAGATTATTGGTGAGGTGAAAGATTTAATGTGTAAAAAAAACATTTAGGTTTACTATAAAGAAAATGTACTTTATTTTTTATGTTATATAAAATAAATATTACACAAAATATTTTGGTAACAAAATTGATGAAAAATAAAAGCCACGTCTTACTAAGTCATGCCCCAAATTTGAAGTTGATATCACAAAAATCTAAAAATATGATTTTGTTTAGGTGCTATACCAGAATAGCCACTGGATGACACCTAAAATATATATTTTTTAATGCATTTTCCTGTCACAAATGTATACATTTATGTTACAATATTACTAATATTAAAATAAATAAATAAACAACCCACAAAATATGAAACATTGAGATTCAGACCTTTCCAACAATATGTTTTGTAAATATTAGAAACATTTTTGATTATAAAATATTATAGCAAATTTTGTAATATGACACTTGACACTGCCAACTAGGGGGAGGGCAGTAAAACGCTAAAAAGATTTAAAATAACGTTTCCATGGTAAAGCAAAATCCGATTTCAAAACGGTTTTCAAAGGATGAATTTTGAGAGTTTAATCTTTCAAATGGCAACTATTTACTAATATATGTGATGAGGAAAAGACAATAACAAAGAGAGCCAAGCAGTTAACAGTGTAAAAGATATTTAAAAGTTTTGTGAAAAGGACATATCTGAAAGTGGCTGCCCGCTCTGACGAACTACAATATTTGTAATTCCCTGAATAAACATACTGAAACTGCCAACGTTACTTTCTGAATGTAAGTGGTGTTTGTTTGTGCAAAAATTGTTTGTTATAATTATAGTGTTCTGGAAAAAGCCCACACACAAATCATGACATTATAAATAAGATTGTGCTGTTCCTTCAATACTTTTTATGCGCCAGATCCAAATACTTATAAGTAAAGTGACAGTACACCTCTCAATAGAGTTTCAAGAATTATTGATGTCTGTTGCACAAAGGATGCAAAATGAATTATATGCCAACATTGAATGCTTAGCAGTACAGATTTATTCAAATCCCTAATCATAAGGATGAGAAATAGTAATAATAATGCTTTAGCAAACACCACTAATAAAACAGATTTGCTCACTTGCCTAACATATATTTTAGTACAAGTAACATTTTATCCAAATTATGGTGCTTATGGCAATATTCATAATATAGCAAATCCTCCTGTTCCCTGTTTATTAAGTATAACATGTACCATCACGATTATCATGCTCTTTTAAGTAATGTGGTCTGCAAGTTCTTATTTGTTCTCATTTCAGCGCCAATAACAGAATCCTGCATTATTGTCTCACTGAGGTTTTGGGTTATCACAACGTTAAGTAGATGCCCGAGAAAAGGTAGACTGTTTTAACCAAACAGATTATGTGGAACATAATTTGGGAATACATTCTTATGGGTGTACACTCATCATTCGCAATTGGGAAACTACAGCTGATGTTAGCTGAATGCTGGCATGACCTTACCTGAACCCTGCAGCCATTCTATCATCGTCTGTTTCACATCAAACGAGAGCCAACGATTGGACAAGTCCTTGGAGACAAAGCGGGTGCCCAGATATCGAGCCTGATCGCCCGTTCCACGATACAGCTCCAGTCTCTGCTCCTGGTCCATTGTAGGATTCTTAATCCGAAGCCGTAACTCGGCTTGAGACAGCAGCTGGCGGTTCGGGATACTCTGCTTCATCTCTGACACGTTAAAAGTCATCTGATGCTTTGTGCCATTCTGAGCTAGAGAGAAAGTGAGAGACAGAAAAGTTCACGGTTAAAGATCGTCAAATTAACCACTAACGCACAAAAGAACCAAAGTTCGCCAAATTTGAGCCGAAAGATATTTAGAGTTTAGTTTGAAGCACTAAATAAACTAGGTAGCTATCCATAAGCAGAACTGTATGTTCTGCTTTGTTTTGAGTTGTTTGTGAATTGATCAGTATTTATTGGACTGTAATTTGTTGCTTTTTATGTCAGTCAGATGCCAGTTCTTGGCCTTTATAATACAGGCAAGGCAGCATTTGTGTTGTATAGCTTAACGAGGCTTATGCTGCCCTTGCCTGTATTTTGGCTGTAGCTGTGTAATTTAAAGAGAAAGCTATCATTAACCTGTGTTCAGAGTTGCTATAACTGGTTTTGCTGATGTTTAACGTGGGGAGGAGGCCTATGGTGTGGGATGAATTACCTCAGTCTCATTATGTTTACGGTCACTGATCAGCCAGCCATCTACGACTGGCTAAACGTCAGCTCTACTTGGATTTTTCGACCTGCTGGATAGACTTCAACTCTTCTAGCACCTAATGCTGGTGTGACGTATCCCAGTCTTCAAGCAAAAGAAGCTAAAGGCCAGTTGCATACACATTGCAACTATATTAAGACTGTGTCTTACTTACTATTTGACCAACTAGCAGTTAGCCAAGTCGTTCTTTTCAAATTCGAATGATATCAATTTATTATTAAAAAACAATTTACCATAAAAAGTTAGTCTTAAAGGTTAGTCATCTATTTATTTATTTTTTTAACCGCTTGGTTAACTGCTTGTCAAACTAGTTTTTTAGACACGGTCTTAATATAGTGGCTATGTTTATGCAACTCGCCCCAGTATTGACAAGACTTTCAATCCAATAATATCAATCCACAAATGTGACTTTGAACGCAGGCTGGAATCATGAATCACACCGTGTTTGTTCATTTGGTCAGATGAGACTGAGTCTGGGTGATTACCGCTCTTGCCGTGGGTTTTGTTTAGCTGGGGTTTAAGAGACACTTAATATTCATTACACTGCATTATTGATTTGACTGCACGGACACTATTGGATGAGAATGTAATTTGAACTAATTTGAGCTGGATGATGACTCTATTGTCTTCTGTTGAGCTGCTTTATTGCTTAATTGCCTTTGTTTTATAATTGATGATTTTTTTTGACTCAACTGACTCAAGCTGAATAATGACACTATTGTCTTCTGTAGAGCTGCTTACTGAATTATTTATATAATTGATGAACTTTACACAGTTACCGAAGTGAACAATGACATTTGAATTTCTCATATTGGATGAAGTTTGCATCATTCATTCTGTTATTTTCCTTTATATTACTCTGATGCTGCTTTGACACAATTTGTATTGTATAAAGCGCTATAGAAACATAGGTGACTTGACTAGACTCGCCACTTAGGGTTTAATTTAAATGTAACTTAAAATAAATCCTAATCCTAACTGTAAGAATCCGATTTAGAAAACACTACTAATTACACACACGTCAGATGGAAAACTTAAAAGAGACCACGCTGAATGAAACGTTCATCACTCATCCATGATTAGTAGAGTATGTTAAAGCAATGTTATCATTGCATTCAGTGTGCTTAAATAAAACTGAAGAAGAAGGAACAACTGGATGATTTATTCAGATAGCTTGTAGGGATACATTTTAATTAGCTTGGCACTAACTCTGCTGTATGTAGCTGCTACCGGGATCAGTTTAACCAGTTCAGTCTTGATACATGAGATCTATACAACGTTAGTCACACCATCCAGTGTTACATTCAGAGCACTGGGGCTACTGGGTATATTTATGAGATATTTACTCGGCTATATTTGAATGTGATTGGTCAGTGCAGAATCCTGACTTAAATGTCCATTGTCCCATGCAAGGTAACTGATTTCCAACATACTGCTACATACTGTGCTAGTGTCTCTCATATAACTCCACTCTCTCTTTCTTCCCATATAATAAATTATTTTCAAACCAGTATTTCATGTCTATTTATATATTTATTTTTAGTAATTTTGCAGCTATATATCACATGTTATGCAGGAAACCAACTCCACACATGACATTAAAACAAGACATTATTTTTGACATTTAAAGCTTGGCATTTAAATGCAATGTTTGTCAGAGAGGGGACTTCCTGTGCTGGAGCTCAGTGTCGTGACAGTCTGAGAGCAGATGATAACATGATTGAGGTCCATCAGAGGTTGCTGGGCATCTGCTGGAGGATGTAGGAGGATGGGTGGAACATTTTCTGTGGTTAATTCCACTAACCATCCATCCGCACGCAACTACTATCTTCAGAAACACTTTTGATCAGGGAACACAATTCACTATTAACTAAGAGTTGTCCCTCAGTAAACTCCTAATTTGTTGCTTATTGAGTAAGAAAAGTACTTGTAGTTGTTAAGTTTAGGTATGGTGTAGGATTAAGGGATGTAGAATATGGTAAGAATAAGCCAGAAATATGTGCTTTATAAGTACTGATAAACAGACAAAAAAAAAAAAAAAAATAGGCTATGCAAACTAATAAGCAACTAGTTAACAGTGAATAGTGTTCTATGATCTAAAGTGTTCCTACTATTACTACTAGTACTACTACTTCTGATAATCATAATGGTAACACTTTATTTTAGGGTCTCTTAATTGCTTATCAGCATGCATTTTACTAGAATATTAGCCATTTATTAGTACAAATTAAGCACATATTAATGCATTATTCTACATGACCTTATTCTACATCCTTAATCCTACCAATACCTAAATTTAACAACTAACGCACTAACTATTAATAAGCAGCAAATTAGGAATTTATTGAGGGAAAAGTCATAGTTAATAGTGAATAAGTGTTCCCTATTCTAAAGCGTTACCAAAATAATAATATATATATATTTTGTTTGTTTTTAGAGTGAAATGTCACCTGGATATGCTCTCATAAGATTTACCCAATAGCAATAATACTTTCTCATTAGCTTCATTATAAATAGAGAGAGAAATATGTAATTATATTACTAATAATACGTATAAAAATAAGCAATGTACTGTAGTATTTGTTGTATTGTCTTAATAAATAACCATGTGATAAACATCCAGTAATGTGAGCATACTATATATATAATTTATTTTATTTTATTGTGGTTTTGGGTTGAAATGTGACCCACATGCACTGTAAAAAAAAAAAAAAAAAAAGTTGAGCGAACTTTAAAAAATTTTTTTTTACCAGCTTCAGCAGATTTTTGTTGCATAAACTTAAAACGACAAGTTGAGAAAACTCAAAAATCTGCTGAAACTGGTTGCCTTAAAATTTTAAGTTGGCTCAACTTTTTCTTTTTTTTTTTTACAGTGTAGCAATAATGTTTTTTTTTTTTTTCCTCATTAGCTTGCTACATTTTGGAAACATTCTATTCACTGTTGAGGGATATATCGCATTGATTTGGAAACTATTTTATAATGGGTCCCATGTATCAACACCTGTGGCCATATATAAAAGATGTCAAGGACTGAAGGCACTGCTCTTTGTTGATGGTGTATGGCGGATCAGATGAGGGTGGAGAGGGATTTCAGTGTGTGTGTGTTTACGCAGGCTGGCGTTCAGGTAAACCCAGGACAGCTGTCCTAACAGGCACTGAGACAGGCCTATCATTAGTAATGGGTGCAACCAGATTCCAGCAGGCTTAAAAATCTGCCTCTCCAACACACGCTTTACACTCCTCTCCTCTTACTATCGCCATCCATAGAATCATACTCTTTGCTTCCTCGACTATCTGTGCTGCTTCGATCACATTGAGACATGACACACTTTCCCGGCAGATGAGCTGTGCAGTCAGCACAATCTTTGACATGTGATAACATGAAATGAAAAATAGCACACATGCAGTGGAACAGACTGATTAGCCTGAAAAAGGACATGGAAACTTGGGCATTGCTGCAGGGCATGGCTGTAAATTGAGCACTCTTGATTTGACAGCATGATTTATGAATACACAACTGCACAGTCAGTACTACCTAGAAGACAATATTTCTTCATCTCTTTCATCTACCTTCAACTAACAGATACTATTGAGTCTAGCATGCCATAAGGAAAAATAAATGTTCCAAATCAAATACAATGTGGCAAAATCTGCATTGTAGCAAGTCAAACATCTATGCTACTGAAAGAAAACATAATGGAAGGAACGAACACCATATTAGATGATGACAGCAATCCATAATCCTACAAAAACAAATCTGTAATCCTGAAAAAAACATTTCAACACTCTCTCATTGCTAAAAGCAGTGGTTCTATCTATTTCAAAATGGACAACACTAAGCATATGATCTGTGTTCAACAAGTCGAGAGGATTGTTCTGCTTCCTTGAATGCATTTAAAAGTATTGCAACAATTAAAACCAACAATATGAATGATTATTGGTTTTTCCTTAAGCATAGCTATTTCTACTATTAGAACAAACCTAGTTCTTTAAAACATTTTTTCACAGTACAGTCTGGAATACATTACATTACAGTTTTTTGCCCTGATTTACTGTCTGAACAAGTTGATGCTAGTTGCCAAAAGTCAGAGTCAGTCTGCAGATTTGAGTTGACAGACTTCATAGAATTATTATTTTTTCTGTACCTTCAGACAATGATTCCATCCAGTCGTCGGATATCAAAACCTGTGTTGGAGAAAGTTACTTTGAAATTAATGCATTACAATATTGCGCTACTCCATAAAAAAATAACTAATTGTGTTACTTATTACTTTAATGGAAAGTGATACGTTATTTTGCATTACTTCTTGTCACCTAGGCTGGGCTTGCCTCCTTTGCTTTTAATATCAGAAATTCCAAAGGTTATATTTTTGGCACCTGTAAAGGCCCTTTCACACCAAAAGTGAAATTATTAAGCCTCAGGCTGAATTAAATGCCTCACTGCCGATTTCTGTCAACACAGAGACAGGAGAGGTGTCAGTGAATAAATGGAAAAACAAAATAACCTGTGTCATTTATTTGAAAAAAAAGTATTTTGTTGTAAATTCAAAAGTAATGCATTACTTTACTAGTTACTTGAGAAAGTAATCTGATTACATTTCTTGTAATGCATTACCCGCAACACTGTTCAAAACATGTTTGATATTTCGATATGATTTTAGAAAACATATTGTTTTCATTTGTCACATGTTTCTATGTCAGTTTGCTGAGTTTGAAATGACTTGAAAAGTCTGGTAGTGTGTGATCCTCAGTCATCAAGTGTGTGATGTCCAGTTTTTCCATTGTAATTTACAAAGTCAGCGAGTATATGATGCCTAGTGTTTTAAAATCTGTTTAGATTTTAGAGGTTGTGTCGTGTTTTCCAGCCTTAACTCACCCGACAACGTTTATGCTACAGACAAGAATTACACCTCAAATCATGCCATTTTGCTTGAAACCACTTAGAAACATCCCAGAACAGTTTAGCAACCACATAGAAATGTTCTAAAAACTTACTCTAAAACCTTAGAAACTCATTGAAACACCCAGGATGGAAACCACACACTACACCCTATGACTGGGGCCGTGACATTTGCTCGGTTGAAGCACGGGGTAACCATAACCATAACTGTCTACTAATACTCTGAGCGTTAGTAGACATGCAGATGCAAAGTTACTTCTAATCAACATAATTTTTAACGTGGATTATCAAAATGAAGTGTAAACAGATTTCTTCAGCAAATGTGAAACTCAAATATTCATTTACAATTGTGGCTCCAACCTTAAACCTGCTTCACATACTGTGCATCAGTTAATTCTTGTGAAACGTAGTCTTGCAAAAGTAAGCAATTACTACAGTACTACAGACTGTAAATACTGAGCGTGGGAGGCCTTGCACTTTGCGGGACTTATTTATTAAAATGTATTCCACCTTAAACAAATCTAAGAAGCCTTACACAAACACAAGAACATAAAGAGGACTTTTGTCCCATGAGGGAAACCGCAAAAGGGGGAATTCAATGTTGCTATTTGGGACTGTTTCCTCTAAATCTTAGTCACACCTCAGAAACAAGCAACTCTCTTTGCTGTCAAATGGGCCTGTCAAAAACAGAGCAAGAAGACAGAACCAGTAAGAGACACAAAATAGACGGCTCAGTTACAGGAAAGCCCCTAAACCCAGAGGAATACACAAAAAGAAAACAGAATTAGTGAGAAGGACAGCGGATCTGACTCGTCTACCCTCATCAACAGTTTCTCGCCCATATTTCTCTGTCTCTTTGTCCTTGGTTTTCATCCTTCGAGCAAGCCCCATCTCCACGGAGGTCTTTATTCACCATGCGTATCGGATCACAGGCCTGATGTTTATGTCTGAAGTGTTTGAAGTGGTTAAATGAGGTACAGAGTGTGAGGGATGAAAGCAAGTGGGTGGTCAGCATCACATGTAAAGTTATTTCCCCATCAAAAAAACAGATGTAGCAATGTATTAGCAAGAGATCTAACAGGCACAAAACAAAAACTGTGAAAGAAACCCAGCTTGATCAGAGAAATCAAACAAACTGATTGTTCAGAATGAACAGACAGAAGTGTGCTCAAAATGTTCACTTGTTGTTAAAGCTTCACGTTTAACCATCTAACACATGAAGCCAACAGCAAAAACAACTAGGCTATTAAAATACCACAGATAGTCTGAGGACAACGTTGAAATGGGATGAAATGCTGCCTAGCTCCCCTAGCGGCTGCATGAGGGGTTTCAGGGGAACACGAAGCTAGGAGAGCATGATTCATCACATACGAGTTGTTACAGCATTAGAGAACCTAACATTAATTATCTGAACTGGACGTGTCGGTCTGCTTTTCACAGAGCTAAAGAAACAAGACTTGAATGACGCTAATGTTTCTGAAAAGAGAAATGTATAAAAGATATTAAAGATTAAACCTTTGTAATGACTGGATACTATTTAAATGGCTAATTAAATGGCTACTTACCAAATTACATTTCTGTATACAAGAATTTAAAACACATATGAAACCTATTAGAAATTTGATAGCCCATATAAATATGTATGTTTATGTACTGTATGTGTAGTTCATTTTTTGGACATATATTTCATGCTTATGTATATATATAACCTAAAACCATCAGTGCAGGTTGATGTTATATAAGCAAATCTAAAAGATAGATGTATTAAAAAGTAAACATCATGATTTGTTTTAATACAGATGCATATACATCTTATAGGTAACACATGGCAGATTCACTCTTGATATAGGGAAATATTTGTCATATTTTACATTTCCATGTAAGTAAATAAATGTGTGAGTGCACCTTATTTTAGTCTCTAAAATAAACTGTAAAATGAAATGAGAGACAGGAGACTAGCACAGACATGCAGAAAATCGTTGCCTGGGAAATAGATCGATTATAAAGCTGTCAATTATAATTATAGTTATAAAGTGATTATTACACAAAAATATTTCACCGCAGAATGCCGACATAAATAGGACATGATGTTAAATTATGTCTCTAAAGGCAGACACTTCTTACCTTGCCGGATGACGAACTTGTGCACCTCCTTGCCAAAGTAATCTTCATTTTCAGCCTGCACAGAGACGGGCTTCATCTTCATTTCTTCACTCAGTTCAACAGTGCTGTTGTACAGAGAAAGCATGGTATCTGGGATCTTCCGTCCATCATCGTCTACCTCCGATTCGGGCTCTTTGGCCATGCGCAGTTTGCTGAGGATCTGACCGCGGATAGCCTCTATCCGTTTCTTCTTCACCACTTCCAGGTCCAGAGTTTTGCACGTGGACATACTTGCCGTTCTAGCCACCATGCACAGGGCCGTCAGTACCAAGCAAACCAACCTCATGGTGCCAAATCTGAGCCCAAACTGTCTTTAGGTAAAGAGAGAGGCTCACCAGGAGTCTGTGATTGATGCAGAGCGTTTGGATCAAACAGACACAAGCAGTGTTGTTATTATGGAGGTGATGCTACCCGATGATGACTCTGGAAAGCACCTTGAATAATGAAGCTGACAGAACAGCTGATATCTAATAAGGGAAATTCCTGATGCCTCACCTGTTTCAGAGGTCCATCCAGGTGCAGTTTGGCCAAAGGGAACAACAACTCTCCCACGTAAACAAGCTTAGAGGCACACAAATACCTGAACGCCGCCGAGCACTGACATGCACTTTTACATATGCATCAATTTCAGTAAAAAATTCACACACAAACACAAAGCTTTTCTCCTTTCGGCACAACTTTATCGCCGGCTCACTGCTGGCAGTCGCACACAGAAATGCTTGTTCGAGTCCATGCGTCTGGACTGACTATTTTTCTCTCCTCTGGTCTTGGATAGTTCCCGCTGTGAAAACACGCAGAGGTCCAGATACAATGACACGTCTGTAAGCGTGTTTGCTCACTAACTACTCACAGCTTTCCACACCTCTGAGCTTCTCTGGTCTTGATGCTTCAGCCGATGTTTTGTCATCTCACACAAAAACCACTAAAGAAGCCTTGTTAACTGTTGGACTAAACCAGACAACCCCATCCAGCTGCATCCTGCATTCGTAACAAGACAAAGGGACGTGTCCAGCTCAGATTTCCTCAAAAGTTTGCTTTTACAACATTAGGTTTCCTCTGCTGGTCAGACGGATTTTCCCGGAAGCGCTCAGATGATCAGATAACAGTAACGGTGACTTGCAGAGTTTGAAAGTTCTTCATTTAACACGCAAACCTTGCTTTAGGAAAAAACCTGCTTTCGAGGCTCTGTAAACCACCCAAATGTATAATATAGCAGTTCAGTCAAGTTTGAATGACTCTGTTCAGAGCCAAGGCAAGATCAGTCAAAATAAGTAACAGTGTTTTTTTAGATGGCTTTTTAAGGGCTACAACCTTATTTTCTCTTCAAATAAGCTTTTCCCGCTACAAAGACAAGTGGAAAGATCCATTGACACGGCTAACTAAACACACTGGTTCCCCCCCACCCCGACACACACTCACACACATTTCACTGAGAGGAATTGAAAGGAAAACAGATCCTCTCGGAAAATACCCTGACGTTTTGGCCCCAATGATGTAATGTGTCAGGAAAAATCAAACTAACCACGTCCAACCCACGAGTCTCGAGTGACAGATGTAGTAAACAAAAAGAGCGAAACAAATGAACCGTCCATGAGTAGCCAGGCAGTAAGCGCGAGAACCGCAGCAGTGACAGCCAATGTGCTTTTCCCTTCCCGTCTTGCCTTTGTTCTTTTCTGTGTCCACTTTTATGCCTTTTGACCTCAGTCTTGAGTAAAAAAGTCCTTCAGACCCTCCTTCCCTCTCGTACAGCACTCTTTTTATTAGCTCCCTCTTGTAACACACTCCCTCTCCTCGCTTGTCAGAGCTTGCTGGTGACAAAATGATTTGTGAGAGCTTTACGTTCCAATAACTCCTCTATCCCACTCTAGCTTACTCACTCGCTCTCCTTTAGGGTTGCTGTTGCTTCACTAGTGCTCTCCGCCCAGGAAATGAGGCTAACAGACTCTCTGAAATCTGTTGCTCACACAGCGCTTCTCTTATACTGGCCAGGAAGCCCTTAGCAGCTTCTGGAAGACACACACAGAGTAAATAACATGGGTATGACAAACTAGACTGCCAAGGTAAGATGATGAGAGACACACTGGAATGCTCTCTATTGCATAAACACACTCCCAAACCGAACCTGACGAGCTGCACAACAGAGCACTGTTATCAAGGCCACATTTATGTCATGCGGTGAGCTGATGTCCACTTTGCTGTTTATTTTCTGGCGTCTGTATCAAATGTTTTGAAGCAGCTAAATAGATGTGAAGCTGAAATGTTAGACACACGTGATCCAAATACACATTTGGCTGGATGGAGCAGGCATTGGAAGTCTTTTAAATAACAATGTCATCTCAGTAACGAAAGAGCTAAACAGAATTATGTTTTAATTCATCGACACACTATAGCAACCAGTTATTTGCATGCTCTCAGATAAGCTCACTGCCCTAGGAAAATACACTGAGTCAAAGGGAATCTACAGTGTGGTATACTGTGCTGGAAAATAATTCCGTCATGCATTTTCATAAAGCAATAAACATTATGCAAAGCACAGTTCACTTTTCATTGTGATTTTCAATTGGATTTGCTTAGTTTGTTTTAAATGTGAGTAGCAAGAAAATTAAACTGATCTCTATAATTGAAATATATCGTCTTTTCTATGCTTTGGTAAGGTGTAACTGATACATTGTTCTTAAAATATAGCTGATAAAGCTTCGATATGTTTTGACAGCATCCATTTTCGTGTGTTTCTGGCCCCCTCTTGTGGACCAACTAAGAGCAGTGAAATGAGCTGCTGGTTTCAAGTCTCAATAAATTCTTGCAATTTCAAGTACCTGTTATTTAACTGCTACTACTATTTTATTGCTATTTAACATTACCATTTACAGGCATGCATAGAGACAGTCTTTAAGATGAAGTATTTTAACCTCTTTAGAAAATACTGGATTTACTTTTTCTTGGCATATAGGTCTGCATCTTCTTTTCAGAAATTCAGAATAATAAAAAAACAACAAAACAAAAGCATCTTCTGTTTTCTAAATAATACATCCATCACTTTAGCTATATATGAGGTTACTGTGGGACAGGGTCACATTCAGTCCAGCACCATTTGTGTGTTTGTACAGCCAACACTGACCTGCAAACTTTCTCACTAACTATAGTCAAGAGACCAGGCTCTGAACCTGAGAGAGCACACACTTCTAGAGCCCACAAACACAAACTGCAGTGTGAATCTGAAGACATGCGGTCTCAGAACCTGTGTGCGATTATTTTCATACGCACGAAAGTGTCAAAGCTAGTGCTTACTGGAAATTTCTTCAACTCTGCTACACCTTTTTTTTTTTTTTTTCCAGAATGTTTTTTTTTTTACCCTATGGTTAACTATTTAGTGATTGTAAAAATGCTATATTTAGTATGTAACTAAATAACACAAATCAGATATTTATATTCAGAAATGTCTGAAATTTTGGTAACAGGGCAAAATTCATAAAAATAAATATGTTTAGTTTATGTCTTATATCTCCCTTTTAGTGAACAAGATTTCAACAATCACAATTAGAGAGCTCTTTAATTCAATTCTTAGTAAGAATTCACTTGTAGAGCTATCTACTGAAATTAAGTTGTTAGTAAAAATGCAATTACAAAGAGTAACACTGGGAGCATTTTAAAGGGATGCTTCACTCAAAAATGAAAATTATATCATTAATTACTCACCCTCACTATCATCCTCATAGTGTATGTATGTATGTATATATATTATACATAAATATAATTATAAACTTTATATCAGGTGAAATAATACGTCGGCCTACTAACATTACAGTAAATACACACAAAACTGTGGATTTACTATGCAAATATGCTGTTGTGGTAAATTCCCACATTTTGTGGTAGTTAGGTTTAGGAGCAAGGGCATGGTTAGGGTTATAATTATGTGTAAAATAATTATTTTTAATGGTTAAAAATAATAATTGTAAAAAACAAAAAAATCATTTGTGTAGCGCTTACTGTATTAGACCAAAACAAGCTTTTTACATGAAATTCTCCATAAGCAGCACCCCCTGGCGGCCCACTGGGGTTCAAACTTGAACCCTCTGGAAAACTCCAATATAGAGGAGACAAGAAATGTAAATAATTGTAATGTAACATTATCTATAATAGAGCCCCAGTGCAGAGGCAGCGCACGCAGATGAGCCTCGCAGAGGTGGAAGGCTTGTGTCACAATGCTCTGCGATCACTTACACCAGCCGGAGCTCGGATCCTGACCCTGCCTGACGAGGAGCCGCTCAGGTGCTGCCACTTCTTCTCCTTTATTTCTTCACGCCGTCTGCACGTTACTACGCTTCTGAAAGGACTCGCTTGAGTGAATAAATCGACGAATATCCAGTGACGCCTCCATATACCGTTCTACCGGAATGACAGCTTGTGGTTACTAGGATGCAGCTTTCTGGAAGACAATGCCTCAAGAAAGTGCAGGCGCTCAACTAAAAGAACTGCGTGTTTGGAGCTCATGAGGAGGAATATTTGCGACTGTAATAAACGGTGAAATAATGTTCACAGTCAAAGAGGAAGTACTGTTATTCTGTAACATAGAGGAGATGAGTAAAGTTTCGGAACTGTAATTGACACGAGTCGTTCCTCAGGTAAGGTGACCAGGCAACGCATTGTGCTTCTAATTCACATTTCAGCTTTTGAAATATTGCGATTTTTTTCTTGGTATCATGGTAAGTCTTTTAGATGATGAACACATTTTATTAAAATTACCCATCATTCTCATAAATATTTAATTAGGTATTCATTAAATAGAATATATATATATATATATATATATATATATATATATATATATATATATATATATATATATATATATATATATATATATGACAGTGTACATGAATATAAACATAAATACAACTAAAGTAGCTAGCAGTAGAAGTCGTAGGCTTAATAATGACAAACGTGTGTTTTAATATGTTATTTTAAGCTTTGGAAATATATAGACCTAATGTTATTTCTAATTTTTATTATTGCATTAATTGATTATATTAACTTAATGTTAATTGCATTAGCTGTACAGAATGTTTTGTCAGATACCTGACATACTTAACTGACTTTTTTTTTTTAATGTAGACAAGACAACTGAGTATATACATGTATGTATGTATGTATGTATGTATGTATGTGTATGTGTGTGTGTGTGTGTGTGTGTGTGTGTGTGTGTGTGTGTGTGTGTGTGTGTGTGTGTGTGTGAGGGTTCAGATGCAAAAGCCTCTAAGTGCCATTTGAAATTTTCTTCTAAAATGAGCATTTTTATCAGGCTGTTATGTGGTAGGTTCAGTAATTTCACTTTCATGGTAATGAATAGGTTCTTTTCATTGCCATTTAAGTGAAATAACTTAACATAAACATATGGAGCCTGATAAAAATGCTGATTTTAGAAGAAAATTTCAAACGCCACTTAGAGGCTTTTGCATCTGAACTCTTCATACATACATACATACATACATACATATATATATATACATATATATATATATATATATATATATATATATATATATATATATATATATATATATATATATACAAGCACACACATACTGTATATATATATATATATATATATATATATATATATGTGTGTGTGTGTGTGTGTGTGTGTGTGTGTGTGTGTGTGTGTGTGTGTGTATACATACTGTATAAGTTACCAATAAATAAATAAACACTATAAATTTAAACTTATGTGGACGCTCCTCTCTAATTTATCTTTAGTTTAGCTTAGCTTTAGTTTCCAGGAATTTCGGTGAAAATGGTAACACTTTATTTTGATAGTTCGTGACTTTGCAGGTCCATGTTAACTAGCACTCATTAGTGTAGACTGTATGCTTCATATCTGCTAACACTTTATTTTAATTTTCCCCCAACAGACATTCTACTGACTAGCTTTGGAAGTGCATGTCAAATTATTCTACTAACTCTAACCTAACAATCTACTAATACTCTAATGAGAATAAGTTACTTACAGTCAACAGAAGTTCAGTAGGGGGCCATCAAAATAAAGTGCTACTGTGAAAATAAATATACACCATTCAGTGACATTCTAGAGAATTTTGTGCTTCCAAGTTTGTGGCAACAGTTTGGAGAGGCTCTGTTTTTGGTTTCAGCATGACATTGAATGTCCTTGTGCACAGACCGAGGTTCATATAGAAATAGTCTAACAGCAGCATCTGACCTACTGATGCTCTTTTGTCTGAATGAGAGCAAATCAGCCAAGTTCCAACATCTTTATTTTTCTGAAAGAATGGAGCTGTTATTGTAGCAAACTCCCTGTTAATGGCTGTGGATTTTGAACTGAATAGCATGTGTGGAAGTGGTGTTCAGGTGTCTAAACATTTGGCCATATACTGTAGTGTTTCTTCTTAAACTTTAATTCATTTTTGACCTTTTAGTTGTTCCACACCATACAGTATAACTTTGTGTGTTTGTTTGTTTGCAGTATGTAACTCTTCGTGTTCTCTGAGAGATGGATAAGTATGAGAAACTGGCTAAGATCGGCGAGGGCTCATACGGAGTGGTGTTCAAATGCAGACACAGGGACACTGGTCAGATTGTGGCCATTAAAAAATTTGTTGAGTCTGAGGATGACCCGGTCATCAAGAAGATCGCACTAAGAGAAATCCGCATGCTGAAGGTATATGGAGATGGTATGCTTACTTATTGCAAATCCCCCAAACATTTGCACGCTTATACATAAACATTTTCATTTGTATCCATGTAGCAGCTGAAGCATGTGAATCTGGTGAACTTGCTTGAGGTCTTCAGGAGAAAGAGACGTCTTCATCTAGTCTTTGAGTTCTGTGAGCAAACTGTCCTAAATGAACTGGACAAACACCCCAGAGGGTCAGTCACATTTCCTTTTTTTTAAATATACTTTTAACATATAATAATGGGACTCACAAATAATGAATGATGACTCACAAATGTAGCCCCTAGCAATATCCACAGTAGAATATTATTTTTTATACAAATCAAAATATTAAAAATGACAGGAAACAGGAAAAGAAATTCAGTATTTTTTTTGTTTTAAGATATTTCAAGCTTTTCTTGATTATTCCCCTTCCCTTGAACTTTTCTTTTTTTCCCCATTTTCCTATTAAATTATATATATTGAATATATTATACTGTTGTAGTATTTATGCAATATTGAATTAAAATATAAATATTTCTAAAGCTCCTTTTTTTGTAGTGTCTATTCAGTGTTTTTTTTAACAGAATAATGATTTTAAAATATCTTTTGGGGGTAATTTCTCAGCCAAAAGTTATGTGCAATTAATTTGTGATTCATTAGATTAATCGACACATCATGTAATTAGAATAAAAATTTAATTAAATTTAAAAAAATGTAATCACTCAAAAGCCCTAACTATGTTATGTTTATATACTGTTATCACTAAAATCACCATGATATTAAAACTGACCCTATTTATTTGCTTTCTACTCTTCTTGCAAAAATGTTTGCCTCTGTAATCTTCCATTCAAATGTAATAACTTGTGTCACCCTAGAAACAACTTTCTTTTCAGCCCCTCCTGTCCTACGACCTGGAATGCCCACTTTTCACAATGCAATCTCCTTGATGGATTTCTTGATTCGATTGTTATTTCATGCGGACTTCTATAGACTGTATCTAGCAGTTGTTTTTTAGAGCTCCTAAACTGGTCTGACCACAAAGGCTGTGGCTGCCCAGCATTCTCTCTCTTTCCCAGAAGGCCTTTCAGTCGTAACCTTAGCTGCTTCTCAAAACAAAGAAACTGGTTGCCAGTGACTACAGGCCCATGGTTACTGCAGATATATGGGAACTGCACTGATATTTAGAGAACTGTAGATCCTGCTAGCTATGCCAAAAATGTTAGATCCTGCTAATCTCTAGTTAGCAGAATCTATGAGGCTTGATATTAACATTTGCCCTTTTTTCTCTTTAGGGTTCCTGAGGCACAACTCAAGAGTATTGTGTGGCAAACTCTACAGGCCGTGAACTTCTGTCACAAACACAATGTCAGTATGTCCAGCCTCTCTTTTCCTGTCTACCAGTGTGTGTTACTTATGAATGCCACAGACAACTGTCAAAAGTCACACTGTTGAAGAACCTCATTTTTGGAATGAGAAGGAGACAACTAACAATAAACAAATGTCTTGGAATAAGTTTGTTAATCTCATGACATACAGCAGGCTCTCAGTTCGCATTAGTGGTGAGGATTTTTTAATGTATTTTTGTGAGTAATGAAGGAGTCACTAGCTGGGTTTCCATCACTCTGTTTTAATGCACATTTTGAAGTATCGCTTGATAAACGAGTGATGGAAATGCCAAATTTTGAATAAAAATCCCTTAATTCGCAAAAACGTTTTTACGCTCGCTTGAAGTGGTTTTTGATTTGTGCAAAAAAGGTTTTAATGCGAATAATGGGAGATGGAAATGCATTTTGCGAATAAATTCCTCCAAGCACATCAAAAAAGTCATGTGACTATGCGCTATGAGACGGGATAACTTGACTCGCAGTGGACTGATCTCGTTCACAGCATCTGAAAGGTTGTTATGGTCGTTCTGAAATGCCTGAGCAAAGTCTGTCATCAGAGTATTTCTGTTCATCATTAGTGCTGAACACTGGGGTTTGTGGACAGTGGCGGTAAAAATAACCACAAAACGTGAGATGAGAAACATGGGAAAATGCAAGGTCTAGAGACATGTTTTTTTTTTTGTTTGTTTTTTTAAGTCAAACTTCTTTTAACTTAAGCATTTATGTTTTTATAACGCTGTGTCATGGGCGAGATGGTGCAAACACATCCATCAAGTGCAAGTTTACATAGAAAAACAATGGAAAAGTAGCTCAGTGGAATGGAAAAAAATGCATTCTGTGTGAATGGCCCTTTACATTTGATGAAGAGCTTACTAAGTATGGATATGTGCAATATAATGCAATGCAAACAACCTAGAACTGCCATCTTGGCATTGTCAGTTGTGCCACTTTCGTGCATTTACAAGTCCTCTCCTGTTGCCTCATGGGAATGTGAATTGTCCATTGAACTCACACTTCAGGATCCCAGTGGAAGTAGTAGGTCATCTGGGTATTATTTGCCTGTAATTTTATGAGTACTGCAAATCTGGACTCTCATTGAGCTCTTTTTGTGCTAGATTCTTGCTAGCTCAGCTTTATTACCTATGTTAACATGTTTTTTTTTAGAAAGAAAATGTCTTAAAAAAATCTGTGCCTTATTATAGTAGGAGTTTTGTGTATGTATCTATGACAGTGTCTGTCTTTGTGTGTGTATACCAGTGTATCCACCGGGATGTCAAACCGGAGAACATTCTTCTGACCAAGACCGGTGTGATCAAACTATGTGATTTTGGCTTTGCTCGCATCCTCAGTAAGTGTCTTTGCCCCACTCACTCACTCTCTAGTCATTTATGTGCATTTAGCATCTTCACTTCGTTAATGACTTATTTATACTTCCTACCTATATCAGCTGTCATGTGTCCTGAGCTCACTTTCAGGGCAGCGTGAAGCTTCACAGGTGCAGTCAGCCAGTCAGGATCTGCTTACATTCATCATCCTCGGGTTTCAGTGTATTGTTACTATAGGCTAACACAAGGTCTATCCATCAGCATGTTGTAATCCTTTCTGTATGATGTACAGTACATGTAATTCTGAATCTATGTGTCTGTGTGTGTGTGTGTGTGTGTGTGTGTGTGTGTGTGTGTGTGTGTGTGTGTGTGTGTGTGTGTGTGTGTGCTTGAAACAGCTGGTCCAGGTGATGATTATACTGATTATGTGGCAACACGATGGTACCGGGCCCCAGAGCTCTTGGTCGGAGATACTCAGTACGGTCCCCCAGTGGATGTCTGGGCCCTCGGTTGTGTCTTTGCTGAGCTGCTTTCTGGAAATCCTCTTTGGCCGGGATGTTCTGACGTGGATCAGCTGCACCTCATTCGACAAACACTAGGTACTAAAAGAGAAAAAAAGGAGGAAGATTGAATGTTAAAGGTTATATAGTCTACAAAATGGTCCAAAAGTCTGAGACCACTTAAAATGTGGAATTTAAAATCCAATTTAACCTGGAAATTAACAAACGATTTTGAAACATTTTAATTAGTGCTTTCAAACTAAATCAAAATTGTGATTAATTGTGATTACGTAAACAATAACTTTTATTTTGGATGTGATTAATAATTTTACAGCACTAGTTTTAATCATTAGGAGCTGTCCTGTTTACATATGTTATCATCTAATCTGTGGAAGCCTGTTTCCGCCACTGAATAAAAAAAAATAAAAAAGGTAATTGCAACTTTTTTATCTGAAGAAAAAAGACTGAAAAAAATGTAAAATATAATTTATATCATAAAATTCTTCGAAAAAAAAGTCAGAATTGTGAGAAGTAAACTCGCAATTTTGACAAAAGAAGTCATAAGATAAAAAGATGTGAGATAAAAAGTTGCAATTACTATTCATTGGTGGAAACGAGCTTCCAAAGTTATCAGTTGTAGTCGCTACAATTTTTTTTTCCTGCCATTTGACTGTGATAATTTTACTGTAAAATTGAATCATAATTAAATCAAAATGCAGGGAATAATAATAATTATTATTATTATTATCCATTGAACTTTCACCACTTTTAGAGCATATTTCATTTTAGTTGTATGACTAAAGTTTGTTGTAAATCTCATTAAACAGCCAGTTGACTCTTAACCTGTGAACTTTGACCCTGATAGGTGACCTGATCCCAAGGCATCAGCAGGTGTTCCGCTCCAATGTCTTCTTTAGTGGAGTCAGCATCCCTGAGCCTGATACCATGGTAGCACAAATACTCACACAAATACACACCTACTTGTAAATAAATCGTTGTAGAATATAGCTCAATTTGATTTTGTTGTTTTTGTAGGAGCCGCTAGAGAAGAGGTTCCATGGTGTTTATCCTCATGCTATTACTGTGATGAAGGTGAGATATCAGTACAGGCTTATTATATAAGTCTCATATGCCACTTTTCCACAGACAGGGGGACAGTGATAATCTAGATTTAAACATGGTGTTCTCACAATGCTGTCAAACATTAGAGCATGACACCAGCAACGCCTAGGCTATATCAGGAAATTTGTTTCCAAGGAAATTATGAATTGACTGCAGTCTTTCGGATAAAATCATCTGCTGAATGCATACATGTAAATGCATAACATCAGTGTGATAATTAAATTAGTGAAAGTATATGAGGCGCCACGTAGGATTTAAATCAAACTTCGCTTATCAATACATACATGAATTGTATGTTTTGTATGTTTGCGCGAGTGTTTTATGGGTGTGTGCGCGCATCGAGTTTATATGTATGTGCGAGTGTTTATAGGTGTGTCTGCATGCAGCGAGTTTATATGTATGTGCAAGTGTTTATAGGTGTATGCATGCGTCAAGTTTATATGTATACGCAAGTTATTCACAAGTGTATATGCATTCATTACTAACTTAATATGTATTGGTATGGATTTCATATTAGTGTGTACGTGTATTTCATATATGTATATTTTGAACATCCAATAGTATACATGTATATGTGAGTAATTTATAGGTGTATATGCATGTGTTTTATGTATGTATTGATAAGTGAAGTTTGATTTAAATGAATATAATATAATGAGTACAGCTCCCAAAACCAAGACAACAACATAAAAAATATAGGGGTCTAAGCACCAACAGCTCATGTAAACGATACAGTGAAACAATGGCTATGACTCTTTTCAAATTAAAGTAACATTTAAAAATATATAAGCCTTTTGGAGATCACAGATTTCTTGACAAATGGATTATACTGAACTCTGTTAAGCTAAAAAAAATAATTTATATGCATATTAATTACAGGTTAATATATTGAACCATATACACATATTTCTTAATTATCCTATGGCTCCTTCTGGTGGACAACAGTAGTATTCATATTAATGGCAGATAAATGATTTTCAGATAAATGATTAGAAGTCCCTGAAGCATCAGAATTTGTTGACGTGTTTCCTCAGAATTTCCTGTTGGTGTATACTAAGATTTGTGAAGTTTTGACATTGCGTTCACAAAAAGTGGTAATTATGGGCCATACCCACATAAATATTTGCTAATATCAAAACATTGATTAAACAAATCCAAATTATTTTTTTTTTAAAAGAAAGGGGGGTGGGGGGTTCTTAGGGGCATCTCGGGTTGGTGGATACCAAATTTCCTGCAAATCAGACAAATGACCCAGAATAAGAGAGATTTTTAAATAACTTAAAATGGTGGACAGTTTGGACTAAATTTATGGAAAAGCGTGATGCCATACAAATATATATCAAATTAATTTTTGCCAGCATGGTGTAGAATTGCTTTGTGCAGAGTTTGGTGCAGATTGATCAAGCAGCTTAGGAAGAGTTTAAAAAATATCGAAAAACAAAATAGAAAAATTTTACAGATGGAAATCAGAGATACACATTTGGTTGGGCTTGACTCAAGGATTTAGACAATTACGGTTCTAGAAATGGGAGCTAAAAAGCAAAAAGCTTTATCATAGTGCCATTGATGTTTGTGAGTGTGCCTGAATAATGGAATTTCTGACCATCCCACCAAGTTTAGTGTCTCTAGTAGGGCTGTATAGTAACAAAGTACACATAGACTTGCAAATCTTTACCCGGGGAGGGCTTCACATGAAGGCTGGTGCTTTCGGACTCCAGTTAAATATATGGCTGATCAAGGCTCGAGTGAATACAGCTGTATACTCATTTATAATTAGAAGAACTAAAGCCTGTAGCATGTGAATAGCTCAAATCAAAACTACAGCAGGACAGTTCAACACTTATAGATATAACAAACAATACAAATAGCTTCTTCTTGCCAAAAGCCGTTGTTCTATTTACAAACAAATGCAGGAAAAAAAATAAATAAATAGAAAAATAGAAATGAACAGTAAAACAAATAAATCCTTCCTAGCAGAAAATATTAATGTAAACAACATATATATTGTATTAACTGTCTGACTGATCACTTCTGTCAGTCAGTGGAAAAGCAATTAGCCAGATAATAATCACGTAAGCATTTGTTTTATTATTCATGGCACAGCAGTAAGTCTATATTTATAGATATATTATACTATAGATTTCCTTAAAAGAGTATTGTGTCTTGCAACTTGACATGATAACTTGATTTAATGTTTCCAGTATTATTGGGATATATAAAATTAACATTTAATGATTTATAATCATTTTACAGATTTATTTGTAACTTATTGTCAGTTCACCGTAGTTATACATATAGTAATACAGCTTTGAAACAGCTGATAGTTTAGAATTTGCTGTTAGACCCCCCCCACCCATTATGCCATTATGGAGAGTATCACAATGCATGCGCGTGCTTTCCTCTGCTTGTAAATAAGGCGCAGTGCATGCGTGTTCTACGTCAGCAGCACCACATGCATGCGTTATTTACGTGCAGGAAAGCAGGTGCGTGTGTCGTGATACTCTCCATAATGGCGGAAGACGGTAACTTGGGGGAAAATAATTGTTGAATAAAGTTTTTATTTTTGTTTTCGTTGCACACAAAAAATATTTTGGCAGCTTCGTAAAATTACACTTGAACCACTGATGTCACACGGACTGTTTTAACGATGCCCTCACTATGTTTCTGGGTCTGGGAACATTTCAGTTGCATTTCTGTCTTTATGGACAGTCAGAAAGCTCTGATTTCATCAAAAATATCTTAATTTGAGTTCCGAAGATGAACGGAAGTCTTACTGATTTGGAACGGCATGAGTATGAGTAATTAATGACCGAATTTTCATTTTGGGTACCACAGTTACATACCACAGTTACAAATAAAGTATAGTATTCAGGTGCAGAAATGTAATAATTAAGTATCAAATAACACAATAGTTCTCACTGCAAGTTAAATACAGATTAATCTTTGTTAAAGCTGTGGTGTTGTTTGATTAGCAGACAGAAGCAGGTATTTATAGGCTGCTTTGCAGTGGTGTAGTCTAGTTTTATAGTGAGTATACTGTGATTTTTCCCTCTCAGCCTCATACTTACCCGTCCCAGAGCAGCACCTCATAAGCACCACCACACTCACTAAACAGGGCTCTACACTTACTTTTATTTTTAGGACCACTTGTGCTGCTAATTTAAAATACGTAAATAAAAATAAGAGCACAGAAAAAAAAAAAAAAAAATCAGGAGCACCTTCTGAAGAATAACAAAATTTAGCCTTCCGATTACGAAGTAATATTGGACTTCTTAAAGTGATTTACAGGGGCATTTTTTTCTAACTTTATTCAAAGTATTTTATAGTTTATGTCAAATTCAAAAGTGTATTTTATAAGCTTTTTATTTCAAAATGTATAATTAAAACAATGGAAAAAGAAGTATAAGTTACCGATCAAATAAAATCAGTATTAATAAAATTAATTTGCACTGCAGAGGTGGCACATAAGAACACAAAAGTGGCTTGTTGGTATTTACAGACATGGTATTTACAGAGGTGGCATGAGTACAATTATCTTCATAAATTCATGTTGAGATCAATGTTTAAATATAAAATTTTGAATATAGAAATATTAAATGATTTAAATAACTGAAATGAAACTAAAACTGCCATTAGGTGGCAGCAAGTTACTGATTTTATCACTGAATCATTCACTCAACTGATTCGTTCGAACAGTTGATTCATTCAGGAACAAAGCACGTGACTGTCTTTATGAATGGGTAATTGAATCATTGACTCACTAGATTTGTTCAAAAACGGCGGCTCAGTTGTGAGTTTGTTTGAAACTATTTTAGTTGACAAAATAGAGCAAAATCAGGCAATATTGTTATAGTCAGACAATGTCACTTAATATTAACGTTTTGTTTATTGAAATCACTCATTGTTCTTCTCACTCAATCCCCTGCTGTTACAGTTAATGATAATGTATGTGCTACTTTGACGTACCAGACAGTACACTACGATAGCATCAGCCTCGTTTTCTATACTGCGTAGGATAGGATCAGCCTTATCTGGCTCATTTTATGTAGTTTCGATAATGTTAACATTCCTGTCATCTGTTTGCAGTGTCACCCGAAGCAGCAGCAGCAGCTTCAGGGGCAGGCTTACGTACAAAAACACTGAAAGAGTGTAATCGTTTCATATGTCCTTTAGTGATTCACATTAGTTAATTTCAAGCTTGCACACTCAATGTTGCACAAGTGTTGCACAATAGCATTAGTCGTCAACAGAAATACGGCGTGATTATTAAAAAGACAGTGCTTCGCAACACAGACGGGGTGAATTTATGAATGAACGTGTGAAAGGTCTGTCACAAAATGATGTTGTTACGTATCTGCAAGCTTTTTTAAGTGGGTATACACAAATCCTTGACCTTTCCTAGTGTGTATACGGCGTATACCTGCGTATCACGTAGACTACACCACTGCTGCTTTGTCTTTAAGGCAAAATGCACGTACTGACACACATTCGGTTTCTTTCTCAGCTGTTTACATTCACTTAAGATATAACCGGCTGTGTTTACCAGAATACTTGCCAAAATGGGTATTTTAACATAACTTTGTGTGTATGTGTTTGTTCAAGCGCAAAGAGGCGTGAAAGAGGAATCAATTCGGTGTTCAAACGCTGTCTGAACCGTGTCTCTCTCTCTGCGTGCGGGTGTGTGTGAGAAAACAGCGCGCAAATCCCGATTTGAGTTCTCTTTCAATGACATGGTTTAATGTGTAAACTGGCAAGACAAAACACCTGCAAATGATAACATTTCACTCTATGATGGTTAAAATTAACAGTTAATCTGCGAATCACATGCGTGCCGAATCGTGGGGCCTGGTCCGTACAGATCATGGATCATCTACGATCCGTTGCACCCCTAATAAAAAGACTACAATGCATTATTTTTATTTGTAGGTTACTTGTGTATTAATACAGGTGGATGCCGTACATAAGGTCTGAATAAATTTATTATTTATTTTGTGTTTGTGTGTGTATGTCTTTATAGTCCTGTCTAGTAATGGATCCATCTGGCAGGTTGTCATGTGAAGAGCTTTTAGAACTGCCATACTTCCAAGAGGATGGGGGAACGGGATGGGGCAGAGAAACTGATCGTCTCCCAAGACGCTATGAGAAAGGCACGAGACGCAGAGCTCCCGCGGTATGAATCTACATTGAACAAAAATAAGGTTAATAGCAAGAAATGGAAAATTAGTTCTGGGACTCAAGTTTAAGACACTCAGTTAAGTAACACAAATTGACTTGTATTACAAAATAGGGACTTGTGAAAAATGCAAATTTTCAGGTTTAGAAGGAGAAAAACGTCCTCACATATCAGAAACACTTAAGATAAAAAATCTAACATTTTTCTATGAGAATGTGTGGTTGTTTTCACAATAAACTGGTTTAATGTTCTGGTTAAAGCTTTAAAAATGTTGATGATCAGGCAAGAACAGTATGCAACTAATTGGAACTTACATTTGACGCATTAAGGGCCAGATTTACTAAAAGCTTGCACCAGCACAAACCCTCTTTCAACATTTAAAAACTACTGTCAGGACTACTAAAGACACGAAGTGAAAAATTAGCAATGAAAAGGCATAGACATAGTTATTTATGCAGCTGGCTTTATTGCATATGCATTTGTAGAAGTTTCCCTATCAGATACAACATTTATGGGAGGAAAGTATTAAAAAAGGACAGGTTTGCAGTGGTAAAATGTTAGTAAATTATGCTTTTATGGGATTGCGGTCTCTAATGCTAATTTGCCCTGTGTTACAAACAGTTGCAAAGTAAATGTGAGAGGATCTAAGCGTAGCAATGTAGATATTTATTTAAAAAAAAACACAGAACACTGAAGAACAGAACAACCACTAAATACACGACAATAAGTAACCAGTGAACTGAAGAAAATACAGGGCTTAAATACACAGGGAAAAAATCAAGAGTCGTAAATATCAAACATGTTTTATATTTACAATTTGAGATTGGGGATGCTTCTACTCGATCTGGAGCAGTTAAAAAATCATAATGACACCACACAGTTGAGGATTTTTTTAATCAGGCCGCACTCCCAGGATCGCTAAAATCGGGCTTAAAATCTTCCAGGGTATGGCCAGCCTAACACAGAAAACCATGCAAAAGCATCTCAGTCAAACTCAAAAGCCCATAATATGCATGGAATAGGGAAACATTTATTGATGTTAAATGTAGTTATAAAAACAGTCACCGCACATGTTAAAAGTGTATATTAAGATTACATTAGAACTGCAAGAGAAAAACTGAATTTGAAATTGTTATACATGTTGCTCACTTAACATTAGTTGGTTATTAATTGGTTATTCATTGAGAGAAATTTTGTTTTCCAGCCTCAATACTTTCCCCAGCTGACCAATAGTAACATCTCACCAGCACCTGAAATGAAGAATAAAAACCGACACAAACATGACCATCATCTACCCAACATCTGACCTCGGGACTGGTGCAAATGTGTTTGGTAGGGAAGTCGATGCATTTATTGCAAACAGACTGACACGGTAATATTAGTAATATTACTGAAGTAGAGCTATTTTAACACAATGTATTCAATCTATTAAAAGTTGATAGATAGTCCTGAAATCTGATATTCTGCGTATACAATGGTGCAAAAAGTTCAATAGTGTAAAAAATGGTTAGTGTATTTGAGTATTAGACATTTGACAAAAAATCATCTACTGAATGTCTGTTGAGGAAAGTGGTAGTATGCTTTACACCAGTTGTTTAAACAATGGCTCAGACGATATCTACCAATTTTTGTTTGCAGATTCCACTTGATTTTATATTTTAGCTAATGCAGTGACATTAAGATGTTAAGTTTGATTTGAGCGTCTAAATGTCTTTTTGTTGCCACTGTATAGGCAAGGGTTGGAAGATAAAATTAGGTACACACTGGACAGAAAGAGCTACAGGTACAATAAACTTGACAGTAGGAATGAATAATTGTCCGTATGCTTTGATGTATCAGATAGTATCAGTTCTGTGTGCCATTAAGAAAATAATATATCTGCACTGTTTTAGTGTTATGGATAAATAAATGTTTTTTTTTTGTTTGTTTGTTTGTTTTTCTTGTCAATTTCCTGTTGATTTTCCTTCTAGGAAATGAAAATTTCCTAAAAAAACTGTAAAAGGGAGGTGAAAACACAACACTTCTCATGTCATTTGTTGTTGATGTCTAGCATTAGCATATCCCGTCAAATTTAGTAGTTTGGTGTATTTCTCTATTATGCTATCAAGCTATTATGGGCATTAATAGGTTATATGGCAGGCCTTCATATTCAAAAAATCATTAACTGAATTATGAAAGTTAAAAGTAAATGCGGCTTACAAAACATTTAATATGGGTTAATTTGCAGCAGCGGTTGTCTGAAAATCAAACATTCAGTCCGGTAAGATTTCCCTTCGTAATTGGGGACAATAATAAGTGATTAATTTGAGCTACATCTTTGTTTTGTATGATACACAATTTTGGTAGCACAACAAGTTCAGAACCACTGACAAAGATAACACAGAAACTTTAAGGACAATTCTCAGATGCTTAGCTTACAGTAACATTCAAATTAAAGTTAAAATATTCACAGATGTAGATAGTTTAAGCATAAAAAGATAACACAGAGGAAAACAAGGGTGTTTCAGCTTGTTCTGTGGGTTAGATATGCATACAGGCTTCCAGTCATTGATATTCTGGATGAGACAGTGATCCATAGCCCTCCTGACACTTGGCTTGACTGATCGTCTCCAGCTCTTTTATCAGATTACCGGCTTGAGTGACGTATGGTCCACTGTGTACCATCACTGCACTGACCTAAACTCATCAGAGACATTCCTACCGCTCCATTAGATCTATCACATCATTACATCAATTTCTTGTTTAATTAGTTTCTTATTTCTTATCTATCTATTTAGATACGGTCCATTGTGGTTTATTTCCTTGCTCTTGGGTGACATGTGGCATTGCTATGGCCTGCCCAGATCTGGCAAACAGGAGCAGTCCGCCCAAGTGCCATCATTCCATGCTACATGTGGGCCAGATCATCATACCACATGTGCCAGATGTGGGCCGGATCTGGGCCGACAATAAGTTGCTATCTGGGTTAGCTCATATCACATCAAACCGTGCAAATTATTATTATTGTTATAATTTGTTCTCAAATAATTAATGTAAACAACATCAGCATTGCGTGACAATGAGTATAGTGTGTATTTGCATGTAGATTTCAAGTTCTGTACAGTCTAATCTCTAATTGTCATACCATTCAAATTTCATATTAAGAAATTCTTCTAACCCAAAAAGCAAACTATGCTCCCTTCGAACTGATTTTCTTTAAAATACAAATCTTGTGTAATCCCAGGCTATCTGTAATCAGATGCACATTTAAAACTGGAATATAATTTAATTTAATTCACGTGTCATAAATACATAACCCTTTCTGGATTACAATCCGCTATCAAACGATACATTTAATTATGCTAGCTGCTGCGAGAAAAGGCTATAAATGATCCGTCACCTGCAGGATCCTCACATGAGATAGTCTACTAGCCGGGACAACTTCTTTATGTTTACAGACGTGACGTAATGACGCAGTGCCATGCTCGAATTTCCCGCGAAAACCTACCCGTACCGCTCAAATTAGAAAACATCATTATAAACTAACTGTTGTGAATCTAAAGTAAGGTGATAGTTTTTAACACTGGCTGGTTATGTACTTGCTCAAATATTGATTTTAGATCATTTTCACCCAAAAAAGTTACGGACTGCAGCTTTAACATGATTTTAGTGTGAAATATGCTTCACTTTTAAATCCTCCAAAAAAAAATGCCCCATTAATTTGTATTCTAATTGCCTCACCGTAACCTTAGTTTTGTTTATGTAGACACTCGAGAGGAAAAGTGGGCCATTTCTCTTGCAGCACAGGACGCATGCAGGGGTGTTGTTGTTGTTGTTCTTCTTCTTCTTCTTCTTCTCCTTCTTCATGCAGCTGTTCTCTCTTTGGAGCATTACTGCCACATAGGTCACAATCTATGCTATGCGTGTTCAGCTCCTCCATCCTGAGGCAGATCCTCAGACAGCACTACACTAAGCATTGCACCATGTTATGTAAGGGATAATCCAGGTGGTTGTTATCGCAGAATAAACCCTGACAGGGTGATCAGGACCCCAATGCAAGTTTAAATATTTTAGCTTTTTTAAATGCAAAACTTGCGCAAAGAAAAACAGTTCCTTTGAACCTAGTCAAGGTTCAGACAAGACGGCCATTTAAAGCATAATGTACAGTTGTATCCGTGTGATATGAGAGATGTGAAAGAAGCGCTGGCCTCAAATACCAAGATGAGTGCTATGTTATTCTGCGTTGCCACTGCATGGGACCATACAGAAAACGCTGCTGCTGCTACTCTACCTGCCCCAGATGATGAGATGGTCCTCACTGCAGAACACGAGATCCAGGGGGCGAGGTTGGATCCAGATCCAACTCCTCCCACCTTACATTTACCTAAACCTACCATCTCCACCCCCTAGATGTGGATCCAACCACACCCCCTGGATCTTGTGTTCTGCAGTGAGGGGCTACTGAGTTAACTTAATATTTAAAATCAAGGACATCAATCACTGTCCAGTGGCTGTAAACAGTGAGAGATGTTGTTGCAGGTGTGACTTTTAAGTTCCATAGAGCACGCTCAATATTACGGATTAAAAGAGAGGAATAAAATATAAGGTAAGCTGGTAAATAAGTGTAGAATTGCTATTTACTTATGTGCATCAATTGGCGTGCAAACAGTGAGAGATGTTGAGATGTGCCACAGGACATGTGCTCCATTATGGATTAAAAGAGAGGAATAAAATAAAAGGTAAAGTGGCAAAGAGGTAAATAAGTGTAGAATTGCACTGTCTGTTTGCTTATGTGCAACAATCGGAGTGTAAACAGTGAGAGATCTTATGACAGCTGAAAAACATTTGGTTACTGGTGAATATTGATCTATTATTCGTTATTTTCCCTAGACCAAATAATTGGTCACTTATCAACTTTCAGGTTATTTTATATCAAAATCAGCTTCTTCAATGAAATATGAAGTCACTATATTTTAAGTAAAGCAATTGTGCATTAATTTCAAATTAAGCAAATGTTAACACCTGAATCCAAGTAATTAAAAAAAGAAATATGATTGAACTTTTAGCTATCATTCACAAGCTCTGAGACAATGACATAAATTGGCTGGGACCTGTGTGAATTGTACAGTTTGACTAGAAAGAAATCAAATAAATGAGTGATGCTGAATAATAGACACCTGCTTTCTGTTGCATCCTTTATATTTTTACAGTTATATATTAAGGCTGTCGATCATTTAAAATATTTAATTGCGATTAATCATATGATTGTCACGATTAATCACAACTTAATATATTTTTATTTGTTCTAAATATACCTTAAATTAATACTTTTCAACTTTTTAATACTGTAATCATCATGGGCATGGACAAATATGGATGCTTTATGCAAATGTATGTTTATTATTATTGAAACTATAGTCAACATAGAGCATGAGGACTAGACATGTTTCAAAGGTCATAAATGTTTTTCAAAGAACTTGTTCATGTCTAGACATATGAAAAAATAAATACCAGGTTCCCATTACTTCTCTTTCTTTGCACTGAGCAATTTACTTACACTAACCTGTTTACGTGTTTGCATGACAGGGCAGCTCACTTCTTCTGAACATGCAAAATGTACATTTATTATTTATTTTTACATTTGTTTGTGCCTCTCTGTGCCACATACTGTATTTTGATGAAGCTAAATTCTCAATAAAACAGTTTTCATTGATATATTTTACTGTTTCTGTTGTCAGACAACGGAATGAATATGAAATAGTGACTGAAACGCAACCCCTTAAGACTACTCTCCCTTTCAAGATGTTGGTCTGCACAAAAATCCTGATAATCGAGCCGTCGTCTGATGAAATCAAATACACAAGATAAAGACAATAGCTGTGATGTGATTTCGGCTATACTTGCATGTAAAATTAGAGAGGCAACATAATATCTGTGTTTAACTGAAAGTGTAGCTCCTCTCTGCCGCTCGCTGAACAGAGCAGATGCAGAGAGAGAGAGAGAGAGGCAGTAACAGCTAGTCTAAAGAGACTAAATAAGGTTTGGGCGCTTTTTTGAAGGGGGAAAAAAAAGGTGTCTGCGATGTTGCCAAGTTGGCAACACTGTGCATCTCCATTTCTCCAACAATGGGTTAGGCCACGGGTCAAACAGAAAATGTGTGCTATGTTAATCGCGCGTTAATAAAATTAGTGCCATTAACATGATTTTGCATTAACGCCTTAACTTTGACATTAAAAGTTTTTAAAATGTATAATGGCATCTTTTTTTTATGACTGAAGGCCAGTATCACTCTGATGTCTCTATTAAATTATTAGTTTTTCCCCTAATATTTAACCATTGGTTAGCCATTCAACATTACAAAGCTATCAGTTTGAACATTTATTAGACTACTTAAAATAACTTCTAATTTAAGTGAACTTAAAACAATCTTCACATAAACCCATTATAATAAATGTCATATTTACTTGTGCCCTTCAGCAAGTAGGAAACACAGAAATTGAATAAATTTATCAAACACTAAATTCTAAATTAAATATAGATGAATCCTTAAAGCTACAAAAGTTATCCATTTCCTCTTTTTTTCGGCTGATCTTTGATTACCAGACATCACAGCAGCTGGTTATTAGGTTTTTTGTCTGCCGTCATGTCTGCAGCTGCCACTGCTGAACATGACACGGATCTGACACACATCTCTTTACCTATTCTGACCCACTTCAGTTCTTAAAGTCTCGAATGAGTTGAATTGGGTGTGTTACCGTGGGTTCACACCGCCGCCGCCGAGAGCGTCAAAGTTGCCGGAAGTCATTCATTTTCAATGTGAGCCGGCGGCAAGCTCCGGCGAGAGCGGCGTTGCGCGTCTTGGACAGTGAGTTGAAGTCAGGTCAACTTTATGGTAATGAGCTATGACACGGTTGGGCGGCAACCAATTGGAATGTAGAAGTCCTCCGCTTGAGAGAATTCCAGAGGACGCAGTCCTGTAAACTTTAGTTCCGACCACATTAGTTCCCAAGCATTTTCATGCTAGAGCGCTTGTTTTTCAGTGGGAATGCAATTCATTTGCTCAAAACAACACCGATTTGACCAATTGACATTTATTGGCTTATTTTGTTAGTAAACATGTAACTATAATTGTTGTAACTATAAAGTTCTTTCCATTGATCAATTTCTTACTTTCACAATTAAAATATTTCATGAGGTTAATTTATACCCTACTTGTGATCAGTTTGCACAAGATCAACATCCTTGTTTACTTTTCGGCTCCTTTAAATACAAGACCAAGCGTTCGGTCGTCAGAGCGTCAATTAATTTTTCTACAGCGAATTTTGACGCTCTCGCCGGCGGCGGTGTGAACGCACGGTTAGATGAGGGAGACAGTGGTGGGATGCTCCTGGACAGTTTGGAAAAGTTTGCATTTCAGAGACATGTTCTTAAATATGATGCATATAACAAATACATACATACATACACAGTTTTAAGGCAGCTTTAATTGCCTTTTTGGTGACTTCATGGCTTAACTGACGACATAACATGCTTGTAGTTTCTTTCACAACTTGATATGAAAAGATACAGGCTGCGTCCCAATTGTGCATACTGTCCATCCAAAATTCTATGTGATATTAATAATTTTCAATACTATTTAGGGCAGATAGGGTGGATAGTATGCACATTGGGATGCAAGCACAGGCTACAGCGCGCAATGGCACCTTTGTGCGTGCAATGGAAGAGCACGCGCTACGAGCCCTGTATCGTTTCTACGCTAGTTTGACGCACCTGGCGCTGAGGTGAAGCTGGAGTGCGCATCTGAAACATCTCCAGTTTGATGCGGTCATAAACACATTCTGCGTTTAAATAAGCGATGGTTCTTGTCACGATAAAAGAGACAGAAACAGCAGTTGTGAGTGGGGGGGGGGGCAACCGTAGCCCCGCCCCTGTGTAAACGGCATTATTTTAACGCATTAAACTGAAAAAAAATCAATCGCCTGCGTTAACGCGTTAATTTTGACAGCAGTAATATATATATATATATATATATATATATATATATACAGGTGCATCTCAATAAATTAGAATGTTGTGGAAAAGTTCATTTATTTCAGTAATTCAACTCAAATTGTGAAACTCATATACTAAATAAATTCAATGCACACAGACTGAAGTAGTTTAAGTCTTTTGGTTATTTTAATTGTGATGATTTTGGCTCACATTTAACAAAAACCCAAAAATCTCAACAAGTTAGAATATGGTGACATGCCAATCAGCTAATCAACTCAAAACACCTGCAAAGGTTTCCTGAGCCTTCAAAATGGTCTCTCAGTTTGGTTCACTAGGCTACACAATCATGGGGAAGATTGCTGATCTGACAGTTGTCCAGAAGACAGTCATTGACACCCTTCACAAGGAGGGTAAGCCACAAACATTCATTGCCAAAGAAGCTGGCTGTTCACAGAGTGCTGTATGTTAACAGAAAGTTGAGTGGAAGGAAAAAGTGTGGAAGGAAAAGATGCACAACCAACCAAGAGAACCGCAGCCTTACGAGGACTGTCAAGCAAAATCAATTCAAGAATTTGGGTGAACTTCACAAGGAATGGACTGAGGCTGGGGTCAAGGCATCAAGAGCCACCACACACAGACGTGTCGAGGAATTTGGCTACAGTTGTCGTATTCCTCTTGTTAATCCTCTCCTGAACCACAGACAACGTCAGAGGCGTATTACCTGGGCTAAGGAGAAGAATTGGACTGTTGCCCAGTGGTCCAAAGTCCTCTTTTCAGATGAGAGCAAGTTTTGTATTTCATTTGGAAACCAAGGTCCTAGAGTCTGGAGGAAGGGTGGAGAAGATCATAGCCCAAGTTACTTGAAGTCCAGTGTTAAGTTTCCACAGTCTGTGATGATTTGGGGTGAAATGTCTGCTGGTGTTGGTCCATTGTGTTTTTTGAAATCCAAAGTCACTGCACCCGCTTACCAAGAAATTTTGGAGCACTTCATGCTTCCTTCTGCTGACCAGCTTTTTAAAGATGCTGATTTAATTTCTCAGCAGGATTTGGCACCTGCCCACACTGCCAAAAGCACCAAAAGTTGGTTAAATGACCATGGTGTTGGTGTGCTTGACTGGCCAGCAAACTCACCAGACCTGAACCGCAGAGAGAATCTATGGGGTATTGTCAAGAGGAAAATGAGAAACAAGAGACCAAAAAATGCAGATGAGCTGAAGACCAATGTCAAAGAAACCTGGGCTTCATACCACCTCAGCAGTGCCACAGACTGATCACCTCCACGCCACGCCGAATTGAGGCAGTAATTAAAGCAAAAGGAGCCCCTACCAAGTATTGAGTACATATACAGTACTTCTGTAACGTGGCTGACGAGACAAGAGGCGTGCGGATCCATGTGCAGGCTTTTAATAACAGGCATAGTCACAGATACAGGCAGGGTCGAATCAATGGCAAACAGGTATAAGGGATAAGACAAAGAGTAAACTTAGGGCAAGCGGAGGTCGACGATCGGCAAACAGAGTCCAGAGGGGCTAGGCAGAGAGATAATCCAGGTAAAACGGGCTAGAGTCCAATAGGGGTGCAAACAGTGTCCAAAGGGGAAAGCAAGGGTTAATCCAGGGCTTCGTAGAGTAGCTACGGCTATGAGAGCGGTAAACGCATACAATACTCGGCGATGCGGGAGAGAAAGTCCAGGGTAAATATAGTGTGTGTAATGAGCAATGCGTGGGATCAGGTGTGCGTGTGATTAGTGCAATGAGTGATTGGTGACAGCTGTGTGCGTGTGATTGGTGAGATGGCTGATGGGAAATGCAGTCCATTGTGATGTTTGGTGTAAAGTCCATGTGGTGAGCGAGTGACCTCTGGTGGAGGGTGAATGGAAGTGCAGACTGGATTCGTGACAGAGCCCCCCCCCAAAGAGCGGCTTCCAGACGCTCCACACAGTCTATAAATCCAGGAGGGAGGTGGAGCGGAGGCGGAACAGGGGGAGGGATGGAGGGCCAGGTCCCTGTGGAAGCGGAGTGACTGGGGACCAAGGCAGAGCCGGCACAGCAGGAAACCTGGGCGGAGCCGGCGGGACTGGAGTCCACCAGGATGGAGCAGACGAGACCGGAGCCCACCAGGGCGGACCAGACGGGACCTGAGCCCACCAGGGCGGACCAGACGGGACCTGAGCCCACCAGGGCGGACCAGACGGGACCTGAGCCCACCAGGGCGGACCAGACGGGACCTGAGCCCACCAGGGCGGACCAGACGGGACCTGAGCCCACCAGGGCGGACCAGACGGGACTTGAGATCTCCACGGTGGTGCAGAAGACCACCAGAGCGGAGCAGGAACCCACAGCAGAGCCTGGGACCTAGGGAGGACGGAGACACAAGGAGAAGACAGAACATGCACAGACACAAGGACTGAGGTAGGGGACACAGGAAGTTCATTGAAGGCCTCCATAGCCGTGACAGGACAGAACGTGAATTCAGGGACAGCCCTTTTGGCTGCGACAGGACAGGACGAGAGCTCATTGACGGCCTCCATAGCCGTGACAAGACAGAACGTGAGTTCAGGGACAGCCCTTCTGGCTGCGACAGGACAGGACGAGAGTTCATTGACGGCCTCCATAGCCGTGACAGGACAGAACGAGAGTTCCTTGACGGCCTCCATAGCCGTGACAGGACAGAACGAGAGTTCAGGGACAGCCCTTCTGGCTGCGACAGGACAGGACGAGAATTCATTGACGGCCTCCATAGCCGTGACAGGACAGAACGAGAGTTCCTTGACGGATACCGCTGACACATCTGGAGGTTCTGCGGCGGTTGCCGCCACCTCTGGAGGTTCAACAGTGGTAAACATGGGACACAGGGAGAGTTCAGTAATGGTCTCTTCGACCGCAACACAACAGAATGAAAGTTCATTGACAGATACCACTGACACCTCTGGAGGTTCTGCGGCAGTTGCCGCCACCTCTGGAGGTTCTACAGTGGTAAACTCAGGACACAGGGAGAGTTCATTGCTGGGTGCCACCACCATACAAGGGGTCGACGCGAGCCCCGCCGCTTCTGGAGGTTCTGCAGCATGGACCGCCACCTCTGGAGAAGCTGCAGCGGGCGCCACCTCCTCGGGCAGTTCTGCGGTGGTGTACGCAGCCCAAACGCAACACAAAGTGATTCCCATCAGGGGAAGTGCCTCAGACAGGGGTATATGCAGAAGAACAGGAGGGTTAGAGTGAGTGGGTTTGGGGATACCAGCCGTGCGTGCAGACACCAGCGGTACATCCCTCAAACTAGACATCAAATTGGGATAGTGAAAGACTGACCTTGAACTGGGTGGATCAGCCGTGACGGGCTGTGACTCTGGACGAGCAGCCGAGACGTGCCGCTGTGACTCTGGACGAGCAGCCGAGACGTGCCGCTGTGACTCTGGACGAGCAGCCGAGACGTGCCGCTGTGACTCTGGACGAGCAGCCGAGACGTGCCGCTGTGACTCTGGACGAGCAGCCGAGACGTGCCGCTGTGACTCTGGACGAGCAGCCGAGACGTGCCGCTGTGACTCTGGACGAGCAGCCGAGACGTGCCGCTGTGACTCTGGACGAGCAGCCGAGACGTGCCGCTGTGACTCTGGACGAGCAGCCGAGACGTGCCGCTGTGACTCTGGACGAGCAGCCGAGACGTGCCGCTGTGACTCTGGACGAGCAGCGGTGACGTGCCGCTGTGACTCTGGACGAGCAGCGGTGACGTGCTGCTGTGACTCTGGACGAGCAGCGGAGACGTGACTCAATTGATGACGACCAACTGTGACTTGGCTTGACTCTCTGACATCAACTGTGACTTGATTTTGTTTTTTAACAGCACCTGTGACTTGATTTGACTCTTTGACATTAACTTGACGTGGCACATGAATGGCAGCCATGACAGGACGGGGTGTTGTTGTGGCTGCCATTTTGTGAACGGACTCCGGTGTCGCTACCATTTTAGTCACAGACACGGTGTTGCGTTCCTCTTCCGCGACACCCACAGTAAACGAGGAGCCAGCACACAGCAAAGCATAGTCTATGAAATCCTTTAAGCTGACATTAAACTTTCCCTCAGGTAACCAAGATTTTACAGGCTCATTTAGTCCAAAGCGAAAAATGTCTTTTAGAACAACTTCATCAAATGATACTTTGTCAGAAAGCACACAAAACTGAATGACGTACTCCTCAATGGATAATCTCCCCTGATGCAGGTCAAGCAGCAGATTGAATGGGTCCATACCTGACAAGGGTCCATTGGAAAAGCTGCTGGATCCTGGTGGGGCCGAGTATTCTGTAACGTGGCTGACGAGACAAGAGGCGTGCGGATCCATGTGCAGGCTTTTAATAACAGGCATAGTCACAGATACAGGCAGGGTCGAATCAATAGCAAACAGGTATGGCAGGGATAAGACAAAGAGTAAACTTAGGGCAAGCGGAGGTCGACGATCGGCAAACAGAGTCCAGAGGGGCTAGGCAGAGAGATAATCCAGGTAAAACGGGCTAGAGTCCAATAGGGGTGCAAACAGTGTCCAAAGGGGAAAGCAAGGGTTAATCCAGGGCTTCGTAGAGTAGCTTCGGCTATGAGAGCGGTAAACGCATACAATACTCGGCGATGCGGGAGAGAAAGTCCAGGGTAAATATAGTGTGTGTAATGAGCAATGCGTGGGATCAGGTGTGCGTGTGATTAGTGCAATGAGTGATTGGTGACAGCTGTGTGCGTGTGATTGGTGAGATGGCTGATGGGAAATGCAGTCCATTGTGATGTGTGGTGTAAAGTCCATGTGGTGAGCGAGTGACCTCTGGTGGAGGGTGAATGGAAGTGCAGACTGGATTCGTGACAACTTTCCAGAAGGCCAACAATTCACTAAAAACATTTTTTTTTAATTGGTCTTATGAAGTATTCTAATTTGTTGAGATTGGTGGGTTTTTGTTAAATGTGAGCCAAAATCATCACAATTAAAAGAACCAAAGACTTAAACTACTTCAGTCTGTGTGCATTGTATTTATTTAATACACGAGTTTCACAATTTCAGTTCAGTTACTGAAATAAATGAACTTTTCCACGACATTCTAATTTATTGAGATGCACCTGTATATGGTCATGTGACACACAGCAGCCACAACAGCACTTATGTTTTATTTTTTCCTTTTTATTCGAAACATTACCAAATGCATTAACTATATCATGAAATATCTTGATTCTCACCTTTATAGATTATGTTTATTTGATCTAGTGGGCGATGGTAACCTAATAATGTAATGTAATCTATTAGGCTAACTATGTCTGTTTACTTAAGGGTCATTCTATAATTAAGGGTACATTTCAAGTCCATTGGTTGTATTTATCACTTTTACTGAATATTCACTTCAAGCAATGATCACTTTTATATTTGGGCACATTCCTCTTTATTTCATGCATAAAAGTCAACCAGTTACAAAAGTTAATTAGGAGAAAATGCATATGCTGTACTGGAAATAACAGTTTTTGTGCTGTCCGATTTGCTAAAAGTCAAGTTTTGCCTTTCAAATTAACACTACAATACATGTTTTTGTATATTATTTTCATCATTATTTGTTAAAATAATCATTAAAACAAGGCAAATGTATTTTAAAAACTAATTCACTTGTTTATATCTATTAAATTATTAACTTTGTGTGTGTCCGAGAAATCTTTGTCAACTGTGTTACCCATTGACAAAACCCCTATAAATCAGCAATGGTTTGTTCCAAAGTCACATGTCCAACATCATGTGATGTCACGACCTTCAGTGGCGGGAATTTTAAATACAGTGTGGTAAGTTTCTACTCCTCCTCTTCAATTTTTAATCATTATTATGGTCTACACATAGAGTAGATGAATTGCTCGTCAACTGTGTTATCAACATGGTCGTGTGTACTTACTTTAGATATTATATTTACAAAAATGTAGATAAAATGTATAAAAACACTAGTTGATCAAGGTAATGTGGGGACATGTTCAAGGTCTACAGTTAGCACAAGGCCCTAAAATGGAAGAAATGTCAACTGTGTTACTTGTCAACTGTGTTACCCATCAAGTGTAACACGGTTGACAGGGATTAACACGGTTGACAATGTTGGCTGGGTTTCTTGTCATAGTTTATGCCTATATTGAGTATTGTTGATAAAAACATACATTAACTATTGTTATAACACAGGAATGACATGGTAAAATATGAATAAGTGTAATTACATGGTAATAGTTATTTTATAAAACATGTGATTCACATTAAGGAATTAATTTAACTAATCTTAACACTATAATATTATCTATATATTGCACTGAATAAATCATTACACTCGATTAAAGGAGCATTCCATAGCTTTTCAGCAAAATCTATATTATCTCCAGAAATATACATATATCAACAAACAAGGATTTCATGAAGTATGGTTCATTTTTATATGATTTCATGGTTTGGAATGGTGGGTTTCTGCTGACATTTATTTAATGTGATCCCTATCAAGCAAGGTTGAAAAACTATAAAGTGCTCTTAATCTTGTTTTAGGGAAATTATGTTATCTGCTGCAGAGAAGCAGCGCCAGTACAGGGCTCGGCGTGATGCTGATCCTGAGAGAAGGGCTGCGTATTTACAAAAACATAGAGTGACGTGGCATGAGGACAAAAAGCTAGGAAAGGTGAAGACAGTGAAAGATTTAAGTGAGAGGGAGAAGAGAAGGAAACGAGCATATTGGAGAAAAGCCCAACACCAGTCCAGAGAGAGAAAGCAAGTGATAGAGAAACAGGTTACTCCACCCCTGAGTTCTGAAGTTAATCCACAGCCTCAGATGTCAAGGTAGAGGTTTTGTGAACAACATGCAGAAAACAGTTTTAACAATAGATTTGATTATGAAATTATGTTGAAAAGACTAGAGTAATTGCTGGTCATCCTTATTCTGTCCAGTGAGCATAAATGAAAACACATGATCAATGAAGTAATGCTTTGTGTATGATTTCAGACAGAGAATTGCTGGAAGGAAGAAAGTGCAGAGAAGGGAGTCAAAATTGTACAGGGAGATTCAGGCTTTGAGGGAATCACTCAAACAACAGAAAAGACAAACAGACAAATACAGAAAAAGATTTGCAAGGCTACAGAAAGATTCAGACTCACCCAGATCAAAAACCAAGCGCCTTTTAGGAAGGTTTCCTGTGCCTAGAGAAGTGCACAGAACGTTAGTTTTCCACCATGCCCTAGTGGACAACATCCGCAAAAAGTACGCCTCTACCAAACACAAGAAATCTAGACAGGTAATTGCAGCTGTAGTGTCAGGAAGAATTTTGAAAAAATATAAGTTGAAAAAAAAAATTCAGGAGACTCTAGCAATTTCGAGAAAACAGCAGAACCACTGTGAGATATCCATAATCTCCAACAAGATGAAGTACAGATCCCTATGTTTTAAACAGCATGACAAAGTTATGTCCTTCTGGACAAGGGATGACAACAGTCGCCTAACAGCTGGAAAAGCGCAAACAATAACAAGAGGAAAGATAAAGAAACAGAAAAGGTTCCTAAATGACACCATGAAAAACCTGCATAGAAAATTCCTCCTAGAGAGCCCCAACAACAGCATTTGCTACAGTTTGTTCTGCCGTATGCGGCCCTTCTGGGTGGTCCAGCCATCCATTGCAGACAGAGAGACCTGCCTCTGCAAGGTACATGAGAATCTCTGTTTTCTTGTAGAAAAGCTACATTCTCTCCGACTCATTGGAAGCACTGATTTGGAGAACATGGCAGAGTCAATATGCTGTGACTCAAACTTGAAGGACTGCATGTACAATGAATGTCCCAACTGCAAAGTTAGAGACTTTCCAGTTGCAACTGAGGGGGATTTGCAAGCAAGTGTTTTTTTCACACAGTGGACAACAGAGAATGTTCTCAGAGAGAAAAAGAACAAGGATGGTGAAAAGGAGAAAGTGTCTGTCAAAACAACAGTGAAAAAGACGACGGAGACGACTTTGGAGAACCTGCTTGAGCTCTTCCAGTGCCAACTTAAAAACTTCAGAAGACATCTATTTAACATAAAACGGCAATTCACCTACCACCAGGAACTAAGGAGAAGTATGAAAGATCATGAATGCTTAATTCATGTAGATTTCTCAGAAAACTATGCTTGTAAGTACTCCTCTGAAATACAAGCTGTACACTTCGCTTCGAACCAGCAGCAGGCAACACTTCACACTGGAGTTCTACATGTTGGTGGAGTGGAAGAACATGTGTGCTTTGGCACAATCAGCTCATCAAAAGAGAAAGGCCCAGCAGCCATATGGACCCATCTTTCCCCAATCCTCGATCTGGTCAAGGCTTCCTATCCCAATGTGACTGTGGTGCATTTCTTCAGCGATGGGCCATGCACACAATACAGACAAAAAGGCAATTTCTATATGTTTTGCACTAAGCTGCAGAAATATGGGTTCAAAGCAGGCACCTGGAACTTTTTTGAGGCAAGCCACGGCAAGGGTGCTCCAGATGGAGTTGGAGGCCTCCTCAAAAGGACTGCTGACCGACTTGTCAGCCATGGGAAAGACATCCCAAATGCTGAGATCTTCTTCAATGCACTGGTGGATGCACAGACCTCAGTAAAACTGTTCTACATAAATGAGGATAATGTAGATGAAGCCACAAAGAATATGCCACATAGTCTCCCGGTGGTACCATCAACCATGCGCATTCACCAAGTGGTAACAATTACCCCAAGAAAAATCAGTTACCGAGATGTGAGCTGCCTTTGCTCAACGAGACAGACCCTGGAGTGTCAATGTGATGACCCCAAAACGTTTACCTTTGAGGTTCAGGCAACAGCACCCACACAGAAGAATAACAGTGAAGACCTGCCTGAAATTTCTTGGCAAAACTCAGACATCATTGGCAAGTGGTGTTCTCTCAAATATGATGACGATATTTATCCTGGCATTATTCAAGAGGTGACTGAAACGCATGTCGAAGTCAAATGTATGCACCGGATTGGAGTCAACCGCTTTTTCTGGCCAACACGGGATGATGTCCTATGGTATTTGCATGATGACGTCATCAGGATGATTCCTCCTCCAACTTTTGTGACCTCACGTAGAGATCATGTGGAGATCGACAGAGACATATGGTCCAAAATCTCAGAAATGTGAACTGTCGGAAATCAAAAGGAACACGAAAGGACAAAAGAAACTGGAAGATGAAATAGACTACAAGTAGGATCAGTTGGAAAGGACTGTTTTGTGAATGAGACTAATGTAGTATTAACAGCATTTTTTAAAGTTTTTGTTTGTTTTCTCCATTGTTTCAAGAGAGTTAATTAATTACTTGTTGCTGACACTTGTCAAAATAAAAAGGTTTTATTTTAAAGAAAGGTTTCTCTTTTTCTCCTAATGCATCCTGTCAACCGTGTTACTTCTGTCAACTGTGTTACTTTATCTGTCAATTGTGTTATGTGTGATTTTTGTGTCATAAATCTTTAATTGTAGGCAAATTTTTTATAAAAATGATAAAAAGGACATCTCTAGAGTGAACAGTATTACATAAAGACGTTGAATAACTCTAGATTAAGTGTATTGGAGAATTATGTTGAAAAAATATCCATCCTTGATGATAGTATACCAAAGAATATCCGTTATTCAGTTTAAAATTCATATTTTTTTAAATCACTTAGACATACAACCTCAAAACCCCTGGTGAATAGACTCAATAACTTTCAAACAAATGTTTTATCATGTGTGTAGTACTTCATTTATTTCTTCTATGACACCACTTTTGTCTGTAACACAGTTGACAAAATAATGAATCAAATATTTATTTTCATTTAAATATTTAAAAAGTAATTTGAGCTTAAGCTTGGCAACTAATGAATTTAGAACAATATGGGGGTATATTATGGAAACAACTAGATTATTTTGCAGAAAAGCACACTGATTTCTTCACTTTTTTGTTGACCTGAAATGTACCCCTAATTATAGAATGACCCTTAAATAACAGGTGTCATGCCATACCATATTTTAATACGGCTGACTTTATATTTAATGTGAATTTAACATTGAAAGTTAATGCAATTAAAAACATTGTAAGTTAGGCTACTTATCATAACACTTTCATTGTACAGAAAGAGAGCAAAGAACGTTTACATTATCAAAGAACATTTTTACTGACAGTCTCTAGACTCTAGAGAGTTCAAGCACTCTCAAAAACTCCCATTAAAATCACTGAAGCTCTTTACACTGTGAAATTAATATCTTACAGATTCGTACACACATTTGCACTTTGTTGTTTCTTACGAGGGAAATTCGCCAGAAAGAGGTATTCAGTCAGCGAGCAAGTGAAGAAAACACCAGCATTTTAGCGATGACTCATCTTAACACCTCTGATTGGTCATTGCATTCATAAGCTCAACAGAATGGTGTGTGATTGGTGATAATGCACAGAGCTGTAAAACGCGTCTGTATCCGTCTCAGTGCCAGCCAGTGAATGCAAATGTGAATTTAGCAGCTGAAGATATGACTTACTGAACATTCTAATCACGCTGGTATGATTGTATTAAATATAGAAAATAATCGGCTATTTTTTGTCCTTTGGAAGCTGCATTCAAAATCCACTTGGCTCAAAAATCACTTTGAATGGGCATGACGCTCTGGCTATTGGAGCCAGTACTGCATTTTGCTAAATCGCAAACAGTGAGACAGAAATAATTGAAGAGTTCATTAGCAAATACCGATAAAGGACACTTAAAAAAAGAAAAAGAAAAAGAAAAAAAAAGAGCTGATTGCTGTGCATTATTCTCCACATATAGCGCGATCTGAACTCTAAACACGCTTTGTCAAAACAGCCGATATTGTCCACTTTCAAGGCATCGCGAGTTCACGTTTTACTGCAGAAGCCGACAAGCGCCCTTGTTGTTTTGAACAGAAGCTGATAAATCCATTTTAGCGAATCAGCGCGCTGTATTCAGGTCAGGTGACAAGGCTACTTTCACTTTGAAAAGACGCGCTAGCTGAGACGAGTTTCGTCAAAACTGACTAAAAGTGATCGAGGATGGATACTTTCTTGATGAACCTGTGATATCTTCTTCAGGGCGTAAAAGGAAAATAAAAGCTGAAACGTTTTCACGGAGCCTTTCAAAAGCAGCACGTTACAAGAGGGAAAAGCTCCGTGTAATCACATCCATACAGTTTATGATCACAACAACAACAACGTTTGTCAGGCATCTACATTGTCATCTGAAGAGATTACAAAGATTAAACAAAGAGTGTTTTTTTTTAACTCTAAAACATGAAATGTGGAGTTATCTGCTTAATTGCCAAAACATGACTGTTGGATCTGCTTTTGCTATAAAAACAAACCTTTAATGTGTATAATATATATATATATATATATATATATATATATATATATATATATATATATATATATATATATATATTAATTACTTAAAACAACCCAACTGCAGTTTGATTGATTGGAATGCGCAATAAAAAAAAAGTGATTTTTGAAAAAAATTAAAAATAATAAAAATGGAGTTGTCGATTTTTGCAAGTGAACTCTTCAATTGTAGCCGTTCACTGAAAACATACGGCTTTAAGTTCAAGAAGAAAGGCTCAGCCAGCTTCATCCACTGTAGAGAGAATGACAAATGAGGGGATGGGGGCGATTTATATGGGACGGTTATGTTCTGTATTTGACAGGACCTCTAGGGAGGGACCCATAAACTTAACGGATGGCAGTGACACACCACTTCCTGTTTACACAGACACCGCGCTTTCCTCTACATAGGTTGATTAGCGGTTGCTGGTCCGTCAGCTTTATGAAAGCTTTGCAATAATTTGTACGATAGCCTACCTGAAAATCCCACCATGGTGAGTGTAACATATGTTTAAAGTATGTGTTAAAATACTGTGACTCAGTCCTTTTGTGTGTTTGGAGTTTGTATGCTCTTTTTTCATTGTAAAAGTCTGTTAAGGTTTTATTTTCAGTATGTTTTGTACACTGCGACTACATATCAGCATATTATTAGTAGTGTATTGAAATGGCTATGAAGTTTTTAAATGATTTTACAATAGCCTGTGTCTTCAAGACTGTAAATTCACATGAAGCAGTGAAAGCCTTATGTATAGGCCTACATCTCAAAATATGAACTTTATTTATTAACTTGCAGTAAATATTTTGTGGCTGTGGAGTTGTGTCTTGGACTGAGTGGTGGAGACCTCCATGAGGACTGATGGATGAGACACAAACATTTAGAGATGGAGACTTTTGTCCAGAAATCAGGTACTGGCATATAAATAAACATTCAATGATCTTAATGAGGACAGCTTTAGAGATATAATAGCATCTTTTTATACAGTCATATTCAGTGCTTAATTTGTAAATGAAACACTGCTGGATCCAAGTCAGCAGTTAAAAGGCGCCGTGACCGACACTGACAACTTCAGGTTTCCCGGAACATTCAATGACGTCACTAAACGGTGATGAACACTATAAGAGCATTGTTCACAGGTAGCTATTTAATGTTTCAGCCGGTTGATCGAGCTGGCATCTCACACACACACACACACACACACACACACACACACACGCACGCGCACACACACACACCACATATTCTAGCAATTCAAACTTGCCATCGCAGTCTGTTTATTATCAAAATAAAATACAGTCAGCCAAACATATCATAAAGAGTCCGTAGTATAACCGGTCTTCAGCTGCTGTTATGCCAAGAGCATGTTTGCGCGTGCGAAGAGGATGATTTTTTTCCGTCCATATTCGAACGTGCATGAAGCCTAGTCTACATTATAAATAATAGTTTAACACTGAAATACATCCGTGAATATGGAAACATGGATTTGTGCCAAGAGAGAGCCCAACAATACTTTCAGTTTCGCTTTGTTTTGGTTTCTTTAGCTTTATATATTTTTTTTCATTCTTGATCTGTTAGCGTTGCATTTAAATGATTTGTTTTGGAGTGAGGGGAACTAGGCTATGATCATTTATAGTGTTTATACATTATAATATTTCACTTTATTTGGTATTATTTATTGTATTTCAGGCCATTATTACACTCTCTCCAAACGTTCCAAATTGTTTTGTGAGCAGCGGAACTTTTGGAGAGAGTACACTGTAAAAAAAAAACTGTAAAATTTATGGTTAAAAAAAATGGAAAATACGGTAACTACATTTTGAGGCAGGTAAGAGAGAATGTGAGGAGATTGAAAAAAATATATATTTTTAATTATTTGTATTTTAAATACAACATAGTATAATCAAAACATACATAATGAAGGTCAAAGACACATTATTGTGCACACTGATCTAACCACAGAGATGTGAACAGACTTTGAGTCATTCCTGCAACAGATTCTGTTCAACAAGTGAAACAAGTAAATCATACCTGATATTTACGTGTGTTATTTAAGTGTTTCTACTTCTTTCCATGGATTCAAGAAGAAAAAAAACATAATCAGTAGAAAAGGAGTTTGTTTTAACATAGAATGTCAGTGTAGTTGAACATCTGATGTTGGTACAGAGGAAAACAGTTTGAAGAGACATCAGGATACATCTGGTGCTGGTATCTGATTCAATAAAATACAAACAACCAAAAAAAAAAAATTGTGAGCATGTTAATATCAGGAACATCTCTCTCTATATATATATATAGGTTTTGTAGCCATAGACTCACACGTTTTGTACTATCATAAAAAAGAGAAAGAAATCTTATATCTGAGAAACTAATTATTATTGTTTAGCACGTTATTAAAATCTATTTCTGAACAGAGTAGGCTATTAATAATAAACATGTACTAAGCATACTTACACTCATAGCATTCATCATGTTACAGTGTACATTCATATTACTTTTATTGTTTTATATAGAGCATGAAAACATCATCGTATCATATTCAAAATGTTTTACACGATTTCAAACATTTTAGTCAGGAATTATAGTTTGGGAAAAACCCAACTATGATTTTGTAGTCATATAGTCTAGTATGTATGATTTTATAGTAGCCTTTGATATGATTCTGTAGCCACAGACTCAATCGTGCTTTGTACTATAAAAGGATGTACAAACCCCATTCCAAAAAAGTTGGGACACTGTACAAATTGTGAATAAAAAAGGAATGCAATAATTTACAAATCTCATAAACTTATATTTTATTCACAATAGAATATAGATAACATATCAAATGTTGAACGTGAGACATTTTGAAATGTCATGCCAAATATTGGCTCATTTTGGATTTCATGAGAGCTACACATTCCAAAAAAGTTGGGACAGGTAGCAATAAGAGGCCGGAAAAGTTAAATGTACTTGTAAGGAACAGCTGGAGGACTAATTTGCAACTTATTAGGTCAATTGACAACATGACTGGGTATAAAAAGAGTCTCTCAGAGTGGCAGTGTCTCTCAGAAGTCAAGATGGGAAGAGGATCACCAATTCCCCCAATGCTGCGGCGAGAAATAGTGGAGCAATATCAGAAAGGAGTTTCTCAGAGAAAAATTGCACAGAGTTTGAAGTTATCATCATCTACAGTGCATAATATCATCCAAAGATTCAGATAATCTGGAACAATCTCTGTGTGTAAGGGACAAGGCCTAAGACCTTTGTTGAATGCCCGTGGTTTTTGGGCCCTCAAACGACACTGCATCACTCATCGGCTTGATTCTGTCATTGACATTACTAAATGGGCCCAGGAATACTCCCAGAAACCACTGTCGGTAAACACAATCCGCCATGCCATCTGCAGATGCCAACTAAAGCTCTATCATGCAAAAAGAAAGCCATTATCTAAACATGATCCAGAAGCGCAGGCATTTTCTCTGGGCCAAGGCTCATTTAAAATGGACTGTTTCAAAGTGGAAAAGTGTTCTATGGTCAGACGAATCAACATTTGAAGTTCTTTTTGGAAAACTGGGACGCCATGTCATCCGGACTAAAGAGGAAAAGGACAACCCAAGTTGTTATCAGCGCTCAGTTCAGAAGCCTGCATCTCTGATGGTATGGGGTTGCATGACTGCGTGTGGCATGGGCAGCTTACACATCTGGAAAGGCACCATCAATGCTGAAAGGTATATCCAAGTTCTAGAACAACATATGCTCCCATCCAGACATCGTCTCTTTCAGGGAAGACCTTGCATTTTCCAACGTGGTAATGCCAGACCACATACTGCATCAATTACAACATCATGGCTGCGTAGAAGAAGGATCCGGGTACTGAAATGGCCAGCCTGAAGTCCAGATCTTTCACCCATAGAAAAAATTTGGCGCATCATAAACAGGAAGATGTGACAAAGAAGACCTAAGACAGTTGAGCAACTAGAAGCCTGTATTAGACAAGAATGGGACAACATTCCTATTCCTAAACTTGAGCAACTTGTCTCCTCAGTCCCCAGACGTTTGCAGACTGTTATAAAAAGAAGAGGGAATGCCACACAGTGGTAAACATGGCCTTGTCCCAACTTTTTTGAGACGTGTTGATGCCATGAAATTTAAAATCAACTTATTTTTCCCTTAAAATGATAAATTTTCTCAGTTTAAACATTTCATATGTCAGCTATGTATTCTGAATAAAATATTGAAATTTGAAACTTCCACATCATTGCATTCTGTTTTTATTCACAATTTGTACAGTGTCCCAACTTTTTTGGAATCGGGTTTGTACTTTGTACGATAAAAATGATATTTTATATCTGAGAAACAAATTATTATTGATTAGCACGCTATTAAAATATATTTGTGAACAGAGTATTAATAATAAACATGGTCTAAACATTCTTAGATGCGTAGCATTCATCATGTTGTTGTTTGGGAAAAACCCAGCTAACTGTTAGTAAATCTGTTCAAGTTTATGTCACAATAAAACGGTAACTAATGCAAAAAAGATTGATCTCCTCTACTGGATAAAACCATGTTCTTCTTTGGAGGGAAATCCTGCTTTTACTTGGTGTGTCTTCCAGAAACGAACAGTAGCTGCGATGAATCTCCTCACTCTTTGTCTGTGTTGGGCGTTTGCACGTGCACACATCCCACGCTGCTATTTACATATGAACAGCGCAAGCCGCGGGATCACATTAGAGATAATGAGTCAGACGGGACAGACTGAACATCGTGTTGGTTTCATACGGATTACTTCATCACAGAATGTTTGTTTTCGTTTTCAAAGTAGACACTTCAAGCTTTCTATAGATATAACTCCCATGCCTCTGTGTTGAGTATTTGCTGAGTTACAGTTCATTTTAGTGAAGCGTTTCTAAAAACAGTTCGCGGAGACGGAGAAGACAGAGAGCACACCCTGTTTGTTTTCTTTATTCTTCAAAAGCACAAAGTTTAGTTGTTATTATGAGTGTATACAAATAAAAGTAGACCCCTTACAGATTCGAATGGTGTATTGCTCTTATCTGTACGATCAAAAATGGCAGAGTAATTCAAGCTCATTTCGGCCTTATCAGGAAAATCTGCCTCAAAACGCGTATAAGCGTTTGTCGACCCCAGAGGGTTAAAGAAAGTGAAAGTGACATATGACCCATACTCAGAATTTGTGCTCTGAATTTAACCCATCCAAAGTGCACACACACACAGAGCAGTGGGGGGTATTGAGGATGGAGAGAGCGCTGGACATCCACTTCCCCCACCTACAATCCCTGCTGGCCCGAGACTTGAACCCGCAACCTTTGAATTACGAGTCCGACTCTCTTACCATTAGGACACAACTTTACATGCACAAACAGCTATATACCACACTAAAGAAAAGGAAAAATAGAAATCGCATCATATTACCCCTTCAAATAATCTATACATATAATTTTATTATTTCCATAGCGACATGTCATGCAGGCACAATAATGACCGTGTTGATAATATGCGCTGGACGCTGCTGTGTGGATCTGTCGGATTAACATAAATTCACTTAACACGTAAATTCACTTATTTGTCCCGAAATACGTGAAAGTAAGTGGCCAGTTAGCTGGAAGAAAAACAGAGTAAACTTTATAGTAACCTACACAATGTGTATTTGATAGGAATAAAACATGTCATCCATTAATTGAAATAATTATTATTGCCGCTTTCCATAGAAATCAGTGTGTTGCCTATTTAACAAATTAAATGTCTTTTTTTGCTTAATTGAAGTGTTATTTAAATGTCTGAAACCTAAAATAAACTTTATTTGGTTGAAAACACTGAACAGTTATGAAATATGAGCGTGTCTTTCTTTTTTTTCTGAGCTCGTCTTTCTCTGGTTCAGTGCCAGCCAAAGCGTAGTGCATCAAAGGGTTAAAATCGATCGCGTTTTGGGGTGGAGGGGGGGCTTAAATGGAGGTTTTGTGGCACAAATCAGGGGTGCATTTCTCAAAACTATCGTTAGCTAACTATGGTCGTTATTTCCATCGGACTGTGTTGGTAACGACAGAACTTGCGACCATAGTTGCTTTTGGGAAACACACCCCTGATCAGCTCAGACCACTCCAGCCCCCTCAGTTAATTAGCACAGCCTAGGTAGAATATTTGTTTTAGGCAAGTTCCTGTTTGAACATCAAAACATCAGCAAATAGACTTCTTAATATATTATAATATAACATTTTACTTAGTTTTAGATTAAAGTTTTTGTCTTCTCCATAAAAATAACTTTCTTGGGTATATATTTCTGTAATAAAAATAAGCTTCTGTCTAGAAACTGATAACAACTTAACATTATTTACCTTAGCGTGTCTTTGCTATTATATTCCAATATCATTATGCCTCAATTAGCTAGATATACAGGTGCTGGTCATATAATTAGAATATCATCAAAAAGTTGATTTATTTCACTAATTCCATTCAAAAAGTGAAACTTGTATATTATATTCATTCATTACACACAGACTGATATATTTCAAATGTTTATTTATTTTAATTTTGATGATTATAACTGACAACTAAGGAAAATCCCAAATTCAGTATCTCATAAAATTTAAATATTACTTAAGACCAATACAAAGAAAGGATTTTTAGAAATCTTGGCCAACTGAAAAGTATGAAAATGAAAAGTATGAGCATGTACAACACTCAATACTTATTTGGGGCTCCTTTTGCCTGAATTGGTGACATGGAATCGATCAGTCTGTGGCACTGCTCAGGTGTTATGAGAGCCCAGGTTGCTCTGATAGTGGCCTTCAGCTCTTCTGCATTGTTGGGTCTGGCATATCGCATCTTCCTCTTCACAATACCCCATAGATTTTCTATGGGGTTCAGGTCAGGTGAGTTTGCTGGCCAATTAAGAACAGGGATACCATGGTCCTTAAACCAGATACTGGTTGCTTTGGCACTGTGTGCAGGTGCCAAGTCCTGTTGGAAAATGAAATCTGCATTTTCATAAAGTTGGTCAGCAGCAGGAAGCATGAAGTGCTCTAAAACTTCCTGGTATACGGCTGCGTTGACCTTGGACCTCAGAAAACACAGTGGACCAACACCAGCAGATGACATGGCACCCCAAACCATCACTGACTGTGGAAACTTTACACTGGACCTCAAGCAACTTGGACTGTGTGCCTCTCCTCTCTTCCTCCAGACTCTGGGACCCTGAATTCCAAAGGAAAAGCAAAATTTACTTTCATCAGAGAACATAACTTTGGACCACTCAGCAGCAGTCCAGTCCTTTTTGTCTTTAGCCCAGGCGAGACGCTTCTGACGCGGTCTGTTGTTCAAGAGTGGCTTGACACAAGGAATGCGACAGCTGAAACCCATGTCTTGCATACGTGTGTGCGTAGTGGTTCTTGAAGCACTGACTCCAACTGCAGTCCACTCTTTGTGAATCTCCCCCACATTTTTGAATGGGTTTTGTTTCACAATCCTCTCCAGGGTGCGGTTATCCCTATTGCTTGTACACTTTTTTCTACCACATCTTTTCCTTCCCTTCGCCTCTCTATTAATGTGCTTGGACACAGAGCTCTGTGAACAGCCAGCCTCTTTTGCAATGACCTTTTGTGTCTTGCCCTCCTTGTGCAACATGTCAGTAGTCGTCTTTTGGACAACTGTCAAGTCAGCAGTCTTCCCCATGATTGTGTAGCCTACAGAACTAGACTGAGAGACCATTTAAAGGCCTTTGCAGGTGTTTTGAGTTAATTAGCTGATTAGAGTGTGGCACCAGGTGTCTTCAATATTGAACCTTTTCACAATATTCTAATTTTCTGAGATACTGAATTTGGGATTTTCCTTAGTTGTCAGTTATAATCATCAAAATTAAAATAAATAAACATTTGAAATATATCAGTCTGTGTGTAATGAATGAATATAATATACAAGTTTCACTTTTTGAATGGAATTAGTGAAATAAATCAACTTTTTGATGATATTCTAATTATATGACCAGCACCAGTAGATTAAGAGTTCTTGTTTTATATGTACAGATGCTCTCTGCTGTGTTTAATATTTATTATAAAAATTTATGACTTGTAATAAAAAGTACAACTTCGATTACTATTTATGTTGTTAAAATAACATTCTGTTCTGTAAATGCATTGTCTGCTGGTTTATTTAGCTACTTTTCAGGACACCACATTAAGTATGCCACTTAATACTTTAACACTTTGAATGTTAAAGTGCAAATTAACACCTGACCACTTGTAAGTTTGTAACTGTTACAATTAAAAATCACAGAAGGGTAAAAACATGCCAGTCAGACAATGGTATGATGTAAGCAATACAGCTACAACAAACAAAACTGGTAATGGGTGTGTTAGATTTATAGTGTGTGAATAATCAAGCTTTGATAATAACCAGTCATATTGGTGGCACCGAGGGGCCCCCAAATTAAATTCTGCTTAAGGCCCCATAAAAGCTTGGGCCTGGCCTGACCAGACTTAAAGGGATAGTTCACCCAAAAAATGTAAGTTCTGTCATCATTTACTCACCCTCAAGTTGTTCCAAACCTGTAGGTTTTTTATTTTTCTTCTGTTGACCATAACAGAAGAAATTTTGAAATGTATGGGTAACCGAACAGCTGTGTGTGTGTTTTTATTTTTTCATACTACGGAAGTTAGTGGGGTCCAGAAACTGTTTGGTTACCCACATTGTTCAAAATGTCTTCTTTTGTGTTCAACAGTAAGAAGAATGAATATTTCATTTCTGGGTGAACTATTCCTTTAACAGTATGTTGCTGTGCAACAAATGACATGAAATGACGTCTGAAATATTATTTTTAGGCCCATCCACCATGGCAGACCCAGTTGTGTGTCGATGAAGAGTGAGCGGTCAATGGGATGTCCTCCAAAATTTAATGGTGAAACCTTTCCTCCTGGTTACAGGTAATTACTGTAGATGACAAAAAATTATAATGTTGTGTAACTGAGATAGAAATTGTGACGTATATAATAACTTCCTCTTTAGCTCACTGTAATAACAAGAATGCTATGTATAAATCATCAGATCAAGGAACTGATGTTTTCAGAAAAAGGATATTTTTGTATGACAAGGAAAGATAAGAAAATAGTACTGAGGTAAATGTGGATTCAAAGCTCATTTTACCTCTCTATGGTCATGCTTATATCTCTAGAGCTTGATCCGCTTTAGTGTCCAGTTGCATAAGCTGCTTGTACTAGTCTTAAAATGTAAATAATCAAATTTTTGTTTTCTTCAAGTCTGGTCATAATTTATTAAAGTGTTACAAAAAACTAGATTGGCCTAATCTGTAAGAAGTAAGGCTATCCCATGGCCAACTGCTAGTTGGTCAAATTATTTCTTAAAGGGGTTATGAACTGACCTCCATTATTTTATAATGTTCTCTGAGGTCCACTTATAATGATAGTGAGATTTTTACATTAAAAAAAAACTTAATTTAATTAATTTTAGAAGAAACAGGGTATTTTAAATAAAGGTGGTTGATTTGGTCAGTCACACTTCAAAATACATTTTAGCTTTTATATATATATATATATATATATATATATATATATATATATATATATATATATATATATACATATTAGGGGTGGCACTGTACATGAAAAAACACCCGAAACGTTCGGTTCGCTTGTCTCGGTTCGGTTCGTGTGCGTCGCACGGTTGGACGCATGCGCAATGTAGCCCCGTGCTCAGACAGTTTCGCGCGAACATACAGTGACTATGTGCTGATTCTGAACGCGTCTCTCATGTTGACTGACAAGGGAGTATACTTTAAAGGCTTGCGCACTCAACTGTTTGCGAAAAGGAGCTTTGTGCTCGAGTATCCTAACGTTACCTCTCTCATTCGGCACAAATCCAAATATTGCATAATATTTCCATATTTGCGATGTAACGTATCTGAAGGCGAAACTATAATTTATTATGTAAATGATAGGCTTTGTACTTCAGTCGCGTTCCAACGGTGACACAGAGGCGCGCACGCTGATGTTTGGCTCAATGAATTTTATTTTGATAAAGTACCAACTGCGTTGTCAAGTTAGCAATGCTGGGACTGATGTGTGATGTGTGTGTGTGTGTGTGTGTGTGTGTGTGTGTGTGTGTGTGCGTGCGTGCGTGCTTGCGTATGCGCGTGCGCGTGCGCGTGCGCGTGCTCCGGCGCGATCACTTCAACTGTTTCCTTATACCAGCAGAATCAACTTTAAACACATATTGTCTTATTAATAATCACTGTATAAAGGTCTGCTTTTATTTGTGTACACTCACAATGAAAACAAAACAGATTATATATATATAACATGTAATAATATTTAGTATTTTCACATCTAAATGGAACAATTTTTTAATTTGCACTACTGTCTGTTCAAAATAAATGAAAAGAAACTGAGCATAGTAGATTCCCCCCTAGCACCCCCCACCCCCCGTTGAACCGAAATTGTACTGAACCGTGACCACCGAACCGTGACATCTGTGTACCGTGCCACCCCTAATATATATATATATATATATATATATATATATATATATATATAATTTTTTTTTTTAAATTGATTTATTAATTGTTTACAAAATAACCATTTAAAATATGTTAAAACAACTACATTGTATGCATATTTACTTTTGAGTTGAAAATATTGTTAATCAAAGAAATTAAATAAAATCGTCCCCCCCTTGCTTAACATACAATTAGTGTTGCATTCATATTCTGGGCACAGCTGCTTTCCTGTATATAGTATCATCAACAAAAGGTTTACAGACTTTGATCTGTTAATATGACTGTCTTAATACATTAATACATTAAAACTGCTAAAAATAACTGGTGGCTAGGGGAGGAAGCCTTGTTTTGCCCTCCAGGTGGGCATTCCTATAAGGACTTGAAGTTACATGAAAATGATAAATTCCGCACACAGGATCAGGGCTTAAAGTTCTCTGGCACCGTGCCGGATCTCCGGTCTGCAGTGTTTGGCTGCGGAAAAAAATAATCCTACATTTTAAAAAAAAATCACTTTCGAGTCCATAAGTTCGACTACCAATGGTATGAGAGGAGCTCAGCTTTCACTGTCAATCAAACCAGAGCCATAGCGAGAGAGAGTTGCGACAACTCCGTTGACTCCAATGGACCGTTTTTTTACAGCAATGGCGGATCATGGAGCTGCTCAATAGTTCCTGGAAGTTAGCGCTCATACTATCAGTGCCATAGAGATGCAGCAGAAGAGACCGCTGTGATGAACTTTTAAATGGTAAGACATTTATAGAATAAAATTGTATATTATCAGCACAGCTAATTAAATTACCTTGTGCATTAAAACAGATTATTATTAGATTATTCCTCACTTAATTAGTAGATTTACGGGATGCTATTCATTAAGGCTTTTAAACGTGATTTCTGCTGCTGGGAAGTTATTTAATAGATTTAGATTTATTGCAAAGGATGCTGATGGACCTGAGTGAGAATAAAAAAAGTTTAAAATAGGCGAGCAGTTTTCATTTCAGAATCATGCTAGGCTAAATTTCCACAAATGTATTATATACCACTACTATATTATAGACGTAATCACAATAAACCTGTACTGTATTACCATATTTCATACTTAAATATCTTAGCTACTGTAGAAGCACTGTGTTGAAGGAGCAGATGCCACAAGACTGAAATGTGATGGAGCATCATTTAATAATTTCTGCTGTGTTTTTCTCCGTCTCTATTTGGCTCAGAACAGGAACCAGCTGAAGACTCCCTGTAATGAGATATCGCCCTCACAATGAGTCTCTTCACTGAATTTGGCAAGTCTTTCCCTGTTCTTTGTGAAAAAGTGCCAGTTCGCAAGTATTATTACATCACATTTTGTTGGTGTAATCTATAGATTGCTCCTGCTGACTATATCCAGCCTCTTATGAAGAGTTCAGATGACGAGCACCTGTGAAGAGATGACGTCAGCCCTTGAGAGGACTTCAGATGAAGCTGACTCTGACTCTGAATAAACATACAAAACTGATCAATTTTCCTTGCATTGTAATCAACATGATCAAATCATGTAACCATTGCTTTGTTTCTGAATACATGACATTACTTAACTGCATGATTAGTAAAGCCTAATTTTAGAACATTTCTGCCATATGAACATTACTTTGACAAAGTTACACCTGTTAACAGAACTCTTATTTATTTGTAATGTAGAAACATTCATTTCCTGTAAAGCTGCTTTGAAACAATGTGTATAATAAGAAGTGTTATACAAATAAATGTGAATTGAACCAAACTTGATGCATCATTTTTTTCTCCTCTGCATGCCAGTAGGGAAACCATACATTCATACTCCTTTCTGTGAGTGACTGGAGCACTCCCATGCAGCACAGCAAACTATAGTGGAGACTGTTCAAGGACAGCATGCTTTATAGTATGTAAATAAGCGCATAACAAAAGTCAACATACATAAAATATATGATTAAATGTGTAAAAATGTTGCAAAAAGTTATTTTTAAATTAGAATATACTACAAATGTATTGTTATATATTAATAATTGAGGGGTGCACAAGAATCAAAAACAAGATTTTCACTTATTTGGAATGAATTTTCAAAGACAACAAACTTAACATTTACCATGAGATTAATAAAACGACAATGAACATTAAAATGTGATTGCACTTGACTAACATGCAAGTTGTTAGAACACACAAACACACATAATTATATTTATACAGAGAGGCTGAAGTTACTTGGTAAAAGACCATGATGTCGTTTATATAGCAAACATGGACTTTTACCATGGTAACATCAACCTAAAATATGTTAACATGGCAGGTAAGGATATCTGACCACATTAATCCTCAAATATTAGTGGATTTTATCTTTTAAAAACAACAGTGATACTACTACATGTGTATACTACGCATTTATATATTATTTATATAAATAATGTAAATTAATTACTTTATAGTCTGCTAATTACCAAAAATCACAGTTCTGTCTCACTATAGTCACTAACTCAATGTATTCCAATTGCCCACTATGAACTTCCTGGAACTATTTGAGGTCTACATGAATCACGTGACGATCGAGCGTTCCGAACTTCCGTTGTCGCAACTCTGTCTCTCTATGGCTCTGAACCAAACCAGAGTTTCTCAACGGCTCTGAACCGAACTTAACATTACTAGCCAATCAGATTTTTTTGCTCTTATAAACACAAGACGCACATAATAGTATCCAATTGCAGAGTCGCAGCCCTGATGAATGGAGAAGTGCGACAAAAAGCTGTGAGGCACAATGGTCAAAGATGTCCATCTAGTGCATATTTACATAGAAAAGCTAATTAAAAAGCAGCGGAGCATTGTAAACAGCTCAGAGTAATCATGTCATCTCCATAAGAACGATATGATTGGCAGAACAAATTTACCGGGATTTTTGAAAAGGTCCTGTTCACACATGATCTCTTAATGGTAACTTACCAGTAATTTACCAGTAAAGACTGTATGTGTGAAAGGGGCTAAACTCTTCATCTGAATGCGCTGTGAATTTGAATTGGTTAACGTTCATCTGGGAAAACCAGTGTTCATTATCTCACTAGATTTGTAATGTAAATCATTTATAAACCTTTGCTAACACAGGAGTATACATCAACCTGTTTCTAAATATGCCGTGTATTGTACATCGCAATTTCAAAATAAAAGTTTCTGAGTTTTCATGTGGCTAAATATTATAAATTAAATGGATTTAATTTGTGAATTTTTATCCAGGTGGCTGTTGATTTCTCTGTCCTTTTGGCATGGTCACATGCCTTTCATAATCCTAAACAAAGTGCAACATTTTTGATCCCTTTTATTTTTTAACATTTTTCTGATTCTGCAAGGGGTGTGTAAACTTATGTCCAAAACTGTAGCTATTGTATTAAGATGACTGAATGACCTCTAAAAATATGATAATATCTTGCTCTTTAAGGTCAGTCAACCAAGAAAGATCAGTACCCAGTTGTGTGTCCATAAAGAGTGAATGGTCAATGGGATGCCCTCCAAAATTCAGTGATAAAGGCTGTTTTACTGATCGCAGGTAATTAAATTGTGACGGAACAAACTTTTGTACATTTCCAATACTGTGTCCATAACACATTTTATATAGCCTTCACAGTCAGACATTTCACAGTGACTACCTTACTTACAGCGGGGGAAATAAGTATTCAACACTTGAACAATTTTTTTTATTAAACACATTTCCAGTGCAGCAATTCATGTGAAATTTTGATCAGATGTTGGTATTAACTCAAGAAATCTACACAGATAAAGAAATCATAAAATTACAATCCTTAAAAAAGTTATATTTAATGAAGTGAAATAGGAGAAGAAAAAAGTATTGAACACACAAAGAAAAAAGCAGTACACCAAGGCAAGGCAAAGCAAGACAACAACTGATTTCACTAATTAGTTCAACCTCCTATTTGTGCAAATTAGAATCAGCCAGGTTATTGCAGGTTAATCAGTTAGAAAAAGCCTTACCCACCTCTGATTGCAAGTATACAAACATCTCATGATGGGTAGAGGCAAAGAGCTGTCCCAAGACCTTCACAACAACATTGTTGTGCTGCATAAAAATGATAGTGGTTACAGACGGATTTCACAACTCCTAAATGTTCCTGTAAGCACCATTGGGTCCATTATACGCTAGTGGGAAAAAAAAAAACAAAAAAACTCCACCATCAACCTGCCACGCAAAGGAGCTCCTCGAAAGATTTCTGATCAGGGAGTCAGAAGCTTAATCAGAAGAGTAATCCAAGAGCCAAGAACCACTCGGAAAGAGCTACAGAGAGACTTGGAAGCAGCAGGTACAGTTGTCACAGTGAGGATGAGACATGGATGGACATTCCAGCAGGACAATGATCCAAAACATACTGCAAAGGAGACTCGGAATTGGTTCCAGAAGAAGAAAATAAAGTTGTTGAAATGGCCCAGTCAATCACCAGACTTAAATCCAATAGAGAATTTATGGAAGGAACTGAAGATCAAGATTCACAAGAGGGCCCCGCAGAACATTCAAGATTTGAAGACCGTCTGTTTAGAAGAATAGACCAAAATCCCACCTGCGTACTGTGAACGATTAGTTTGTTCATACAGGAAGCGTCTTGAAGCTGTTATTGCAAACAAAGGCTTTTCCACCTAATATTAAGTATAATCAGTTAGTGTGTTCAATACTTTTTTCCTGTGTCATTTCACTTTATTACACTTAACTTTTTTATGGATTGTAATATTCAGTATTTTTTCTCTGTGCAAATTACTTGAGTTAATACCAACATCTGGTCAAAATTCCATGTGAATTGCTGCACTGGAAATTGTTTAATAAAAAATTTGTTCAAGTGTTGAATACTTATTTCCCCCACTGTATCTATGCAGACTCATATACACTTTTTTTTTTTTTTTTTTTTCAAATTTGTGGAAGTTGGTATTTATTGCCTTATTTGATTTGTGTTTAAGGGTTATCACAAATGTGTAAAATCTTCTGCACTTAGGTTTCTGAACTTAATGAATGGCATTATTAAATATGGATTTTTTTTCAGCGTTATTAAATATATTACCCTTCCACCACCAGTCTTGTTCTGTGTTTGAAATTTGATGTGTCAGACTTTAGATATTTGTTTTCATATTTGAGAGTTCATATTTGTTTTTCAGAATTCATCAGAAGTCAGACAGAGAAACTGGACAAAACAACTGGAAAAGATCCCAAAGAATCAGCATCAGAGACCAAGAGTGAGACCATGATTTCTGATCCTCTCACAAATAATGCATGGCTCTAACAGCTTTTTTCCTAATCTTGTTAAAAATTATTACTAGTAAGCCTATTTGCACTGTATACACTGATTACACTGCATATGTTTACTAATACACTACTGTTTTATATTTATAGCAATGCATCTCAAGTTGACAGTGTCGTTAAAAGGAAACTAATCTTGAAGTTTCAGTGTTTATATGAGGGAACTCCAAAGCAAGGAACCCTGACACTCCTGAATGAGATCTACACAGAGCTCTACATCACAGAAGGTCAAAGTGACGGCTGTAATGAACATGAGGTGAGACAGATTGAGACACAATCCAGGAGAGCAGCAACAGAGGACACAGCGATCAAATGCAATGACATTTTTAGATCTTTACCTGGACAAGACAAACCCATCAGAATTGTGCTGACAAAGGGAGTCGCTGGCATTGGAAAAACAGTCTCTGTGCAGAAGTTCATCCTGGACTGGGCTGAAGGGAAAGAAAATCAGGACATCCACCTCATATTTCCACTTCCTTTCAGAGAGATCAATTTGATACAAGATAAAAAACTGAGCCTTTTAGACCTTCTTCACATGTTTTTCACAGAAATAAAAGAATTGGATATTTCCAGCAGTGAATATAAAGTGTTGTTCATCTTTGATGGTCTGGATGAGTGTCGTCTGTCTCTGGATTTTCAGGGCGATGTGGGGTTGTTTGATGCGACTGAATCAGCCTCAGTTGACATGCTGCTGATGAACCTCATTGTGGGGAATCTGCTTCCCTCTGCTCTCATCTGGATCACCTCCAGACCAGCAGCAGCTGATCTCGTCCCCTCTGAGTGTGTCCATCGAGTGACAGAGGTACGAGGCTTCAGTGAGCCACAGAAGGAGGAATACTTCAGGAAGAGAATCAGTGATCAGAGTTTGGCCAATAGGATCACCTCACACCTGAAGTCATCCAGGAGCCTCTACATCATGTGCCACATCCCAGTGTTCTGCTGGATCTCAGCCACTGTTCTGGAGAAGATGTTGAGTCCAGCAGAGAGTGGAGAGATTCCCAAGACTCTCACTCAAATGTACACGCACTTCCTGATCCTTCAGACCAACATCAAACATGAGAAAGACTATGAGAAGACAGGGAAAGATGGAGAAATGATCCTCAAACTGGGGAAACTGGCTTTTCAGCAGCTTGTGAAAGGAAATCTGATCTTCTATGAGGAAGACCTGAGAGAGTGTGGCATTGATGTGACAGAAGCATCAGTGTACTCAGGGTTGTGCACTCAAATCTTCAGAGAGGAGTTTGGGTTGTATCAGGGGAAAGTCTTCTGTTTTGTTCATCTGAGCATCCAGGAACATCTAGCAGCTCTATATGGACACTTGTCATTCATAAATGACAACATAAATGTGTTTGATCTGATTAACAAAGCAAGGTTGATGTCAAAATGTTTTAACCTAATGAAATGTAATTCCTCACAACAGATTTTGATATCAAATCTTCATCAGAAAGCTGTGGATAAGACATTACATAGTAAGAATGGACATTTGGACCTTTTTCTCCGTTTCCTTCTGGGATTCTCACTGGATTGCAATCAGACTCTTTTACAAGGCCTTCTAACACAGACAGGAAACAGCTCACATAATAAAGAGAAAACAGTTCAGTACATCAAAAAAAAAATCAAGAAGAATCCTTCTCCCGAGAAATTCCTTAATCTGTTCCACTGTCTGAATGAACTAGGTGACTGTTCACTAATGGAGCAAATTCAACATTACGTGACAGCTGGAACAGTAAATAAAGTGAAATTGTCTTCTTCACAGTGGTCAGCTTTAATATTTGTTTTGTTGACATCAGAGCAAGATATGAATGTGTTTAAGCTCAAAGATTTTGTTGGATCACAAATTAAAGCTGATGAAGTTCTTCTAAAGCTGCTGCCTGTGGTAAAAGAATACAGATCAGCTCAGTAAGTAACACTTGGAAATCATTTAAATTGGAGTTCAGTAAAGTTTTTTTTTTTTCAATTTTGTACTGTTCTCTGAGGTCCACTTTTAATATTATCAAGATTTTTACACCAAAAAACATCATAATTTAGAAGTAATAGGCTATTTTCTGTCCTATTTTTAACCCCCCTCATCAGAACACTCTGTTTGAATAGGCGTGGAGGATTGTAGACTCGGAAGTAAACACCCACTGCTATGACTGGCTAACACTTGTGTATGTTTGACAGTCTATGTCCTTCACAGATGGACGCTGCAGTGATTTAGGTTAAAAATGCATAAATACTCATATCAGATGATCTGTTTGATAGACAAAGCAATAGTGATCACATAATGAAAACTTGTGTGTTGCGACATTACTGTCGGATCAAATATAGTCGGCACAGCATTGTCTTTTAGTTTCAGTCTTTTTGAAAATATTGTGTCTTATTGTGCCTTGTTTGTAAATGAATCCGTGGTAAAATGCAGTGAACAAAGGACCAAGTTCTTACCGACGCTGTCTGGATCTTTATTAAAAATAAAGTTCACTCACTCTTTCCTAACGCTGGGATCAGGGGGAGGGCAGTGCAAAGACTGTTATCATTTGGTTTATCATTTTATTTTATCATTTGGTTTCTGCGTAGACCTGCGCGTTCACCTCTCTTGTAAACACTACATGCGCGAATCGGTGGGTGGGGCTAAACAGGCAGTAATGTAGAAGCAGGTGTTGATCATCTTCTGTGGAGGCGGTGCTTATACACAGTATTACATCATAGAGTTGTACATTCCACAAGCTGTTGTTTTGAGTTCTGAAACTAACAGGATATTTTTAATAGTACAGTGACCTCTTATATGTCAAAAGATCAAGGGGATTTTGGTTTCTGAGTTCATGACCCCTTTAAAGTCTAGTTTGGTATATAGACCTAACAGTTGCTTAACATTTGCGGTAATATATTATGAATATCCAGTTTTTAGTTGAGTCCTGAATTTGTCAGAAAACTGAAACACTAATGCAACATCAATTAGATCTGAAACTGAGAGAGAATGAACTGCAACAGGGGTGATCAATCCCAACCTAGAGGGCTATAGTCCTGTCACAGTTTAGTTCCAACCCCAATCAATCTTAGCACTAGTTTTAAAAACTTAATGATCTCAAAAACTTTTGATCTTACAGTAACAATTGGTTATAAATTGGTTATGATGTAATTGTATTATATGTACATATTTTTGTAGAAATAAAAAAAGACTAGAACAATGCTGTGTTCTTAACTGAGAAGAGTGAGTGACTGCTCATGTTTCATTGTATATGCAGGCTGAATAATTGTGGTGTCACAGATGAAGGTTGTGCTGCTCTGACTTCAGCTCTGAGATCAAACCCCTCACACCTGAGAGAACTGAATGTATCTGGGAATATACTGGGAAGTTCAGGAGTGAAGATGTTTTCTTCTGGACTAGAGAATCATCACTGTAAACTGGAGAAACTTTGGTAAAACCATCTCTCTGAGAGTTGCATATGAACTACTGAAGTGTTGTAGAACCAGAGTTTTGACTTTGACTTTCAAATAAGCAGAGCACATCATCAAAGATCAGATAAAGATATTTAATGGTTTATTATAATATTCTTTCTTTGATAAAGTCTCTTCTGAATTAATCTGTGTTATGAACTGACTAAGTTAATTTTGTATATTTTTTCTCTACAGGTTGAGGTATTGTGAAATCACAGATGAAGGTTGTGCTGCTCTGGCTTCAGCTCTGATATCAAACCCCTCACACCTGAGAGAACTGGATCTATCATGGAATAAACTAGTGAGACTCAGTGAATCTGCTCTCTGATGGACTGAAGGATCCTCAGTGTAAACTCGAGAAACTGTGGTAAGAATTCAATGTGAACTGGTCCTCAGAGAGGAGGCTTCACTCTCTCATCATCTCATCATATGACAACTACCCCCAAAATAATTTTTGTTGTTTCCACTTCACCTTCTGTTGTTTTTTATTGGCACAATTTTCTCAGGAATGGCCCAACTGTTTTGCCATCTAGTGGGCCAACTAATTAGTACAGTTATTAAAGTGCCCCTATTATGCCTTTTCGAATATTATCTTTCATGCAGTGGGTCGTGTAGCTGTATGTGAACATAAACTATCAGCAAAGTTGTGAAGCTGACAGTGCACGATAAATAAAGTTATTGTCTATCAAAAAAAAGTCGGCTCGCAATCGCCTAAACGAGTCATCAGGAATTTGAATCTTATTCTGTTACGGCTGTACGTCACGAAGTAACATATTTGCATAATGTCCACCCACATTCTACATTGCAAACAACTTGCTATCATATCTTATAATTACCACAAACTTGTTAAAGTAATAGCAGCCAAAGAACCTAATGACCCAGCTGCTGTGATGTCTTGTCTCTCAGGTGAGACTCACTTAATATTCATGGTCATTGCCACTCCCTCGCATATAGACCCTCGATGACAAAACATGTCTTGAAAATTTTAAATCAATATATTGTTTTCTGTGAATGAGTAAGCAGAATGATTTTTACGTAATTCTAGCCTACAAGACTGATTACTCAAAAGTCTTATTCAGAACTATTTAGTGTGGGTTTTAAGACCTTATTTCAGCTACATTTTTTCCCCCAAAACTTACTAACCACGCATAATATTTTTTTTCTAAAAAATGCAAACATGTACATCCATCTTGGTCACATATTATTGTAGCACAGTTTGTGCTGAATACAAAAACAAATTACATGTTGCTCAATAGTATGTTTTAAGTAGCTGAAATAAGCACAAATATCAGGTCATGTCAAAACTCTATCTCAAGGGCCCCAAAATGACCTCAGACCCCAGAGGGTTAATCAAAAGAAGAGCAAAATTAAAACAGGAAATCAATAACTTTTGTGGTTTTTAAGGGTTAGTTCACCCAAAAATGAAAATTCTAGGGCTGCCTTCGACTAAGAATTTTTCTGATCGACTAGTAGTCGTTCATTTTAAGCATTAGTCGACTAATTGCGCATTTATTAATAACCCATTTAATACTTGACACTAGGGATGGGTACCGAGAACCAATGTTCCCTCTAAGCTGCGCGCGCACAGCCACACACTTCTTCCACCGCGGCCGCAAAGAGAAATAATGTGGCACGCACATGCAAAAAACCATTTGATTGTATTCTAGTAAAAACAAAAGAATTGCAATGCTCGAATAAACCGCTATAGAGCTGCTGCCGCTACAGAGTTAGAACCGGTGAATGCGGTTTATAGGTTTACAGTCTCACACACAGGTGTATTGTGCAAACTGTACTTCATAGGGATGTTTAGATAGGTAGCCTATATAAGAATTCACATGTTCATGTTTATATATATATATATATATATATATATTTAATTTACAGATCCCATTTTAAGTGCTTCAGTTCGTTTTCTATTCTCTTGTATCAGTTTAAATGCTTCAGTTGTTTTGATATTATATTATATTATATTATATTATATTATATTATATTATATTATATTATGTTAGGCCTATATTATAAAACTAATAAATAATTGACCTTGTTTTTTAATGTCACTTATGCTCATGGCTACAGGCTGTATTTATTTGATAAAAAAAAAATTGTGAACTCTTAGACTATTGCAATTTCTAATATTGGTTTTCTATTTTAATATATTTTAAAATATAGTGTATTCCTCAGGATTCCTCAATAATTCCTGTAAAGCAAAGCTGAATTTTCAGCAACATTACTCCACTCTTCAGTGTCACATTATCCTTCAGAAATTCATTCTTTCATTCTGATATTCTGATTTATTATCAGTGTTGAAACTGAGTGCTGCTTAATATTTTTTGGGACCTTTTTTCTTTGATTCTTTGATTAGGCTAATAAAAAGTTAAAAAGAACAGTATTAATAGAAAATATAAATATTTTCTAACAATATAAGTCTTTACTATCACTTTTTATCCAATTAACATATCCTTGCTGAATAAAAGTATTAATTTAAAAAAAATAAAAATAAAAATAAGAAAGAAAAAATTTACTAACCCCAAACTTTTGAATGGCAGTGTATTGTACTGTAAAAATGTTTTCTCAGGTAACCTAAAATGTACATCATTTAGTTACATCAAGGGTCAAATCAAATATAAACAGCACATTAAAGTGAAAAGTTACACGCGATTTTGTGCGCGTGCTATACAGGTCTGGTATAAAGAATGTTTTTGCTCAGGTGGCCGAAATGTCTGCCCAATAGAGAAAAGTTTTGCTCGGCAAGAAAAAAAAAAATTAGAGGGAACATTGCCGAGAACCGGTATTTTTTTGGACCGGTATGTAATTGGGTCAATACCGGACTACCGATAAGCTTCAGGACAAACGATACTGTTATCGATACTTGCGTTGTTTTATCTCCGTATACTTCAATGTTAATGGCGAATTAGAAGCTGCTGCTCGTCATTTTCCTTCACTGAATGATGTGGTTGATGTTTGCTCGACGTGCGTGTGATATCCCTGCGTATGTGCGGTGTGTGTTTGCATGCAGTCAGTGGTGGCAAGAGTGAAACGTTAGGAAGCGACAGCAGTGTCAGATGCAATATATTCAGTGGTGTAATAGTGAACAAAGGAGGCAACACTAGTAATATAATGAAACATTTACTAAAAAAACATCTACCTCAAGCAATGCGCTGTATTTACTATGTCTCCCGGCTCCAGGTCCAACCACAACTTGCGAGACGCATTCACATCAAATATTGATTCAGCGATATAGTTACACTCACGAGACACTGCACTTATTTGCAATCACAAAAGTACATTATTTGCGTGTGCTAAAGCCTTGCCGGTTAAACATTTCATTCGCGTGCTGCTCTGACGTGCCCTTATTCAGAGCGCGTTACACCTGAAGCCTGCGTACATTAAAAGACCGATCAAACAGCACAAGATTACTTAGTTATCTTAGTTATCATCTGATTGCGCTAATATTGTCAAAAACACACAAGGTTTACATATAAACACAGTTATGTCTAAAGTGAAAGTAAACAGTTGAGGGAGAAACGGATGCATTCTCTTAAAGGGACAGAACTAAACATGCTGCCAATTGTCATTAAAGGGATAGTTCACCCAAAAAATTATATTCTGTCATTATTTACTGTCATCTTGTACCAAACCTGTATTAATTTTTATTCTTGTGCTAAACATCAAAGAAGATATTTTGAAGAATGCGGGTAACCAAACAGTTGCTGGTCCCCACTGACTTTGATAGTAGGAAAAAAAAAAAAAACATGGAAGTCACTGGGGACCAGCAACTGTTTGGTTTCCCACATTCTTCAAAATAACTTTTGTGTTCAACAGAAGAAAGAAACTTATTCAGGTTTTAAACAACTTGAGAGTGAGTAAATGATTAGCAAACTTAAAAATGGAATAATAGGGGCACTTTAATGTGTCATACATGTGTTGAAACGTTCAGTGTATGCAAGACTAGAAAGGTTGAGCTGCATGTGCAAGTCCACGCAGATGCTGATGATGAAATGTAGATTTTATTTTATTTTTTAAATGCATTTATTTATTTATTTATTTTTAGAATTTGCAGAAAATGGATAACCAAAGCATACTTTCATCATTGTGACATATGGTTTAAGGTTACTATCAGTATTTGATGATACATTCCTTGTGATCTTTGTGTTTTCCACAGTTTGAGCAGTTGTGATGTCACAGATGAAGGTTGTGCTGCTCTGGCATCAGTTATGACATCAAACCCCTCACACCTGAGAGAACTGAACCTCTCATGGAATAAACTAAGAGACTCAGGGGTAAAGTTGCTCTCTGGTGGATTGGAGAATCCTGACTGTAAACTGGAGAAATTGTGGTAAGATGAAAAAGACCTGAAAAGAAAGGTGCAGTAAGAAGGCAAAAATGAGAGATTGTTATATTTGATCATTTAAGATTTCACGAGTTTGTGTGCCCATATAATCTTAGCATTAGTGGTAAATGGATTTGGCTTGATGTCTGCAATGGAGGGCTCAGAGGGAATATTCTACTTGAGCTCCGATAGCCCCCCTATAGACAGAAGGATAAATTAAGTAAATATGCATAAAGGAGAAGATGGGGAGGTGGAGGGATGCCGAAAGAACTAAAAAAACGGAAATGGTAAGAGGCTGTTTTTATACTCGGATATTAATTGGAAGATTAGATGGGCATACTCCTCCTGAAATTACATTAATAACTTCACTTCACGAGTTTGTGTGCCCATATAATCTTAGCATTAGTGGTAAACGGATTTGGCTTGAGAGACTATTCTACTTAGCCCCCCAAAACATGCATGCCAAACAGACAGCTAGTGAGAGTTACTGAAATAAAGGGAAATGTCATCTGAGGAATCTAAAGATTATTCGAACATTCAGAAGCCCCCCAGAAAGATGGCACTGTAGAGACAGTATCAGATTGAGCAAGGCTCTGCGGCGGCAGCATCTAATTAAGCAGGGCACTGCAGCGGCAGTATCAAATTGAACAAGGCACTGCGGCAGCAGCATCTAGTTAAGCAGGGCACTGCAGCGGCTGTATCGAGTAAGCAGGGCACTGCAGTGCCACGTATGAAGATGTAAACAGTAGGCTTTGTGCAATGTTTTAGATTATAACTTTGTGAAACATTAGAAAAGCATAGTAAATCACATGTCGATATTTAAAGCAGATAATCTCAATTCAAACGAGCCTATGCACAATATAAAGCGATTTATAATTGGAAGATGGATTCATAGTTCTTGTGAAAAAAGTTAACCGAATGCTAAAACATGCTATTGTCTAGAACTGTGACTTCTGGGATCCGGTCGTGTCGCAATGATGGTTAAAAACATCATTTGAGAAAAGAACTTGATCTATAGTAGAGTGAGAGGGAACGATATGTAGGGACCAATCGGCAACTGTTTAACAGTTAGAGCGCATATGGATTGGATCATTTGCCCAGATTGAAATCATTACCGTACGCTGTAGAGTACGAGCGCACGGACGCTGAGGCATACGCGTTCACAATGTGACATATTCAATAAGATTACACATACCGCTTAGGCATCAGATCATTAAAATGCTTTCGGGATATGAAGGAGAATCGCTCGGAGCAGCAACTGGGCACGGAAGGAATGACGGATAAGCATTTGATGAGCAATTTATGTTTGTGGGAAAAGAATTTTGGGCGGCGAGCGTGCCTCAAACAATTGAACGTCCACGTTCCTATTTTAAGAATGGTATCGTTAGATTCCGGATGAAAGTGTTTTACCTGGCATATGAGTAACATTAGGAGTTGAAACGGCTGGGTGCACGGGCACCTACCCGTGCGGGAGAAGAGTGATCGATGGAGGCAGCTGGGCAGATCTGCAGGAGGTTATTGACGGGCTTGATTACCCTGGTTATAAACTGAAAGAGGAACCAGATTAAGAGTGTCTTTGCGGAGCATAAGACATGTTTGTTGGAGGTGAAGTGCTGGAATTCGTCGGGTTGGGAATGCTGTTCATGGGACAGGGGCAGGGACAAATGCCGAAAGAACTAAAAAACATAAATAGTAAGAGGCTGTTTTTCTACTCTGATATTAACTGGAAGATTAGATGGGCGTACTCCTCCCGAAATTACGTTAATAACTTCACTAAGAAAAATGATAATTTTTCTTCTCTCTCAACTTACTTTGCAGTTAATATAAATGTGATTGATTGAATGAATATCAGCTATTTTCATACTCAGTAAATGGTTTTCTACATACTGAAAATGAGGAGTGTCATTGTTCTCTGCAGGTTCAGTGGTTGCAGTGTCACATATCATGGTTGTGCTGCTCTGGATTCAGCTCTGAAATCAAACCCCTCACACCTGAGAGAACTGGATCTGACTAAAAATAAACTGACAGACTCAGGAGTGAAGCTGTTGTCTGCTATAAGAGATAATGCTGATTATAAACTGGAGACGCTGCGGTGAGTAACGAAACTAATGTAACTATTGTGTGACTTCATGAATGGCAAGTGTAAGTGTGCAGTAAAAACAAGGGTAAATTTGTATTGTATTATATTGGGTTGTATTTTTATACAGTTTGATGGATGACACTGTGAAAAGCTTTAAAGTAAATGTATCTTTTTTGTAATAACAGGTTTTAGATGGCAGTCTAATCTCATCAGAACCAGTTAATGGAGAATAAGAAGTGACATCAGAGAGTCCAAACTCAACAAAGTACACTGGAGACACAGTGAACCTGTGTGTGTGTGAATAGACTAATTTCTTGAAAAGTTAAACACAATTTTTGTGTTGATCACAAGGTGCAAGCTTTTAAACTAGGGATGTGCATCTCCATAACTGAGGCCGATGCGATGCGCATCTCGATGCGTAGCCAACGATATGATACATATGAAGGAGCTAGTGATGCGATGCGATATGATTCACCACTATTACGATGCAGCGCTATGCGATTTCAGTTCGATTCGATTCAATGGAAAAAATATGATCACTTTTTGGTTCAGACAGACAGCAAATCATAAATTAACTTATGTGTCTTATGACTTGTAACGCCTCGAGGCCTGTTTCATAAAACAAGTTTACCAAATAGGTCAGGCTTATTTCAGTTAGTCTGACTCACTGTCAAATGATTTGGTTCCATAAACCCAGCCAGCACACTTATGTGGGGCCCAGATGGGTGGCACCAGGGCTCTCTAACTGGGGCCAGCAAGTTTTGTCCTGTTTCCATGAGGGCCCCACATGGGTCAGCCCAGATGAAACAATGAAATGAACACTGCTCAGTATGCATACTACAGAGTGCTAAAATAAGACTGAAGCAGCACTGCAGTTCATTAGATAATTAAGTGATTAATCTAGTACTGATTGAGCATTAGTGACAAACACCTGCTTAAGAAAAAAAGAGACGAGCAGAAACGCAACAACTACTATTGACTTCCAGCCACAGCCTGCAAAACAACTGCAAATAAAAGACATTAAATCTCTGAAGATCTCAGCAGAGGAGGATTAAACAACTCCACAAACAGCATCACTTATTACTAACCAGACTGACATTATTTCTGTCACACGTCTCTTGTGAAGCTCTTATTGAGATTTGTTAGGTTATTTCAAGTCAGGTTTTGGACTTTAATCTCTGCTTTTCCTCAGGTCTCCGTAGTGTTGTTGTGATTCTTCATATTCATGCACAGCGTTGATGAGAGAATGTGCTTGAGAAACAGTTTCGAGAGGAGAAATCAATCTATTTATAAAATATTGGTCACTTTATAAACAATAAAAGTATAGTGCATCCACTAGTAATTATATATAAATAAATCGTTTTTTAAGAAACGATGCATCCCGATACAAATGTCAACTTGTATCCGATGCACACTTTTTAAACCGATGCATCGCATCATTAACTTTTTTTGCCGATGCACCGAGCGAATCGGGAAATCTTCCCATCCCTATTTTAAACCTTTTCAAAACTGTACAGTGTAGACTACTCACCATGTGCTCATGTAAAGAACATTAGCATTCAATGGCATTTAAATATAATGTAAATTCATTTTCCAGTTATTATTTATTTTTTTAGCATTTTTATATTTATTCCAGAATATTAACTATAAGAGTGCAATAACAATTTTAAGATTTTGAGTATTTTATTTGTGAACTGGAGTTCAGAGACAGATGTGTTATGTTTAATTTCACCAAGCTGAGTGCTCACTATAAACCACCGCACTCACAAATCATTATTTTAAGTCATTAGTTTGATCGAACACTACAAAACAGTGATATCGAAGTGGGTGAGTTATATTCTGTTTGGTTTGCAGATGCAGAATGCTGGTGTCACTGTTGAATAGTTTCACTTAAAAAAAAAAGAAAAGTGATTTACTGTTTCACTGTTTAATTCCATATTTATTAATGTCTGCTTTGATTGATTTTTGTACTGTGGATTATTTTCTTATCCAATTTTTCCAAGGGGTTACCACCTCCCTTGCCTCCTTGGAGAGAAAGTCCCAGCACCAATGTCATGATGTGAGCTCAGTTGAGACGCATAGTTGCCAATGTATTTATTTGTGGGAGGCAGTAAAGTTTCAGAAATCAGAATGAACATTTTTGAAGAATTTTTGTTATTTTTACCCAAACTGTAATTTATGTAGATTACACTGTGTATTAGGTATAATGGTTTCTCTTAAAAATCTAATTATTTGCAGTGTTTATTAGGGCTATATTAGTGAATCTGTAATGAGTGGTATTAAATTTATCTGTCTATTTGATGGCTGGATTTACTTTAAAGATCTTATATATATATAATTTTATCGCAGTTATGTTTTTTATTTTGTTGTGGCCATTATTTAGAGAGATAAAAAACAATTGCTAACTAGCAAAAAGTATTTTGTAATTTATGAAACCAGTTCAAGTATGCTTATATTGTTAACGTTTAGCCTTACATCATGTTTTACATGGCATAATGCCTAAAGGATTAATCAAACAACTTAAAGTTAACCTAAAAGCATTTTGAATCGGATAATAAGCTTTCAGCAACTGACGGTAAGTTTGATGCGGCTTCTACAAAATACAGAACTGAGGAGGAGGTCTAATAAAATGGATTAAGACCCCTTTTCCTTCCTTCTTTTTCCCTGCTGACGTAGTAAAAAGTGACACACTGAAGTATACATTTCGCCATTTTAATAGGAGTTTAGTCCTAAAATTAGAGAAACAAAAAACGCCGTTTCCAGATGTTTACACTGCTTAAGCATCTACGTGTACGTAATGGAGAACGATGTAATGGAGTAGGTGAGTTCTCCAAGTAAGTATAACTGCAGAGAGATCTCCAAAATGGGACGGGGTCTCTTCGCGTAAAGACCTTCACCATTGGCTCTGGCTTCATACAATTGTTATTGATTTACATTTCAAAATAAAACTATAAATTAAGCATTGTTTCTAGTATATCTAAAATAAAATATGCTTTATAAATCAATATTCTCGGTGAGAGCAGAGCCCAAATGTAATGAGATGCTCATCAGGTAAAGAATGGGGTGCAAGTAGCCAATCATTGAAAAAAAAATATGTGGCCTTGATTAGATCTGCGATGAACTATGGCAGTATAGTGTATACATCAGGAACTAGATCTCATCTAAAAAAAAATTTGATGTAATTTAGGCTCAGGCGAGTGTGTTGTGGAGCTTTTAAGACGTCGGCTGTCTCAGCTATGGTAGAGGTAGGTGAAATGCCATTGGAAGTAAGAAGGAAGCACCTGATAGCAAACTACTGGGTTAATTTGCAGGGGCACAATGATTTGAACCCCACAAAAGAAGTGCTGGAGGAAAGGGAGGAGTAAAAATGACAACTTTGTAGGGAACAAAACAGCAAAAGAACTTGGGGTGATATGAAAATTAGTTCTACGAAAGTACATTCAGTCATGGCCCCATGGAAGATGAAATGTCCGGAGGTAGACCGGCATTTATTAGAGATTAAAAGGAAAGAGGAGCGTGTTGATTTGGTTGGGGTATTTAATGATCCTATTACAGAAGTATATAAAAACTATACTCAAATCTATACAGATGGTACTAAAACCCCAGAGACAGGAATTACAGGAATTAGTGTGGTGGATCCAGCCAGAGGAATTGAAGTCAATAGAAGAACATCTAACGATTTAGCAGTATATACAGTGGAGATGGTGGCAATTTTTTGGGTGGAAAAAACGAAGATAGTCAAAGCCGTAATATGTTCAGACTCAGCTTCAGTCCTAGTAAGTTTAATATCTTGCCATTCAAAAAGTCGACAAGATATACTATATGAAATTCTCTATTCAGCTACAAGAATAACAAACCAGGGAGGACAAGTTAAATTTGTATGGGTCCCAGCGCACATGAGTGGAGGGGAATGAAAAAGTGGATAAGGTCGCAAAGAAGGCCTTAAAAAAGGAAAATGTAGAAATGCAAATAAGAATCAGTAAAGCGGAAGTGAAGTGCATAATCTGGGAAAAAGTTAACTACAAATGGCAAGATATGTGGGATAATGAGGGGAAAGGGAGACATCTATACCAAATCCAAAGAGTGTCAAAGTAAATGAGGAAGTGGAAACAGGAAAGAGGAAATTGTATTAAGAAGATTAAGGCTGGGACATTGTGCTCTAAATAAAACATTAAAAATGATTGGGAAACATCAGACGGGCTTGTGTGAGGAATGTCAGGAAGAGGAATCAGTGGAACATATAATTCTATATTGTAGGAGATACCAGAGGGAGAGAGAGGTAATGTAGGGGGTAAAGTTTATGACATTGTAAAATCAATGTATTCAAACAACAAATGTGCAGTACGAATTGGCAACAAACATACAGATTTCTTCACCCAGAATAGAGAAGTGCAGCAGGGCTCTGGCCTGAGTCCAACACTGTTCAACCTCTACGTTAATGAATTAGCGGTGCAGTTGGAACAGTCTACAGCCCCTGGACTCACTCTACAAGACAAAAACATCAAGCTTTTGCTGTACGCAGATGATCTGGTGCTGCTGTCACTACAGCGCCACCTAGACCTGCTGGAGAACTACTGCCAGAACTGGGCCCTGGCAGTAAACCTCAAAAAGACCAACATTATGGTCTTTCAGAAAAAGCCCAGATGTCAGGAACACAGATACCAGTTCAATCTAGGCAGCACCGCCCTAGAACACATGATGCAATACACTTACCTCGGGGAGTTTCAGTATGGCAGTATAATAATCAAGGAACTTTGCTGCCGTAACATGGCCGCAGCAGGCGCAGTGATATTACGTAGCGTCTGAAAGTAGTCCCCAGCTATATTATAACTAGTTACCTAGCTGGGGACTACTTTCAGGCGCTGCGTAATATCACTGCGGAGTTGGAGAATGAGCCTTTTTCCAAAAAAAGTGGAGTGTTCCTTTAAGAGAGTGCTCCTAATCTCAGCTCCTTACCTGTATAAAAGACACATAGGGGATCAAATACTTATTTGACTCATTAAAATGCAAATCAATTTATAACTTTTTTGAAATGCGTTTTTCTGGATTGTTTTGTTGTTATTCAGTCTCTCTCTGTTCAAATAAACCTACCTTTAAAATTATAGACTGAACATTTCTTTGTCAGTGGGCAAACATACAAAATCAGCAGGGGATCAAATAATCCCCCCCCCCCACTGTATTAATATATATATATATATATATATATGTCTTTTCAAATCACAGACACTGATGTTTTTACGCTGAGGACTGGCAACATGTCAGAAGTGCCAGTGCGCACAAAAAAGTGCTAAAACATGTGTACTGGCCCATTTCAAGCACTGGTTTTGCTAATGTCTGTTTTGTGCGATTAGCTCTCGCTGCTGCCCCATCATGAGTGTAAACGTCCCTTACTGCTGATTGGCTACAAGTGTGTTTTGGTGCTCAGTCCGATCCACTTTTCAAAAATCACTTACTGCACCTTTAAATTGTCCAGTAAGGAGAAACAGCTGAGTCAGTGATTAGTTCCAGGTACAGGGCTTATGGGAAATAGAGTGAAATTGTGAGTACTCTTATGGTGAGCGGTAGTAAGATTTGTGACAAAAGGGCTATCAATAAATCAATAAAGACTTTACCTTTACTATCAGCAGATCAGATGGGGCCAGTAACCCCAAACCACAAGCAGTGTCCTGTTTTTCTCAACAGGCGCATTAGACAGATGCTTTACATTGCCATTATTTACTAGTTTAAAGAATAGTCAAATTGGTATGAACAACTGATTTTTTTTATTTTCTATTTTACAGTAATTACTCATTGTTTTACACAAAATGTAAGGTGACCAGATTTCTGAAATTAAAACTGGACATCTATTTTCCAGCTGCCATATATAATTTAAATTTAAAATAAAATAAATAAAAAAATAAATGAATTAATTAAAATTGTAAATAAGAAAAAGCAAAGGACAAAGTTCAGTTCAGTTTTTAAGACTGCAACATTAATGTGTCACAAAAGAATATACACACTGTATGAAGAATTAGTACACAGCTACACACACAAAAAAGCTGACCTAGCTTAAAATAAAGCAACCTATTACAATCATTAGGCAGCAAGTATTCAAGTTGTCGGTTGTTAGAAGAGTTAACTACTCTTCTAACAACCGACAACTTGAATACTTGCTGCCTAATGAGTAACAGGTAGCCTGTTGAATGTAAAAATTCTTGTCAAGTAAATATTGTTTGGAGTTTAGCAATGCAAGTAGCTATAAACCTTGTTCTTTCATGTTTACATTTGATTTTATAGTCTGCCACATGACATGGACATTATTTGCCTCCTAAAACTACAGCCAAAAATATCAACCTGATTGACAAATACATTCAATCCAACCGTTTCAATGAGACATGCCTCAACACAAATCTCACACAAAGTGAGATCAAAAAATATGAATTCAGTGAAAATATAAACTGTGAACCATATATGACATCTAACAGTGACAGCAGTTTTTATAATAATAATAATAATAAAATTAGGCTGGACTTTTGTTAACAAAAAAATGTTTGTTACTTCAGTATCTAAGTAAAGTCAGCAAAACAACTTTTGATTAAAACATGTTTTGATTATTTTAGTTTGGTTTGCACAAAATAATAAACCAACAAGCAAAAATAAAAAAACTTAAGCAACTTTTCTAGAAGTACAGTGTATGGGGTTGAGATACATGAGATATGATACATGATCACTGATAATTAAAATTTAGACATTATATGAATATTTGCATGTTACTGTATAACTTTTACAAATGTAAACTATACCTCACATTTATACAGGGCGGCTGAAGAGGAGTTCTGTTATGTGCCCAGACCTTATAACTGCAGCCTGTATATAGGCTATGCTGAATTTATAAATCATTCTTCAGGTACACCCTCTGGTGGTCAAAACAAATATCACACTTTCATGCTCGTTTTTCTTGCCACATTATGTGTATTACTGTATTGGGTTGGAGATCTCAACAACATCATACTCTCAACACTTTTGAGAAAAGGGGAAAAAAAAGGTGCAAAGTTGTCACTGGGACAGTATGTTTTCAATAATTTAGGATCAACATTCAAGATTCAATCAAGATCTCTTCTAATAATTTAAAGGAGACCATTGTGAGATTGTTTATCTCAGGAGAGAAGTGAGAGAAGCAGGAGACTCAAGCAAAAGGCTCCATTTGAAGTTCAAGTAAGCTCATCTCTGTCTAGCAGAAACATCTGAGATGTTAAAGGGATCTCATTTTCATTTTTCATCACTCTGGTTATAGCTTCAATTTCATTCATCAACACCATTTCAACCCAACACAATACACGCATTGTCAAATTTGAAGTTGTTTAGTGTAGGCAGTGTTTTGATGCACAATGATTTAACAGAGAAAATCATGATCTATATTTACATGCATTCAAAATGGACTATACAGTACAAGACAAACTTTTCAATGCTAAACAAAGAAAAAAAAGTTATGCAACAACCATGAAACACTGGTACACTATAGTGTTATATTTGTTAAAAGAAAGTATTGATCTTATACTACACTAACAAAAATGGCACTAAAAGTGGTTCTTTGGCTCGTAATCATAGGGGAACCACTTTTGTTGCTGTATAGCACCAAATCTTGGTGCTTCAGTGGTTCTTCAGCAGTTCTTCACCGGTTCTTTGGGATGACTGAGGGGATACAGAACCCGTTAAGCTCCTGTATGGTTCTTCAGCGGCTCTTTGGAGTGATTAAGGTGTTATATAGCACCACTGCAGTACAAAGAACCTGTTAAGCCCCTTTAAAGGTTCTTTACAAGCTAAAGAACCACTGTTGGTGCTGTTTGTTGAAGAAATATGGTGCAATATGGCACCTCTTATGGTTCTACATAGCACCATTTGACAAAGGTCCTTTAAAGATATGGCAAAAGTGGTTCCCCTATGATTACGAGCCAAGAACCACTTTTAGTGCTATATAGCACCATTTTTTTAGAGTGTAGACATCTTACACTTCTGTAATTCAATTATGTTGTGTTTGGAAAATGTGCTGCATATACAATGCTGGGAATTTAAGAAAAAATTAAACTACTAACCCTTGATATTCTAAAATGTATAATACTCTAGCTTCAGTATTTACAACATTAGTAAAAATTTAAAATGTAAAGTTTTTCATAAAATAAAATTGAAGACTTTCCTGCTCCTGTTCCCTCACTGTTAGACATTTCAAAGGGTTTTTACAGTAACTTACTGGCAACACTGTAATTAAGATTTACAGTAGCAAACTGTATTTGATTTACAGTTGAAAACTGTACTGTTTTACAGTAAATTACTGTAAATAAAATCCAATTAATCAGTATACTACTGTAATTCATTCATTTTAATATAGATTTCATTAGATTTTATAATTTTTAATATATAATCCATTTTATTTTTACTCTGCATAGGTACTACTGGCATTCAATTAAAACAGACACAATAATTACAAAATATCAAATTCTTTATTTAAAACATTGCATGTATAACTCTTAAAAATACAGACTTCCAATGCTGGAACACTGCATCATCACCATTTCTCCTGTCTTAGGACGTTTTGCAGTACATTATGTCCTCTGGATTCATCCTCACAAAGAATCTTTAGGCAACAGAAACATAATGAGGGAAAAAAGACAAACAGCCAAAGAATACACAGCCATCTGCAAAACCCAGGTGCTGCTCCAAAACGTGGCCACCATCTTTGCTCACCATCACCAGAAATGTCTTCTCTGAAAAACAAGAAATAGAAATAGCACACTTTTAAAAGGCAAACCTCATATAGAATATAAACCTCTTAAAACCATAGCTGTTCTCTTACCATGAATTATCAGTCTCAGGGTGGATGGCCTGATCGTGTCTTTCTTGATGCTTCATTGCAGTTGCCTTTAAAACACAAACACAAAAAAATGCAGTAAATCTTAAATTCCATTAAAAACTATAACAAACTAATTCTAAAACTAGAAAGGCAGCTAGCCAGTTTAACCTAGCTAACATACGATTTTATTTCCCCAATAGGCTAAATTATCTAAACCCACTAAAACGATATTCATTATTATATTTATGTGTGATTCTTGTTTATGATATATGATTATTTTTCTTTTGCAGTAGCCTATATTAATGGTTTCACTTAGGCCTAATCACTGAAATCCTTTAGGACTCAATGTGTTGTTTTAAAAATTTGAAAAGTTATATTTTCAGACTGGTCTGCAATAGCAGTCTAACAGCGCTCATCAGTGTCAAAATGTTTGAGATGAATTCAGAGTAGCGTGTGCACATCCAAAAATCACTTAAACAGGTGCTCGATCAATAGAAAGCTTGGCTGAAATGGGAAAAGACCAGCACATTGTTTCGACCTCCGAGAGGTTTTCATCAGGCAAAAAATGCAGCAAATATCAACAGCTCTTAGATCAACACAATGAACCATCACACCGGATGAGGCCAATCAACAAATTAACCAATCACAAACCAATGACTTATACAGGAAACAAATACAATCATACAAAAATATTTAAATCAAATTTATGTTTTTGCATGCTGATCTGCTTGTTAATATGTAGGCCTATGACAGTACAGTTGTTTTTTTTTGTTGTTGTTTTTTTTGTCTTATATGCTTGTAGGCCTTATTTGTGTCATGTACAATTGGATTTCATTGGTTTATTCGTTTTAAAGGTTGATTGGTTTATTTGTTAATTGACCTCAAAGACCTGATAAGTTGTGATGGTTTAGTGTCTTGACATAAAAGCTGTTGACATTTGCTGTTTTTTTGCCTGAACACTGCTTGTGGTCGAAACGTTGCAATTCCTTAAATTACATTATATTTTCTGGAAGCAAAAAAAAAACACTGTGTCGGTCTTTTTGTATTTGAAAATGTTTGAGATGGCCAATAAATTAAAGGAGGCGGGGCTTTACTTTATAGTTTATATTTTAACTGACTCGCTGCTGTCATAAATTGTTTTGAAAGTTGTTGTGCTTAAATATCTCATCCTTCATTACCTTTTAACTACATGCATAGCCTATTAATTATGAGAATTATACAATCCCCGTAGTGACAACTCCCCAACATGGCATGCCCATGCCCTGCTATTAGAGATCAACACCTGTAAAATGAACCATGCTGCTGCTTAACTACGTTTGGCTTTTAGACTGCAGGAATGAGTCTAGAGTATCTATAATAGTTAGTCTATATCATATCATTATTACTGGAATGAAAAGAGTGACGATTAGCCGGTCTCCCCTACTAAAGTATGTAACATTCAACATGACCAAATTAACAAGCCTGCTGCACGCATGGTTCAGCTGTGTCTCGCGCTCAAACCCCGTATGTTGTCCGGTCGAGCTGCTCTCATGTAGTTCACGGCTGGCACCACTAGAGCCCGCAAAATGACAGCTCACCAATCTCAGAACTGCTTTCGAGCATGAGGCAACTGCTCATACAATGAGAGTCTGTAGTCAGCCTGCGGAAAGCCATCCTCTCCGGACGAACCCCGTACGCGCTCGGACTGCTGACAATCCACCGCGCGGAGAACGCCAGTCCAGGCGCGCTGCAACGACACTTTGTTTTGTACTTTGTTTGGGAATCACCACGAGGAACCGTAAACAGCCTCTTAACTGACAAGGATGGGAAGTGCTCGTACACAGCCTCAACTCTCTGGAAGTTTGCGGATTTCTGCCTTCAAGTAAATGGATTATAATTGCGTGTGTTATTTGTCAGCTGACAGGAACACTTGGTTCAGGGTATGACCGACTAATAACCGCATGCATTAGCGAGATTGCGTTTATTCCTTGCTGCAGGACTGTGTTCAGCCCTCTGATAGCACACTGTGGATTTGTTACACCTTGCATGGAGTTGAATGAGCGCACGCTGCGATTTTGGCAACCTGGCAAGCTGCAAGACACCCCAGTGCACTGGAAAGTAATAATGCATAGTGTTGTAGTAATGTTGCGACTCAAAAATTAAGTTGTGGATCCGGTGTTGTGCCAAGGAAAGCACATTTTAATCTCGTAATAGATGCTATTGAACATGCCTTTTGGGTACGGGCTGTATAAGGAATAGAAACGCTAGTAATTTCGCGTTCTTCCATTGAGTTTGTAAAGGCTACCCAGCTAACAAGTGTATGTTTAAAACGCTTCCCAAACGTTCCATTTTGCTATAGGAACGTCAGCATGTTTACGTAATGTAAGAAGAACCACATTTAGCGCACAGTTCCCGAAATCGTTTTATCGATATGCACAAAATGCAAGTTTTTTTGCTTGACTAAACTTAATAACAACTTTTAAAAATCGTTTGTTTTTTACGTTTACCAAGACGCACTTTAAGCAAGACCCTAGGACTTTGTTTCAACATCTGTTGTTTAAATAATGTTTAAGTATTCAAACAACGTTGCACTAGGAACGTTTTCTCTTGCGCCAACTTTAATCAAACACAAGCATTAGGCTACATAGGGACATTAAACTGATGTTATTTAAAACGTGCTAACGTTTTTGGATATAAGCATTTGGGATCTATATCCTTTTTCAAGATTTTGTCAAGGCAAGCATGTAATATTGCTTTAGATGGTTTGCTGAATATAACAGATCAATTGCTTGCAAAAGTTTAATGAAGGGTTTAATCATTTTTAGAAAACATGCTCAACCAAATGCTTGAAATGTCTATTGATGGTAGAAGTGCACTTTCAGTTCTGCATTAATATCATTGATTTGCACATAAATGAATCATTTTATTTGCATATAGCATTTTATATCCGATTTAAAAAAAAACATTCTTATGGCAGGTGAGGCATTTATCAAGCTATCACAGCATTATTCCTGATAACAGCTATAGTGTTGTATTATTGCAGAATCAGCAGTTTCCAGGATAGATTTTTTTTAGCAAATTTGATTTATTTTGCATTAAAACAAATGAACAAAAAAGTAAAAATGTTATGGCCCAAATAAACTGAATGAATAATTTTCCCTTGTTTTTCTGGGTGTGACCATTAAAGGGTTAACGAAGAGGGGAACTGAAGGTCATGGGAGAGGCGGCTCCGACCCAGGCCACCCCAAGTGGTTTTGCACCCATGTTGGGCGTCGGGATGGGAGGATCAGTCACACCAATCGCCACATCAAGAGGATCAGCCGTTCCTCAGCTCCACAGCGCCATAGTAGAACGCTTGCGTGCCAGAATAGAGCTGTGCCGGCGCCATCACTCCACCTGTGAGGACCGCTATGTGCGCGGTCAGGCGGAAAATTCGGACCGGGAGCACGAGAGCACACTCCATCTCTTAAACATCGTCCATCAGGGCCCTGGGAACAGGAAGACCAAGGGCAATAGATCGGCCTCTCAGCAGCCTCCTGAATACAGCAGAGTGAATGGGGAACATAAAGCCCACAGTTCATCGGAGGCGGAATCCAAAATTTCTTCGCAAATAGCAGTAAGTTTTATGGGTTGTATTAACTACGCCCACATAATAAATCTTGTAATCTGTCTAATGCACATGGGGACACATGTCAGACCAATTCCCCAGAGAATGACATCAACACACTGATATGATGTGATTACCGTGGGTGTGTGAGGGAGAGATGGGGGCGTCTGTTTAATTAAAAAGGGCCCTGCAGGCAGGCACGTGATTCTTTAAAGGTCTTGTAAAATATAACAAAACAAAATATTAAACTTTAAAAGAGGTGGCGGTTCAGTGACATTTGATTTTTCAACCATGCAGATGTCCATTATACAGTACAGTCCCTCCATTTTCACTCATAAGTCACATGGGAAATTACAGAATGCCATTGCATTGGATAAAATATCAAGCCACGTGGAATGCAATTTTAAAGAAAGATAGAACACGTTTCAAGCAAAACATTTCACAAAAAGAAGTTTGCATGGCTTTAAACATGAATTAGCAAAATATCATACTAAGTGGCATATGCAACTATCTATTGATATTTATTTTTAAAGGAATAATTCACCCAAAAATGACACTTTGTTTAAAATTTTGGAATGAGTTTGTTTCTTCATCGGAACAGATTTGGAGAAATGTAGCGTTACATCACTTGATCACCGCAGTGAATGGGTGCCGTCAGAATGAGAGCTGATTTAAAAACATCACAATAATCCACAAGTAGGCCTAATCCACACAACTTCAGTCAATTTAATTAAATTAATTATCAAGCAAATAACATCTTGTGAAGACAAAAGCTGCATGTTTGTAATAAACGCATCAATCTGACAATTTTAACTTCAATCTGTTGCTGACAGCTAACATGTATGTCCTTTATCCATAATATTGCTTTCTCCAGTGAAAAAGTATTTTCACCTAAATCAGAAGAGAAATCAGATCAATCAAGATCACAGATCAAGCACTGTTTACGAGCAGTGTATGGTTTTATGGATTTATGGATTTTGACTAGAAGCGACAGTTTTAAGTTAAATTGCCTTAATGATGGATTTGTTTCTTACAAGCACGCAGCTTTTGGCTTTTCAAGACAATAATTGATGGACTGGAGTGGTGTGGATGGAGTGGAGTGTACTTGTGCATTATTGTGATTGTTTTTATCAGCTGTTTGGACTCTCATTCTGACGGCACCCATTCACTGCAGAGCATCCATTGCTGAGACAGTGATGCAATGCTACATTTCTCCAAATCTGCTGAAAAAACAAACTCATCTACTTCTTGGATGGCCTTAGCTTGAGTACATTTTCAGCAAATTTTCACTTTTGGGTGAACAGTTCTTTTAATTGTTGCTTGAGTTTCTAAATATTTTGTGGCACCATTTTATACAAGTGAATGAAGAGATTTCTTAGTATAGAAAAAAATGAACAAACACAAAAAAAACGCATGTTTTGTACTCTAGCCTCAGCTTTTGTAACAGAGGGAAACATTTGCGGTCAACAGGTCAGTTGTGGTTCGTTGTTCTCCACCCTTATATTTGCCTCTTGGGATTTCACTCTTTGACACCACTTGAGGTTGATGCATCTATTTGGTATCTCTGCTCAGACACCGATGAGTGCTTTACTGTAATTCTGAAACCCTCTTTTAAAATAACACATTTTGTAGGCATCTAGGTTAAAAGCATTTTAGACATAGAATAAAAGCAAAGAAGCAAAATAGACATCATTTGTCTAGTTTATCGTAGAGATATTCTTGCAAAATGCAAAATCATAAGGTAAGGCATCAGGTTTTCTTTTCAGCTTTGCCAATTTTGAAATTGTACACCAATACTTATCCAACAAAACAAAGGCACAAGCAGAAATTGCTGGATGATGAAATCTCGCAAATACTGCGTGAATGGCCTTGTGTTTTGTTCCATACCATGTATTGTCTTGCTCTATTATCAAAGGTTTGATAAATTGCTCTCAAAGCACCTTCTTGAATGATGGCTTACCCATAAAGCCATTTGAAGTGTGCAGTCTGCGTATAAATGTTTGGAGCTATTCAATACATGTCCTGGTTTTGTTTACTCCAAGTCAAACAGGCCTTGAAAACATGATTGTCAGTGGACTGCCCAGTAATTAAGTGTTATGGGTTTATGGATGAATTTGTTTTTTCCTAATTTCAGAGTTATGACCAACTTGGGAATATCCTCTCACGGAAGAGAAAGTGGGATATTATGAATGCTATGTTTGCTTATCTAAAGAGATAAGCCTCAGTTAAGCCCAGTTTGTCAATTGAACAAATGTTCAGTCATAGTCTTTAATGATCCACTGTTGATTCAGTACTTCACAGTTAAGTTTCATCAGTCCCCTTGTGAAAAAGTACTTTTTTTTTTTTTTTTTAAGTTTAAATGGCACTTAAGTGCACTTAAACAGAGACCCTTTCATGACAGTGTTTCTAAAACGCACTTAAATGCACTTTTTAAAAAGTGCACTGTCAAATTAAAAATGTTACTTTGTCATTTTAAATAATTGTTAATAATCTTGTCATGCTTTAAAGAATGACACTTATTTTGATGTGTTAAAGAGGTCATATGATGTGTCCCCCCCCCCCCCCCCCCCCCAAGTTATTTTCTCTTTGGAGTGTTACAAGCTGTTTGTGCATAGATAAGATCTCAAAACCAAAGAGATATTCTTTATAAAAGTTAAGACTCGACCACGCCCCCATAAAACGGCTCATTCAAACACGCGCCCACATGTCTACGTCACGGTATGGGGAGATTTGCAAAACACCGCCCAAATGTATACGCAAAGAAAGAAGGTGGAACTTTTATTCTCGCTGTAGTATTATTGCTGCCGCTGGCGCCATGTCCTGGAGACGCTGTGTTTCATTGTGAAAGCGAAACTTTGTTTGGGCTTCCAAAAGAGGACACAACTAGAAATCAGTGGTTACGTTATATTTACAACATTGTTCCAGAACAGTACAACCCAAATACTCCCTGTGCAGCACATTTTACGGAGGACTATTTCCTGAACCTGGGAGTAGCCTGCCAGCTGCTCAAAGACTGTTTCTATAAAGTGGGGAAATTCCAACTTTGCAAGGACAGTCTGGCGCTTCTGACTCACAGCCTGTAAGTATGTTTTCTTATTTTAAGAATTTACACCACTCAAAACTCGCTTTGGATAGTCAGGCAGAGTAGTGCTTGTTTCTCTGATCACAAATGCAGACATGGTAATGTTTATGCGACAAAAAAGACAGTATAAGTCATTATAATCGGTAATTATGTCCCCACTGGATGCAGTAAATGCCTTGTTTGTAATGGGTTTTTGTGTCGTTGCGCCCCGGGACAAGGCATCACAATATGGTAAGGGGCGTAACATTTCTGTCTCATGCTTGAGGTATTTGGCCAATCACAACGCACTGGTTAGCTGGCCAATCAGAGCACACCTCGCTTCTCAGAATAATGAGCTTTGTAAAAATCTGAGAAAGGCGGGGCATAGAGGAGCAACAATAATGTACAGTATGTGGAAAATGTGTGTTTTGAACCATAAACTGCATAAACACATTGCATTACATTTTACATTTACATTTAATCATTTAGCAGACGCTTTTATCCAAATAGAAGCGATCAGACCATCGAGAGTGCAGCAGTATCCAAGTGCCATGACAAGTCTCAGTTAGTCCAGCACAGTAGACGTAGCTAGTTTTTTTTTTTTTTTTTTTTTTTTTTTTTTTTTTTTTTTTATAAAGACAGACAGACATAATAGGTAAGGGTTAGTATTAGTTGATCAGGTCCTGGCGAAAAAGATGTGTCTTTAGATGATTTTTGAAAATGGCTAAAGACTCAGCTGTACGAATTGAGATCGGGAGGTAATTCCACCAGCTAGGCACAGTCCAGAAAAAGGTCCATGAGAGAACCATTTTTGGTTCCACAAAGAACCATTCAGTCAAAGTTTCTTTAAAGAACCATCTCTTTCTTACCTTTTATATAATCTGAAGAACCTTCTTTTGCCACAAAGAACCTTTTGTGAAACCGAAAGGTTCTTCAGATGTTAAAGGTTCTTTATGGAATCATTTAGACAAAAATGGTTCTTCTAAGTCATCGTGAAACACCTTTTATTAATAAGCACAATTTTTATTTTTTTAGTGAACTGTCCCTTACTGGGAAGATTAAGCATCTAAGCTAGTGTTTAAGGATGTAGCAACATAATTGGACATAATTAAACATGACAGGCAGGCATTACAAATAATAGGTGGAAGAAGGAAATGTTGAAGTGTTTCCTGGGGTTTCTTGGCTATAGTGCTTTAGGAGTGGAAGCTGAAGGTGGCCCAGGCTTCGACTCACTCCACCTGAATGTGGAACAATCGGTCTGGCTCCTTGGAGGCCACTTTAAGCCCAGCAAATCTGTCTGTGCCCTTACTTGGGGAATATGAATGGGTCCCTGGACATTTTGTCCCATGGTTGATGTTCATGTTGACATGAAAATGAATTAGTCCTACATGAGCACACTCACAATTTGGCAGAAAGCCTAAGCAATTGGTTAGAAAGTCAAGGACAGATTCAAATTTTTAACTGTCAGCATAAAGTGTGGACCAGTTTGCAGTTTATAAAGGCCAAGAACTGTCCACTTTCACAGCACATGTTTTCTGGATAACATGTCAAATCAGCAACCGAATTTGTTTTGTGTTTGGGTTGATTTTGTGAAACTTTTGTGGTGTCTTTTAAAGGTTTAATGCCACTAATCTGGCAATCTTCAGCCAAGCCAATGGGACAATTCTCAGCAGCACTCATTTTATCAACCTGATACTTCATAAAGATGACATTGTTTCCAGACGGACTGGTGCATTCTGTATTATGGAAGTTGTGATAGGATCATCAGATAGTGTTTTGTTGTTGTTGTTTTTTTTTTTTTTTTTGTGTGCGCAATATGCATCCAACAGCCAGCAGACAGATTTTGGGTGATCTGTTGGTGCGCCGTCTGAGGATTTTGCAGGATGGAGTGCTTGTTGATCATTTTAATCTGAGTTATGTGCAGCAACAAATGCATTATACGCATTAAATGTGACCTATAAAACAAGATAAAAATGTACAAGTGGAAGGTTGAGGCATAAATAGAAGAGAACTTTAGGAAACTCAAGTAGGATTGCTCATGCTGCTTAAATCAAAAGCATTCCCTCCTCATCCGCGCTGGCTCTCCTAGCGGTTTCTTTGTGAGGTGCGCCTTGTGTATACCTCATGTTTTATTCACAGTCTGAGACATGACTGGGGCTTTGAAGAGTGCTGAAACCATTCGGCATATACATCCCAACCTCCATTTGCACAACATAATGGCTGCAGGCAGAAATCGCCCCCTCAGCGTCTAGTATCAGCCTCTGTTACCCAAATTCTGAGTTTTACTTTATTATAGTTAACCAAGGGAAATGATGAAACTGAAAGCACTTAATAGGCCGTTCCGTACAAGTTGAAAACGTGCTCTGAAATGCACACCTGTGTCACAAAGCTTAAGGAAAGTTTTAATGGGCTGTATTAATAGTGTGGTATAGCAGTTATTGATCTGGAATGCGTGCTTGATTGTCTCAAACCTTTTCAATTTCTTGTTTATCTTGTTGTTGAACAGGCAGCAAAGATGAAGAGATAGTGATTACTTTTGAACTCTGTACATTGACATTGCTACATTACTTTCACTGTTCATGCATGTGAAACACTTTACCAAAATATTGTTATTTGGACATGTTTATTATAATTGTCTTTGTTTTGCTCTTTGGAGTTGTCATTATGAGAACTATGTGTCCTCTGCTGAGGGAAGCATACGGAAAAATTTAAAATCATCTTGACAACAGTTGATCAGATGTAGATATATATATATATATATATATACACTAGTGCTGTCAAATGATTAACCCTGGAGAACCCAAGAACCCTTTTCTTATTTGGAAAATTATGAACTATGCATTAAATTACTATGCATTAAGTTCACTGAACACCAAAATATCCACTTTTTCAATTTTAACCCTTTATTCCCTATTTTAGGATTAGGGCCAAATTTGACCCATTGGGCTTTAGGCGTATCATTTCAAAGAATCACAATAACAAACACTGTCAATGCAAACTATTTTAAATTTAGGAAAATAATCAGTCAACCACACAGCTACATTTAACAATGTTTTTTTTGCTTTATTTGTTGCATGTTAGAACTGGATTTCAAATGTACAAACACTTTGGCCAATGGAAACAAGAACACAAGGCCAAAATCACGACTGAAAAAAACGAACACCATGGGTCTTTGCTTATCCAAAAATCTGTTCTGCTAGAGAGAGGAACTCACACTAGACATTGTGGTAGTCTTTGAAACAATTTCTTTTTTTGTTGATGCAGAGAGGAATTTTTCACAGTGCATTTCAGTTTTGAGGTCCTTGCACACAGCACATCGACAGCGATTTTCCTCCTTGACAGGCCAATGGGCAATTTGGTCGAAACGAACATCTGCACTCTGATAAACTCGAACAAATCTTGGTGCTGGCGGGGAGGAGGGGCCAGGAGTTGGTGGCCTACCCCGCTTTCTTGCTGTTCCAACTTCAACCAAGCCTTGAGCAACCAAACCCTGAAACTTGCGAAGTTTGAGTACTTTCGATCCAGTGATTCCCTGTGCCTTACAATCATGCTGGTAAAGAAGCCATGCGTTGATCAACGCAACAGACAAGAAATGCCAGAAAAGTATCATATACAGCGTGCAAGATGCGCATCCAGCATGTCTACGCCTCCCATGGAAGCGTTGTACTCCTTGATGATATTCGGCTGATCAATGTTGGTGTACTCTTTTTTTTTTTTTTGGACTTGTCCCAGCGCTGAGCTTTTCCCAAAGGCTCTGGTCCAGCATATGTTTTTTTATTAATTTATTTCAAGGCTTTAGCCAAATACAGGACTGTCACCATTCTCCAAAGAACCAAAGGGTCATTTTTGACCCCACATTTTTTTAACCCATACACCCAGAGGGTCATTTTTGGCCCATTGTTTTTTTTTAACTAGCTCAGAGTTGCTAATTTATCCAAAAATTATATAAAATGTACTTCTAGGCATTCTGCAAGCTAATACTAAATAGATTAACAAAAATACACAATTTTACCAACCGCTGGTTTGCTGAGAAGACGATTTTGTTTGGGTAGGTTTCAGCCTCAACAAAACAACGTGGTCAGCCATCTTGTTACTACCACTCTGGCACTTGTGAGTTCAATATTCATCCACTAGGTGTCTCTATGCAGGGGCCAGAAGTGGCACTCTGGGCTTTTGAAGTTAAATTTGACAAAGTTTTTTTTTTTTTTGTTAATTTTGGGTAGCAGCAATTAACAGCGGCCAAATTTGACCCCGTGGGTTCTCCAAATAAGTTTTTGTTTACATAATATATGCGTGTGTGCTGAGTATATTTATTTTGTGTATATATATACATACAGAAAATTTGGAAAATAAAACCTCAGATGAACATCACATTACATATCACACTGTGTCATTTAACAACAACAACAACAACAAAAAAAAATTGCCAAAAGTTAGGACACCCTATGATTCAATTGCCTGTAGTTCCACTTTTAGCAGCAATAACTTGAATCATTTTCTGTATGACTTAATCAGTCTCTCACATCGTTCTGGAGGAATTTCGTCCCACTCTTCTTTACAACGTTACTCCAGTTTATTGAGGTTTGTGGGTATTTGTTTATGCACAGCTCTTACCGCAGCATTTCAGTCAGGATGAGCTCTGGACTTTGATGGCTATTGTAACCCCTTGATTCTTTTATTTTCAGCTGTTCTGTTGTAGATTTTTCTGGTTTTCTTGGGATCATTGTGCTGTTGCATGACCCAATCTTGGCCAAACTTTAGCTGTCGAATGGATGTCCTCACATTTGACTCTAGAGTACTTTGGGATACAGAGGAGTTCATGGTCGGCTCATTGACTGTGAGGTGCCCAAGTCCTGTGATTACAAACCGAGCCCAAAATCATCAGCCCTCCACCAACATGTGTGACTTTTGGGATGAGGTGTTTGTGTTGATATGCTCTTTAGGTTTTCACCAAACGTGGCATTGTGCATTATGGTCAAACTTCTCCAACTTGGTCTCATATGTTCAAAGGACATTGTTCTAGAAGTCTTATGGTTTGTTCAGATGCAACTTTGCAAACCTAAACTATGCTGCCACGCTTTTTTCTTTCTTTTTTTTTTTTTAGATAGAAGAGGCTTTTTTTTTTCTGGCAAGCCTTCCAAACATGCCATACTTGTCCCATATCTTCTAATTGCCATGAACTTTATCATTTCACATGTTAACCAAGTCCTGTGGAGTCTGCGGTGAAGTTCTTGGGTTGTCTGCCATTTCTCTGAGCGTTACACGGTCTGATCTTGGGGTGAATTTGCTGAGATGTCCACTCCTGGAAGGATTGATGTTGGTTTTGAACATCTTCCACTTGTGAATAATCTTCCTCACTGTAGAATGAGGGACTTAATTGTTTGGAAATGCAGTGTCACTCTTCCCAGATTGATGGCGGGAACAGTTGCTTCTTTAAGATTATTGCTGATGTCTTACCTTCTTGGCATTGTGTTAACACACACCTGACGGCTCCAGATCAGCAAATAAAACCAGATGTTTTCTTTTTTATGGAGGTCCAGAGGGTGTCCTAACTTTTTTTCACATGATCTTTTTTACAAAATACTATCTATTAATAATAATAATTTTATTTTTTTTATTTATTGCAGTTGCTACATACTTATATTTCTGCAGGAATGCAGCGTGGGGAAGGGCTGTGTTGACTTTTTCTTTGCACCAGCCAGTGGTTGTGAATTGTGAGACACATTCAGGCTTAGTGTGATTTCCCTAGCACAAAGCACACAGTGCCCTTTAATGTCTGTCAGGTTTTTCCTGCCCAACTAAATAGAACAGAGCAGAAAAAGGAGGTGAAGCGTTAGAGGGGGTGGTTCACTATATCTTTCGACAAGTCTTGTGCTCTGTTGAACTCACCTGAAATCCAACCCTTGTGGGAAACTGCATCCTCAGGTGTGTATGCAAGGGCCCTGAGTGGATGATAAAAATCTGTGACTCTTTCCTGCAAAAACAACAACCCACAAAACCCCCCAACCCACAATATATCTTTGTGAATGTTCAGTTCCACATACAGTACGTGGGAGTTGCATAAATGAGCGATATGACTCAAATATCCACACTCCCTTGTGTTATCGGTTAACCTTTTCCCTTTCTATTATTACATAATTTCACTGTAAACAACATTAGATTAGCCATAATATCAAGGTTTTATCTTGCTCTAACCATTAGCATCTGCCTTTCAATGAAACACTGACAAACTGGTAAAAAGGCTTGTTCTCTCTGAGAGGATTAGATAAATTTGTACTTCACAGATATAGTTAGTGATTTTAATTGGTTTTCTCACACAACCTATGTAAAAATTGCAAAGCAAATTACGTTCGGTTACCTCCATCTCCAATTTTTGAGATAAAAGGATTAATTAACAACATGGTGTTAATAGTGTTAAATTTATCATTAGGGATGCGTTGACCAGTACCAATAAGCTGATGATTATTTCACGTGGTGAAATGATAAATGACCAATATAAAAATTGTATGTAATTTTATGACAACTCTTGGAAGATTTTAGCATGGTAATGGATATGACAATGTTAATGTATTTGGCCTTGGCAGAATGGATCTGTTATGCTGCTGCTGCTAGATTGCTGCTACTGCTGTTGGTTATTGCTGTAGTTGTAGATTATTGCTGCTGCAAGCAAGTACAGGAACTTGCTACTGCCAGTACATATGGTTATGCGGTGCTGTGAGTATTAAGACATACTGCTGCTGCACAAATAGCATATAATATAACCCGATGCAGATCTATACAAGTGGAGCTGGGGAAGGCGGAGGGATTTTTATATATATATATATGTGTGTGTGTGTGTGTGTGTATATATACAGTATGTGTATGCACTGATAGCTCTGAAGTATGCTAACCCAGAAACATAACCTACTCTGGAGCAGGTTATGTTCAGAGAATAAGTTGCTATGGCTACTTGCATAACCTGAAAGTTACCTCCGCTTCCTTACCCTTAAACATACCCGGGTATGCCACATAACCTGCTTTCTGGAATACCCTCCTGCTGCTCTGCATGTCCTGCAGATACCGGACAATTTCAGTCTGTTTGCAAAATTGTTTTGCAAAGAGGATTTTATTGAAGAATGGAGCAGTTAAAAACTACACTGGACACTCGGCTGGTGTGTGACGGGGCATTTCTTAAAGTGCGCCTATTAAACCCTTTTTACAAGATCTAATATAAGCCTCAGATGTCCCCAGAATGTGCCTGTGAAGTTTTAGCTCAAAATTAATTTACCATTTTGAAAATGCCCATTTTGAGTGGAAGTAAAAACGTGGTTTTCATATCTGTAAATGCAAATAAGCTGCTGCTCCCCGCCCCCTTATCCAGAAAAGGGCTGTTCCTTTACAGCTCTTACCTCTGATGCTAAAAAAACATCTGTTTGGTTTAATTGTCATGTCTGTCGTGCTCTCATCACATGGCAGTTGTTCATCATGAAAGCTTATTATTCGCATGCATTTTAAAGCTGTATCAGTTTAATCTTCTGATACACGGTTTTCTGAGCACACACATCCGACGCATGCGCGCAGAAAGCGGCTGTCACACGTCATGTGAGCACTAAACTAGTTTTCTTTCATGTCTTATTGCACTTAAACTGTCAAACACACACAAGGATATGTCAAAAAACAAACAAGTTTACATAAACAGTAATTTGTCTGTGAAGGTAATCAGCTGGGAAAGAAATGAAGTTTATATTAAAGGAACACTCCACTTTTTTTGGAAATAGGCTCATTCTCCAACTCCCCCAGAGTTAATAAGTTGAGTTTTACCGTTTTTGAATCCATTCAGCCGATCTCCGGGTCTGGCGATAGCACTTTTAGCATAGCTTAGCATAGATCATTGAATCCGATTAGACCAGTAGCATCGCGTTCAAAAATGACCAAAGAGTTTTGATATTTGTCCTATTTAAAACTTGACTCTGCTGTAGTTATATCGTGTTCTAAGACCAGCAGAAAATGAAAAGTTGCGATTTTCTAGGCTGATATGATTAGGAACTATACTCTCATTCCGGCGTAATAATCAAGGAACTTTGCTGCCGTAACATGGCCTCAGCAGGCACAGTGATATTACGCAGCGCCTGAAAGTAGTCCCCAGCTATATTATAACTAGTAGTTACCTAGCTGGGGACTACTTTCAGGCGCTGCGTAATATCACTGCGAAATGTAACGAAATGTACCTTCAGACATATAAGGAGGCTCCGTATATGGCTCGGAGGTGGGCTTATTCAAATAGCTCGGTATCTACGTTGAAACCAGCTGCTAATAGAAATGGCTCACTGGATGACACAGGTTCAGGCTCTGACAGCCCATAACAAACTGGCTGCGTGTTTTCTTTTCATACATGCCAAAAAACTAAATGAAAAAAGTGGAAATTTAATCCAGTGTCATGCCATTTAAAGGCACAGTAGCAAAAAAATTAGGTTTTTAATTCCAAGGTCAAGGAGGACAGGACCGTCATAAAATAAACTAAAATATGATTAACAAATAAAATGCTTACAGAGAGACAGTTTAACCATCTGAAATTTCCCAAATTATAAGTGACAGTAGGGGTGTCTTGGGTATAGGAGCATGATTTGATTTGAAAAACTTCAAACACAGCCCACTTTCCCGAGGGGTCGTGTCCGGCCCATGAAATGAGAAAGTGGGCTCCTGATGTCAGTGTTGAACCCCTGGGTGGAATGCCGGGTCAGATCTGGGGCTCTCCGGGTAGATCAGAGATCATGCCTGTTTACATTTCAACTCAGGATATTTCTATCAGGCTGGCCAAACTGCTCCACGTTCCCAGGCTCCTCGCTCACAGCCCTGGAAAGGAGCACAAGCCCTCTCTATGTCTCCTTTCCCTCTGTGCTCTTGTCTCTCTCTCTCTCTCTCGCTCTCTCTCTCTCGCTCTCTCTCTCTCTCTCTCGCTCTCTCTCCTTCACTTCCTCCAGGGTCAAGTCAAAGTACAGCTTCAGCAGAGAGTGGGAGGTGAAAAAATGTGCAGTATTCACAATTTTGTTTAATTTTTTTTTTAATTAATTGCGTTAAAAAGCAAGTGGCCCTAATTATGAGTAGGATTTGTTGAGTCATTTGTCAAAGGATTGATTAGTTAGTTATTGTTAGATAACTTTTGGTATAAAACTATACACTCTGCAACCGTATTTCTGAGTTCAACTTTCATTTCTTGTAAAGTAAACCAACACCGCATGCTTACACTTTAGTTGCTTGTTCTGGTTTTTGTATGATGTTGCATCTATCATGAAACATGACTCGCCTGTCATTCACTGAACAAAATCTCTGTAGCTTCATTAACCGAATCAAAAAAGCTAACCTTTTGACCTCTACTAGCTTCTGCTGTTTTTTGCTTGTAGTAAAATGTCTATGGAGATGCTAATCTGTTTGTGTAAACTAAAAGCCTACACTGGCATTAAAGGTATAGTTAATCCCCTTTTTTTTTTTTTTTTACTTACATGAATGTTAATGTTAATTAAAAAAAAGATGTTTAGCAAAAAGTCCGAGCTGCTCCTTTCTGTAGTGGATGAGAGCAGGAACTGTCAAGCTTCAAAAAGCAGCATAAAAGTATCGTGAAAGGTCATGATGTAATGCACAAAAGTGTGCAGACCTGAGATTGCTCAGAAAGGTAAATTTAAGGTCATGTTTGTTTGTTGTCACTGCATTTTTGTCAAAAGGTTATTCTAAAGTCAACGTGCATAAAATTCAATGTTGGTTTAGCATAAAGTTCTTATCTGTTGACTCGCTGCCAAATATATTTGGGATTTCACAAGATTTGTTTATTTGATCTGTTGGTTGCATCTACTTTATTTTTTTAATATTTCACTTTGTTGGCCCTCTCTAACTCAGGTTTTTGCTTGCCAGAAGTGTGCAGTGCAACACATTTTTGCATCTCCACATTGTATCTCATATTCACAGAAGTCTAAAATATGAAATGTGACACTGACAGCATTTTCTCTGTCTCTTGAGAATGACATGCTGACTAAAGAATGCTCGCTGTAGCATTTCTGACACTGCTTTGGCACTCATCTCTGCTGATATCCTCTTGATACTTTGTGGGAATAAATTAGAGAATTAATTTCAAAGTCATTACAAGAAAATTGTGATCACATGGACACAAACCATTGTGCGGCTTCCTGAACTTGCCATGTTTAGAAAAATCTGCTGTGAACCGTGAAACTTTCCATCTTTACAAAGTATACAGCTGAGCTCTAACATGACATGTATTTCATGTTTGTGAGCTCTGTTGGGTTTTGTTAGTGGTGTTTACTAAGCCAGGCATCTCTACTATTACTGCTCATGATTAGGGTTTGGGATTTGAGCAAACTACTAACCCCAAACTATTTTTATTTATTTATTTATTTATTTTTTTTAAATAGACAAGCACTCACATTTGCTTAAATTCAGGACAAAATTGTCAAATTTTTACATCTCGTGTTACTGCTAAATTCAACAGATTTGTTCATATTAAAGTATGCATGATTCACTGGCCATGTATAAAGTTTGATATTTGAACTGCATTCAAATAAAGGATCAGATGACTAGATCATGTAAAAGTCATTGGAGTTGCACAACCTATTTCCTGTCTTTGACAGGATGTTCAAACCACATTCATTTAACCACCGCTTGCCACATTGCCAATAAGAATGTCCTCATATTTTAAAACAAGGATGTATTAAAGAATATGTGAACTCAGGCATATTTGTTAGAAATGAAACAATGGTGGTGAATATCGAAGTCACATTTCACCCTATGGAATATGAAACCTAGTGTGTGTGTGTGTGTGTGTGTGAGTGTGTAGACTCAGGACTGGTGTTTGTGTTGCGAGGTGACAGTTTTGGCTCCTGTCAGATCTGATCCCTGGAGCCTGGTGTCCTCAGTCTCCCTCACACAGACACGGTCCACCGCTGTTTTACTGCACGTCAGCCGAGGAAAACACCTGACTGCTGCTTCAGTGCTCTTCTCCACCTCTTCAGACCGAACCAAAATCTCTGTCTGTATGTCACAACCTCCCGTTATTCACATCTAAGCTGTATGTTTTCTTTCATAGAAGAAATTATGGCAGTGCTATAGTTGAGTGATAATATAAATGTACAGGCTACCATAGTACTGCTGATTACCATATTCATATATAATGTTTTTAAATGGAAGTAGGATCTTCAAAGAATACTATGCTATTACCCCTGAAAGAACTACGATGGTACCATGGTACAGCAGTGGTAGCACATGGTAAAACTGTGATACTTTGAGAAAAGCCATTTTGCCATTTTATTAACATGGTACCATGTCCAAAACACAAAATAAAAAAAAATAAAAAAAAGTACTACTTTGTCTAAAATAGCATGAAATTGCACAATTTTTAAAACCATAGAATTGTAGTGGATTTGTGTGGATTTTTTTTAAAACGCAAACAAAAGTACGGTAACACTTTATTTTACAGTTACACCTATTAGTTGCTTATTAGCATGAATATTAGCCATGTATTAGTGCTAATTAAGCACATATTAATGCCTTATTCTACATGACCTTATTCTACATCCCTATTCCTACCCAACACCTAAACTTAACAACTGCCTTACTATATTAATAAGCAACAAATGAAGGATTTATTGAGGGAAAAGTCGTAGTTAATAGTTAACAAGTGTTACCTATTCTAAAGTGTTACCAAAAGTCCCATGGTCTAATGATGCTAAAAATCCATCTTTGCATCACAGGAATACATGTCATTTTACAATATATTCATGTAGAAAACACTCATTTGAAATTGAAGTGCATTAGATTGTGAAATATTATTACAGTCTCCAAAAACTGAGATTTCTGTGTTTCCTCCCGTGGAAAATATTTTTATAATACACTTAAATGTAAGTGTAAATGTACCAACAGTAACACTATCCTATGGTATATTATTTGGTATGAACCTATTTGATATAAAAACTGAAAACTACCATTGTAATACCATAGTGTTTGGATATGGAAGATGATAATTCTTTGAGGAGCCTTGGTGTACCATGTAAATACCTTGGTATTAGCATGTGATATTACCACGGTACCACCAGTGTAAAGTGTTGTAAGGGTGTAGTCTTGCGCCACACTTTCCCATCCAGCACTAATGACTCTGTATTTATAACCTGTCCAGGTACATTGTGTTGGTGCTGTTCTGAGATCAGCAGCAGAAGTGTGTGCACCGTGATAAACGAGTGTGTTCTGCCCTGGGCCTCTTCGGCTGGAGCGCCGTGTCAGTTTGACTTGTTGACTCATCAAAAAGAAGAACTTGTTCTATCTAGTATCTGTCAGGCCTCTTAAATGTCTGAGGAGGAGGCTGTGTGAAGAGTCTGGGAGTCTCTCCGTGAGGCTCCGCGGCGGCTAAATGAATCATAAAGCTTGTTAAAGTTTCAAACTCCTGTATCCGCTGCTCGTACGGTAAATAACTGCAATGCTACATTCCACTCATAGCGATTTGTACAGACTGTGTGTGTGTGTGTGTGTGTGTGTGTGTGTGTGTGTGTGTGTGAGTGAGAGAGAGAATGGAGGGAACATTCCTCTCTCACTCCCACTCTCTCTCTCTCTCGTCCTCCCCCGCTGCCACTCCACCCCCTGCTTCCTTCCTGTTCTTATTTTAGCATCTATTGGATGTTTTTCCCACATCCGGCAACAAAGAGAAGCTTGTGCCATATACCAACAGCATGTTCACGCATGGCAAGCATTCAAGGGCACGATCAAATATTTTCATAAAATAGCTGAAGGTTTCTTTAGTCTGTCTGTAGGTCTCTCGCTCTCTGCATGTGATTGGATCATCTCTGCTTACAGAAGCTTGGAAGGGAAAATGATTTTCCTATAAAATAATTTTATAGTAATTTTTGATATGAAGAAAACAATGAGGCATTTACTCAACACTTATTCAAACATTACAGCATTTGTGAAAAAGTTTGGAAATATTCAGATTTTTAAATGTTTTGAATGAAGTCTCTTCTGCTCACCAAGATGCCGTTATTTGATCAAAAATACAGTAAAGCCACTAAAATTGAAATATTACAGTTTAAAATGTTTTCTATTTGAATATATTTTAAAATGTAATCTATTTCTGTGATCAAAGCTGAATTTTCAGCATCATTTTTCCGGTCTTCAGTGTCACATGATCCTTCAGAAATCATTCTAATATACTGATGTGCTGCTCAAGAAACGCATCTGATTATTATCCATGTTGAAAACGGTTGTACTGCTTCATATTTATGCAGAAACCATAAACTACAATTCAAATGTTTGGGTGTGTGTATGTATGTTTTTTTGTTAATAGAAATGGAAGCTTTTATTCAGCAAATATGCATTAAGCTGATGAAAAGTGACAGTAAAACATTTATAATGTAACAGTTTCTTTTACTTTTTATTCATCAAAGAAACCTGAAGCAATGTTTTCACAAGAAGCAAAAACATTTTAACATTGAGAACCATTATTAAAAACTCAGCACCAACAACAATTGAGCAGCACATGTCGACTGGAGTAATGATACTAAAAATTCAGCTTTGATTCATAACCATTATTATTTTCAAAAAGTTTTTGACTAGTACTGTATATTTCTTTTACATACATGCGTATGTTCAACTTTAGAGATATTACAAATGTTTTTGAATTCTTGGAAATTCATTGGTTGGTTTTATTTTATTAATTAAAAAAAAAAAAAAATGTTAAATGTTTAACACCAGCATATTTATGACTCAGTTAGCAAATGTATTTTGGTTTCCATTAGAGGTGTAACAATCCATCGATTTAGATCGATACATCAATTAAATGTCTGGCGATACGACGTATCGATGCCACGCGTAAAATATCGATATCTGGCACCTTATTTTGACACTATCCACATTTTCACCAGTGTCCATCTATGCATTACCGCCAACGCGTGCATTCTCGTTCAAACTCACTTGTCGGGATAAGACTGCCTGAAGGGCGAGCGTAAAAGACGCTCGGGATAGATGACGGATTTGTCGAGCGCTTGCTGAAAACATCTCACATGCAGTAACACGCACGCATCCAAAGCGCACATATACAGACAGATGCATCAACTGCAGGCTAATACTCTTCTGCTTTTTTGTGCATGGATGAACAAATACAGACCAAATTACATCAGCGTGCGCTTTGGCGAATCTCCTAGTAAACAGTCGGTTAGGTCTGTGTCTTATGTAAACAGTTGAGAAAGAAAACGCATGTGTATCAGTATATTGGATGCTTTTGTTCTTAAAGTGAAAGCAGACTTACAGAAATCTCGCTGATTTTGACTGAACAAGTTTTTATAAGGATTAATCTATATTTAATTTATAAAGTGAAGACTATGCAGTGTTTTGTTACATTTGATTATTACATTTCTGTACCTGAATTTCTTTTGGATCTACCTGAAAAGTACTGTTTATTTAATTTGTCTGTTATATTGTATTTATTTTCTGCTGTTGCTTGTAATCTGGTTATCTGTAGTTTTTTTTTTTTTTTTTTTTTTTTAAACACTGAGCCAGTAGTAGCAGCCAAAAATTTTTAAAGTTTCAACAGATTTATTTATTTTTTTCTTTTCTATATTAATATATAACCTTTTTTTTATACAACTGAAGTACCTTGATTGTGTTGTTTCCTAATGAGGATTTACATTATATATAATAGAGTTTGACCGATATTGGATTTTACCGATACCGATAGCTAGGTTGGACCACACTGGCCAATGCCGATTAATCAACCGATAGTTTTCAAAATGGATACTGAAAGAGAGCTAGTGCTTTACTATTTAAAAAAAAGCAGCAACAGTACTGAACCATACTTTGTAAATGAATACAAATATTAATATTATTTACTATATTGATCATTAAAGTTATTTCATAGTTTGCTAATGTTAAAAGACGGAATTTTAAAATTAAAAAATGTAGCCTATTAGTAGCTTGAAATGAACACACTAACAAGAAACCATACTTCTACAGTTTTCATTAATGCTACGAATGGACTCTTATTGTTAAGTATTACCATTTAATTTCAACAGTCATGCATATCTTAAAGGAACACTCCACTTTTTTTGGAAATAGGCTCATTCTCCAACTCCCCCAGAGTTAATAAGTTGAGTTTTACCGTTTTTGAATCCATTCAGCCGATCTCCGGATCTGGTGAGAGCACTTTTAGCATAGCTTAGCATAGATCATTGAATCCAATTAGACCAGAAGCATCGCATTCAAAAACGATCAAAGAGTTTCGATATTTGTACTACTCTCATTCCGGACTACTTTCAGGCGCTGCGTAATATCACTACGCCTGCTGCGGCCATGTTATGGCAGCAAAGTTCCTTGATTATTACGCCAGAATGAGAGTATAGTTCCTAATCATATCAGCCTAGAAAATCGCAACTTTTCATTTACCGCCGATCTTAGTACACGATATAACTACAGAAGAGTCAAGTTTTAAATAGGACAAATATCGAAACTCTTTGATCGTTTTTGAACGCGATGCTACTGGTCTAATTGGATTCAATGATCTATGCTAAGCTATGCTAAAAGTGCTCTCACCAGATCCGGAGATCGGCTGAATGGATTCAAAAACGGTAAAACTCAACTTATTAACTCTGGGGGAGTTGGAGAATGAGCCTATTTCCAAAAAAAGTGGAGTGTTCCTTTAAAGATGATCATCTTTAAATACCTACACAAGGCCATAGCATTAAAATTACATACATATGGATATTGTATGTGTACTCGCACACTTTATTTTTTTAACAGTTGATAATTATCTAATCAAGAAAAAAGAAAAAAAAAAGTTAGTCACACACTAAAGCGCAGCGCTGCGTCTAGGAGAACTCAGAGGTATCACACACACACACCAGATGCTTTGCGTTCAAATCAAGTGGCAGTCTAAAACAATTTATTTAATAACCAAACGGACATAAGTTTGCTTCAAGAATGAACAATGTGGCATAAATGAGTTTGAAGTTCGGTGTTAAAAAAAAAAAAAAAAAAAAAAAAACAGAGCAAGCGGAAAGAGAACGTGCGATCTGTATTACAGCTCTCTACATGAAGCATACAGACTTTATTAGAGCCACAGAAAGAGAAAAGTTTTGCTGAAAAATGCACAATACATCATTTATAGCCTAGGGTGAAGTCATTATGTACATTCACAACGATTTGGGACAACTATAATGTAATTTATATTTAATAGAAAACTGTGAATGGCGCTCTGTTCCGCTGCAGGCTATTCTGTCGGCTGTATTTAAATGCGCGTCTGGAGCTTCCCATTCTGTGCAGCGCTAGAGGCCGCTCTTGTACTGTATAATTCCAGTCCTGTATAATTTCTTGTACTGGACCCTTCCCAGCCACTCGTGCAACGGTTGCAAACCGGAAAACTATCGGCATGGATTTTTCCCGATAACCGATAGTTGTGGCAATCAACTATCGGTGCCGATTCATCGGTTTTGCCGATGAATTAATTAAACGATTAATTATTTTATTATTTAACCTCTATTATTTAACACATTGCATATTTTAGCACATAAGACTTGTCTTGACTATTGTCATGTTTTAAGATTACTGATCTTGTGACCCCCCCCCCCCCCCCCCCAATTATTAATTTATTTTATTAAAAAAAAAAAGTGTAGGCCTAATAATTATTATTTATCATTTTTTATATATATAAACTTTTTTTGTGATTAAATGTTCATGTTATACGTTTTGGTTGTGTTTGTGAGTTAATAAAAATGTAGACGGTTGTTTAAAATAATTATATAATGTAATATAATAATATCGATCGATATTATCCAGTATCAAAATTGTATCGTAGAAATTTTTTGAAGTATCGGCAAATATCGTATTGTGGCGAACAATCCGATTTACACCCTAGTTTCCATGGTGTTTCATCTGTTTCATGCTGATTAAGTTCAGCTATACAAAGAGTGCAAATTATTTTATTTTTATTAGTACCATGTGGATTTCACTTCAAAATATTATTATATATATATTATATAAGTGGCTCTTGGACAAAGTCTCCATTTATTGATAAATGAGTCTCACTGTGGGTTTGTGTGTGAAACTCTGTCACCTCCGTTGGTGCTTTGCTTCCAAATTCAGTTCTGTCTTCAGAGGATTCACAAATAAACACACGCACAAAATGTATGTGCATACTGTATGCATACATATCTATATTTGTATGAAAATACAAATGAGATCAGCCTGGTAAACAAGCAGGATTAGCAAAGGAAATTATATTCTCAAATAATGGATTGACAGCAAATGTGGAGGATCATTACCAGGTTTTCTTGATTTCAGAGCATTTAAGTGTTCACAACTATTTAAACATAAGGTTAGGCAAAAGTCATTTAGACTTTATCAATATTTAATTTTCTGCTATTGAAGTGGAATTTGTCAGCAGAATTTGTAAATATTTAATGTTCCAGTTGCAATTACTGTATGATGTAGATTATAAATCCCTGTCTTTTTACTCATTGTAACTGTGTTGCCTTGGGAATTAGATACTTGTTTACATATAAACAAACAACACAGCTGCTCACATATTAATTTTAAGAATATTCAATGATTTTTAATAATAAGACAGCTTTATATATTTAAAAAAGGAACATTTTGTATTCTGTCCTCACTTTGGTGTCTCTCATCCTGAAATTATTCCACATCTTATTCAATATGTTGAAACAGAGTGAAACGACAGATAGATGGAAATAGAGTGGAACTACTTCGTTTACTTACTACTTAGAACAAAATACTAATATGAATTTATGGCATATAGTTATTTTAAATGTCTGCAATTCTGCATTACATCGCTTTATAAATAACAAATTCAACAAACTGAATATGAATTATCCATAAAACTTAAACAATGCTTTAGAGGATCCGAAGTTGAATGGCTGCTAAGTTTGTTATATGATGTGCTACTTAACTGATGCAAATAACTGAATCTAATTATCTTGAATGTTACTTATTAACACAACTGACACTTGTGTTTTTGTTTTCCCACCAAAAATGTCACTTCGTGTAGAGTTATTTTAATTAAGGAACTTTTGATGTTCTGAACATTTACAGAAGATTCACAAGCTAGAACGTGACTCAGGAAACTAAGAAAATGATTACTATTTAAACATCTTAAAGAGATACTCCACCCCAAAATGAAAATTATTGACATTAATCACTGACCCCCATGTCGTTCCAAACAAGTAAAAGCTTCGTTTGTTACAATTTAGATAAGATAATAAGATATTTTAGATGAAAACCGGGAGGCTTGTGACTGCCAAACTATAAACACTGTCAAGGCACAGAAAAGTATGAAAGACATTGTTAAAATAGTCCATCTGCCATCAGAGGTTCAACCGTAACGTTATAAAGCGACAAGAATACTTTTTGTATGCAAAGAAAATAAAAATAACAACTTTTTTCAACAATTTGTCTCCTCTCTGTCTCTCTGCGTCAACATAGCGCCATTTTTGGAGAATATCCATAAACTGCATATGCCGTTCTGTGTCGGCCGCACCACACGGAGACGTCCTCTGTTTATTTACACTTTGATTTGAACGAAAACAGCATATCTGTGCGGTGCGGCTGATACAGAACAGCATACGCAGTTTGCGTTCAGTGGATACTCTCCAAAATGGTACAACGCTGATGTCGTTATTTTTGTTTTCTTTTGGTACAAAAAGTATTCTCGTAGCTTCATAATGTTACGGTTGAACCACTGATGGCAGATGGAGTATTCTGACGATGTCTTTAATACTTTTCTGGGCCTTGGCAGTCGATGGGACCGTCACAAGCCTCACGGTTTTCATCTAAAATATCTTCAATTATGTTCCGAAGACTAACAAAACTTTTACGGGTTTGGAACGACATGGGGGTAAGTGATTAATGACCATTTTCATTTTGGGGTAACCCTTTAAATAGCTCATCTTTTTCTTTCATTAATAAATTTATCATTTTTAAAGTCATTGAAAATATTTATTGTAACATGTTTTATTATATTAAACTATATGGTGGTGGCATAAGCAAAGAAATGATTGATTTTAGGATCACCAGTAATTTTTACCCCAGACTCCATAATAGCTATAAGGAAGCCATTCTGAACTTTGCCTGACACACTGCTAATAGACTGTTCGTGACAATTCCCTGCACTTCTGTCAAGGTTGTGGCCTTGTGGGATATATTCTAACAAGTGTGATTTAAATAGGAAGTACCTTAAGTGGTCGGGTCTTTGTTGCAAAACACATGCATACTTCCCTCAGGCCTCTAATCCAGAGATGAATGTGTCATACTGTATGAGCTCTCACTCCTGAACGTGCATGCTTACATTAGCATGCTTGTCATGAAGTTTACAGATTTATGGCTTAAAGAGTCTGAGGCATTATTTTAATCACATTCAAGCTGGTCCACGCTGATTGTTGGTCTATATTGTGCAACATTCAGGTTCCGGAAGAAACATTCCCGTGCATTTTCTGCATCAAAACTTTCACTGATATGTTCATGCCTCTTTGAGCTTATTTATTTTTTATTAATGGCTATATGGACAAAATGAAGGGGAAAGCTGCTTTACAAAATGGGCAGTGACTGTTACAGTGGAGATTGATTTCAGCAGGATCACATGACTTCTTCCCCGCTCCCTGTCTCTGTTTCTCTCTCTCTCTCTTTCTCTGCCTTTCTTTCAGCTGTACAGTGTAAAGCCACTTTGGAAAGCTGCTTCACACGCAACAAGCCTCGCATGTACAAACATGCGCTGATATGGAGACTTGCTGCAACCTTGAACTCGCCGTGCGGCTATCAGTAAAGACACAGCAGCTGTGTTGCGATAACCCTCAGTATGCATGTTAACAGTGCTGGGGAAGTTACTTGGAAACTTTAGCTGTGAAAAGTGTATTTAATTGTACTGAATGTGCACTTGTAGAGTATTTCAAATCTGAAGTGCATATTTATAAAAAAAATAAAAATAAAAACTGTACTTTAAAAAGATAATATATTGTAATATTAATGAAAAGGCTACTAAAAAAAAAAGTGAACTTTCACAACACACTTAACTACACTTACAAAATTGCAATTTGTAATGTCAAATTAAAAAAAAAATACATTTCCCTTAAATTACATTTTAAATAATTCTGTTTTGGTCATCTTTTGTTATGCTTTAAAGTAGTATTATTTTTGTCTTATTCTTAGTAAATGTATAGAATTAAATGTACTAAATTGCAGCTTCAATAGTACACATGTATTTACAAATGTTTAAATGCAGGTGCATCTCAAAAGTTTTTTTTATGTAACTTATTTCGAAAAGTGAAACTGTCTTATATTCCAGATTTTTTACATGTAAAGTGTAACATTTCAAAAGGTGAAAGGTGTTTGTTTTTTTTTGTTTTTTTTAATTTTGATGATTGGAGCTTACAGTTCATGAGTCAAAAATCCAGTATCTGAAAATATTAGAATATTTCCTAAGATCAGTCAAAAAAAAAGACTTGCAAAGCAGAAAAGTTTGAGTACTTTAAAGTATGTTCATTTATGCACTCAGTACTTGGTCGGGGCTCCTTTAGCACAAACTCCAGCATCAGTGAGGTGCGGCATGGAAGCGATCAGCCCTATTGAGCCTTCAGCTCGTCTGTATTGTTGGATCCACTGTTTTTCATCTTTCTCTTGAAAATATCCCATAGATTTCATATGGGGTTCAGGTCAGGCATGTTGGCTGGCCAATCAAGCACAGTAATATCATGGTCAGCAAACCACTTGGAAGTGGTTTTGGCAGTGTGGGCAGGTGCTAAAGTCCTGCTGGAAAAGGAAATCAGCATCTCCATAAAGCTTGTCAGCAGATGGAAGCATAGAGTGCTCCAAAATCTCCTGGTAGACGGCTGCATTGACTTTGGACTTGATAAAACACAATGGACCAACACCAGCAGACGTCACGGCATCCCAAATCATCACTGACTTCAGAAACTTCACACTGGACTTCAAGCAGCTTGGATTCTGATCCTCTCTGTCTTCCTCCAGACTCCTGACCTTGATTTACAAATGAAATGCAAAATTTACTTTTATCTGAAAAGATGACTTTGGACCACTGAGCAACAGTCCAGTTCTTTTTTCTCTTTAGCCCAGGTAAGATGCTTCTGACGTTGTTTCTGTTTCAGAAGTGGCTTGGTAGCCCTTTTCCTGAAGACATCTGAGCGTGGTGAGTCTTGATGCACTGACTCCAGCTTCAGTCCATTCCTTGTGAAGCTCTCCCAAGTATTTGAATCTGCATTGCTTGACCGTATTCTCAAGCTTGCGGTCATCCCTGTTGCTTGTGCAGCTTTCCTACCCAATTCATTCATTCATTCAACTTTGCATTTAATATGCTTTGATACAGCACTCTGTGAACAGTCACCCCTTTCAGTAATGACCCTCTGTGACTTACCCTCTTTGTGGAGGGTGTCAGTTATTGTCTTCTGGACCATTGCCAAGTCAGCAGTGTTCCCCATTATTGTTGTTTCAAAGAACAAGAGATATCTAGAAATCTATGCTGTAGAGATGGTCATTTAATGAAACTCAGATGTAAATATTCTAATATTTTGAGTTACTGGATTTTTGACTTTCATGAGCTGTAAACCCTAATCATCAAAATTAAAACAACCCCCCCCCCCCAAAAAAAAAAAAAAAATGAAAAGTTTCACTTCACTTTTTTGAAATGTTACACAAATAAAATGTTCACGATATTCTAATTTTTTGAGATGCATCTGTATATGACATGCAAGTTTCAGTAGAAAGCACATTTAAGTATATCACAATTTACCATAGATGCTTGTACATTCAACAGCATATCTTGGTGCATTTTAAACTGATTTCAAACTAATACATTTTCATTCAATTGCAAACAACATGCAATTAAGTGTCTGAAAACATTACATTCAATTTGCACTAGGAATTTTCTTTGGAAGTTTATTTTCATAATTGCTCTTTAAAAGCACACTTATGTGCTGATCTTTTTCAAAAGCTGTTAAGTTAAAAGCTGTGTAATCTCATTGTAAAGCTGTTAAAGTAAAGTTAATCTACATTTTTTAAAATGTATTTTTAAACATACAAACTATGGAGAAAAGAGTCCACGACGTCATGGGTTCAGTTCCAAGGGAATGCATGGTGTGAACAACAATAATATGTGTGCCTTGAATATGGTTTAAATCGCTTTAGATGGAAGTTTTTGCCAAATGCATAAATATGCCACGTATTAATAAAGGCAAGCTTACAACTATCAAGCTATTGAAGAGGAGCAGTGTATTTTTAAAGGGGTCATGAAATGCAGTTTCAGAATTTTATGTTATGTTTGAGATTAGTTTATGATTGGCTAAGTTGGCACAATCATATCCACGGCCTCCTTTACATCTTTAGCAGGGCTACACAAAGTTTATGAAGGTGCGGTATCCTTGCATCCACTGAGTTTGGACTTATTGACATCTTTATGCAACAGCAATATCACTCTTGTGTTTGACAGAAATGAGTTGTTGAGAACAGTCATCTTTGATTTCATTTGATGATGAGGCATGTTAAGGGCATCAAGGGGAATTGCGATGTCACAGTTCTCCTTATTTTAAATCCCGGTGTTTCAGAAGGATTGAAAAGAATAATTCATATTTTATTTCATTTTGAGTTCTGAAACTTTCAGTACGTTTTATTGCAGACTAACCTCTCATATGTGTATATATCCAAGTCATTTAGATTTTTCATTACATGACCACTTTAGGATACTGTTTTTCTCATTGGAAAAGTACCGGTTTTGAAAACAACTAAAATACTTTAATGCTACTGAAAACGTATTGAAGTTTAGTTATTCCTCAGCTGCATGCTATTGCCGTTGATTTAGCCTCCCTGATTTGTGTGAACATTTGCCAATGTGTTGTACTTTTGCACAAGCTTCAATGGTAAACACATGGAGTTTAGGACTCATAAAGCCCTATATTTTTTGGTGTCATCCAATCCGTCCTCTGCTAAATTCTCACACTTACTGTCAAAAGAGAGAGGTTTTGGCTGCGTGACAGCACCAGAAACCCAACAATTTGCTAGCCACAACAATGGCGGGTCACAACCACTGAATCACTCCAAACACACTATCACTCCGAGCGCTGCTCAGTAAATGGCCGCTTGTTGATAGATGGTGAGGTTAGAAGTTGTTTTGTATGCGTGCCTCTATTTTCTCATGTTCTTGGCTGTGGGACCTCAGCCTGGGTTTGTGCATGCGGCTGCCAATATTGGTCTACAGGCCTTAGTCGGAATGTCAGAAGTGTGTGGGAGTTGAGTGGAGTTCAGTTCCTACTGCGTTCCCTCTCTCTCACATTGTGAAATCCTCTCATAATGTGCTCCTTTGTTGGGGTTCTTAGCCCATATGTGGTGCATTTGAAGGAATTGTTGTGCGGTCCTAAAGTCAGTCAACTGCTTGAAATGGTTGGAAGTGAAGCCAGACCGTACGGTGAGCTGAGTCCACTGTAAACTTCAGCATCGTGACAGTAAGCACTTTTAGTTGTGAAGGCAAGAAAAGCTCAGGAGAGGATTTTACGGCTGAGATCTGCACGGAGGTGACTCAGGAGAGGAGGGCGTTCCAAAAATAGCTTGCACTATTTCTCAAATTTCAGGCTTTTTGCATTAAGTGCACAAACTTGTCTATCGTTCTCCTGTTGGTTATGAAAAGATGTTTTGTTGAACAAGCGATCTTGTTCGATTTATAGACACAAACAATAGTGTCTGAGCCCAGAATTAACCCCTGCGTCCCATGTTCCCATGGGAGATTAACTGCATACTGATTTGAATGAAGCGTTCAGGGATGCATTATGGGAACTTCAGGCACTTTGAGCAGAATCATAATACAACAAATCCAAAGTGCAAATATTGTCCCACACGTTGCTTAGCTTTCGGAACTGTTTGGAATTGGAACTATTAGGATTTTTTTAAAGGATGATTATTATTATTATTATTTTTTTTTAAGGATGATCATTTTGCTGCTGTCTAAAAAAAATCCTACTTTATGAAGTTGAAATGTATAACGCTAAAATAACAAAAACAACTCAATTACATAAGTATGTACGGTGGCCCCGTAGTGCACAACACAATGAAGTCTTCACAACGCATAGGACTAAGTTTGTTGTGTTCCAGCTTGTTTCCGTTATGTTGTGCTAATTCCGTTGTGTTGCGGCTTGATACTTTGTTAGACATTACTGGAACATGTTCATAGTTTGCCTTTTGATTTACCAGCATTCAGTTCTGGGTAGGTATAATTTAATTAAATAATTGTTTGTTTGTTTTTTTGTCCACCAAGGCTGCATTATTTGATCAAAAATACCGTCAAAAACACAAATAAAATTGAAAATTTCTAAATATTACTATCTTTTTCTGTAATGGCAAAGCTGAATTTTCAGCAGCCTTTACCCCAGATGAAATCATGGAATTTTTATTTTTTGTATGTGTATATGCGTATGTATATAAATGTATTTTTCAATGTGTATTGTGCATATTTAAAAATCAGGTTTGCTTAATGAGATTTGGTGAAGTGCATCTTTTATACTGCACTTTGTGAAGCTTTTGTGGCTTGTTTGAGATCAGCTATGCAGCTTTTTTTCTTTTCTTTTTTCGTAGTGGTTTCTGACTGCATTCACATGGGGGAAGCTGGTCCTGGATCAGCACAACAGGAAAAAAAAAAAAAAAAAAACCTCAATCAGGATTTTCCCCACACAATCCTGCTGGGCCAAGCTATATGCCTGAAATCATTTAGTGGTCAATAGCATGGCTTATCTGAGCCATATGAGGCAGCTGCTCTGTTGAGGGAGAGCCAGATGTTGAGAGAGAGAGAGAGAGAGAGAGCGAGAGAGAGCAGGAAACAGCTCGGCATGCCACAGGAGTCGTCTTTGAAAACAGGAAGGCAACTTGTTCCCTGCTTATGGGCCGTTTCCTGTGGCAAGGGACTGGGGGGGGGGGGGCGACTGCGGGCTTTGACATTTTACTGAGAAGGTGCATAACTGGAAATGACCATTTATGGATAGAGGAAGCTGGACTGGCCACTTGGCAGCTTCTGCCCCAATTTGTTTTTTAGTTTTTTTTAATAAACAAGTATCAAAAAAAGGCATCAAAAGTGACGTTTTGGGAATGCCGATACAATTGTTTCTGCACCTTTTTTTTTTTTTATTCTTTTTTTTTTTTATTTATAGTTAGGGTTAGTTGTTTGTTTTAATCATTTATTGACCGTGACGTGGCTCCTGTAAAGTATGTTAATGCTTATGCCACCCTTGAAATATCAGTGTACTTGATTAGAAAAATACCACATCAAGAAGAATTTAAAAGAAGTTGCATGAGCACACTTAACAAAACATTAAGAAACAAAATATAAGAAAGGGGTGAAAGAATTCAGCAATCACAGAAATGGTGTTTAAAATGAAGACAAATGGGGCAGCTGTATCTATACATCCAAGCAAAAAAAAAAAAAAAAAAGACATAACTTTTTTTTTTTTTTTTTTTTTTTTTTTTTTTTGTTCATGCATCATTTGTTTGCAGATGCCATTTAATTTGATATTGTTAGTTTAGTAGTATTGTTAAGGTTTCCACTTTAAGACCACTGTGTTTCAGTGCAAGAGATCTGGGATAAATAACAGCACCTCTATTGTGCTTGTAATTTACAGTTCTGTGGTGCAACTCAGAGCCTGGTCAGCAGTAGATTTGGTTTATCATCAAGTTCTCACTATTGAAAGACTGAACACAGCTGTTCCTGCAGCTTAACAGACTGACCTCTGCTGGCATGGCATGAGCCGACGGTTGGAGCCTTAGTAGAGTAATCTGTTATACTTCCTATCAGGGTGCAGCTTAAAATATGATTTTCATTTCCCCTCCTACACGCTCAGACTGTCTCATCTAGCAGATTCTTTCTCCTCCTGTCTCCCGTCTCTGCTCTTCTGCACACGGCTCAGTTACCAGAAGACTTTCCTAAGCCAAGCATCACTACTGTACTGTTTGTATTTAGAGTTGGGGATTTAGGCAGACCCTTCACTCTGAGAGAAAAAGAAAGGGACAAAAGCTGTCACCGGGATTGTGCCCTTTCAAAAGGTACACCTTTGTACCTTATTTACCCCTAAAGTGTGCATTTTAATACCTTAAATGTATATATTTGTACTTGAAGTGTACCAACCCAGTTTTTGTACCTTTTTCCTGAGAGTGTTAATATTAGTGCTACAGACATGATTGATACCTTCAATCAAGCAACTTAAACTTATTTAGAAAAAGTGTGGTACTATTTGATTTTTGTATATTGGATGATATAGCAGGTAAATTAAATCCTATAAATTTACATAAGATAAATTGGTCCATCACTTTTTATAGATCCTAAATCTTTAATTTTATTCAGTTAATCTGTTATTTGGCCACTCTGAAATTGTCGGCATAAATCAATGCTTATAATGCATATTTATGGTTTCAGAATTTTTTTTTAGTGAATTTTGTGGGATATAAGTGTTAAATTCAGCAAATTTCTGTATGCCTCATTTCCTGTCATCATAAGATGATGATGATGATAATAATGCTAATTATATAATACATTGCATTTATATGGCCCCCTTTTACACACACAATGCAGCTCAAACTGAAAAAAAAAAATATATATATTAAGCAGGAGATTGATAACAATTAGTAATTCAATAGAATAACTAAAGAAACTTTAAATATATTACTCAATATGTGACAAACACAAGTAGCTCAACCATAACAGAACATTAAACTATAATGTGGAGCATATTTTGATTAAAAAGCCACGTCATTCAAATCTTAAAATCATGCACTTATTGGGCAACAAATGCAAATTAGTTAAAATGGGTGTAATGTGGTGTTTAATAAAAATAATATAATTTCATCTGCATTAATCTCTAGATATGTGTCGGCGTCAGTCATTGAAAAACTCATATTGTTTGACAAGCCATAGACTTATAATGGGACTCTTTTGACTTGTGCCAGTAAATAACCACCTAGCAACCACCCAGAACACCTTAGCAACTTAACATCAATACCCTAGTGACCTTAGTATCACTTCAGGAACTTTTAGATGGGCAAATCGTGACTAAACACAAAGCAGTACTGCATCTGCACTTCCTAGTAGGTAGGCCCACGTTTGATGTGGTTTTCACAAATTTGTCAGAACCATCTCTGGGCCGGATAATGAGAGCGAAAGAAAACTGCAGAAGAGATTAAACTCCGTTCTCAAGCCTGCTGAGGTGCATTCAGGCAAATGAGCGTCAGTGTCAGAGCTGCCACTAAATCAAACCTTTTCAGCCCGAGTGGAAGGATCCCATGCTTGCCTGACAGCTCGCTGCGAGAGCATCAGTCGAGAAGAGCTCCGAGAGCTAGTGGGAGGTCTTCCGACCGCTGCTTCCTAATCCGGTTCGCAAAGTGAGCGAGAAAGAAGGGCCAGGTTAGGTCTAGGAAAATGGTGGCTGTTGTGGGTTATAGAAACAATGAAATTAAACACCCAACTAGCACACAAGGGCAGGAAATGCCCACTGAACCTGGAGAACAGAGGTCTTTTGTAGCAGCCATTGTGAAGGAGATACCATGGGGCTTTTGTTCAGCACAGCTCAGTCAAGCAGCCTGTAACACCCCCACCTCCCCGGCAGCGTTTTCCAGCCAGTGGAGCAGCACATCGCCTATATTTCACATTAGTGCGTCTCTTTTACCAAAGACACAAATCTATCATTAGGAGATTGAAGCGTTTACTGGCTTGATTTGAGTAACCTGGCTGAAATAATGATGATACACGGTTTCAAAGCTGTAGTAGTTATTGCATTCCAGCATTTTTAGGTATTCCCAAATATCTCTCTCTCTCTCTCTCTCTCTCTCTCTCTCTCTCTCTCTCTCTCTCTCTCTCTCTCTCTCTCTCTCTCTCTCTCTCTCTCTCTCTCTCTCTCTCTCTCTCTCTCTCTCTCAATGCTTAAAGGATCATAATGAAGAAAAAAACTAAATTCTTGAAAGAGGGGGAAAAAAAAGTGACATAGTTGTTTATATCTGGTTCAAATTATATTCAGTAACTATATTCAGCATTTGCCCACTAAATTAAAGTCATGTGGTATGATGAACAAAGTCATGTGATGCAGTTTAAAAAAAAAAAAAAAAAAAAACCTTAACAGGAAATGATATCATGAAGGACCTCTGCACACCCTCATGACTGTGTGTCAGGATCAACAAGCCTTTTTATGACAATGAAAGGTTAGCTCAATATGTAATGTCAAAAGTGTTCATATATATATATATAATATAATTATAAATGTAAAAGATGTGGACCTCACATGTATTCAAGGTGTAAGGGACTTTTTTTTTTTTAAACAGTTTACCTGTTGGTTACACCACATTGTTTTTCTTGCCATTTAATGTATTAACTTTAATATTTTTTCTTTACAATTTAAGCAACCAACAGTAAAACAGAGTATACAAACTTTTAAAAATATTTGTCTTGCATATATTTCACTGACACAAGAAACATTAAAAAAAAACCCATTAAACTCATATTTATTTACATTTATTTATTCTGTTAATTGTGTATGTTGTATGTTAAAATATAATTTATTTCTGTGATCAAAGCTGTATTTTCAGCATCATTACTCCAGTCTTCAGTGTCACATGATCCTTCAGAAATCATTCTGATATGCTGATTTATGAGTGTTGCTTTGTATTCAAAGAAAAAAAATTCCAAAAAAACAATACTAAGTTAAAAAGAGCAGCATTTGTTAAAAATAGAAATCTTTTCTAACAATAAGTCTTTACTATGACTTTTTATTCAACACGTCCCTCCTGTATAAAAGTATTAACTACTTAAAAAAAAAAAAAAAAAAGTACTGTACTAACCCCAAACTTTTCAGTATCATTGTATATTGTTACACATTTAATTTTTTTTTTTAATAAATGCTGTTCTTTTAACTTTTTATTAATCAGAGAATCCTAAAAAAAAAAATCACAGGTCCCCCAAAAAATATGAAGTAGCACAACGGTTTCCAACATTGATTATAAATCAGCATATCAGAATGATTTCTGAAGGATCATGCGACACTGAAGACAGGAGTAATGATGCTGAAAATACAGCGCTGTGTCACCGAAATAAATTATATTTTAAAGTATATTCAAATAGAAAACTGTTATTTTAAATTGCAATATTTCACAATATAACAGGTTTTGTTCTGTATTTTTGATCGAATAAATACAGCCTTGAAGAGCAGAAGAGACTCCCTTAAAAAACACAAATCTTACTGATCCCAAACTTTTGAGCGGCAGTGTATATTAGGGGTGTAACGATTCACAAAATTCATGGTTTGATTCGATATGACACAGTGGTGTCACGGTTCGGTATGTTTTCAATATGGGGGGCAGGGTGATTGGTTACATTGCAATGTTGGAAATATTTCTGTTTTAAACCTTGAATGTTTATACAAAAGATTTATACCGGTGAACGTCTTAATCTCAGTCAGTTCACTATGCAGAAACGGCTGCTTTGGCAGCACGTGCCCCGCGTGCCCGTCCGCTACACCACTGGCGCAACACGTTGCCTGTTACGTCGTTTGGGCTGTCTTGAGCGCAGTGGCACTGAGAACTATTTCACACACTTTAAAGGGGTCCTATTATGCTCTTTTACAAAGTCTTGATTTTGTTTTGGGGGTGTACTAGAATATGCTCTCATGCTTGGTGGTTCGAAAATCACATTATTTTTCACATCATTTACATTATTACAATACCTTTCTCCCCAGCGAGGCACAAACGGCTCGATTAGTTCCGGGTTTGATGAAGGCCCGTCTTCCGAAAATTTAGTTAGGTTAGCTGTCCCAGTGCGTTGTGATTGGCGGTGTTTCAGTACTGCCCCGCCCCTTGCCAAAGCAGCAAGTTCATCAGTATTGCTATATCAATTCAGACCCAAAGAATATTGAACAAGAGGATCACGCTGAACCTTTGCACGCATGGATATTGCAAGACATATTAAAGTGATAACGTTTTTTTGTTGTTGTTGTTTTTGGCTAAATCACGTTTTAGATAGGATGTCAACAACAGCTTAAAAATAACTGCATTTACTGTGTACAGATAAGTGCAACGGTAATATGTATTATGTTTATTCTTTAATTCTAACATTATAACATGAATTGCAGTGAAACTGTTGAATACAGTTGAAATTTATTTATACCATAGTCCCACAGAGTTTCACTATTTGTGGCGGCATATATATGCAAATGAATTATCTGCCAGCAGGAGGCGCTGTTGGAGCAGGAGAGATCGAGGTTTCCCCGGTAACGCTGCACACAAAGCAGAGCTCCGCTCAAGATGAAATGAAAATGACATCCAAAATCCAGTCCAGTTTCCTTCAGAAATACAGTGATATAAAAACACTGGGTTTAGATTTTGAATCGTGCAGTGCTCAACCAAGCATTCTCCACCCGCCAACCATTCGAATTTCCGTAGGCGGGACTTATTTTAATGATGGACCACTTAGTGACATCACAAACAACGCTGTAGTCCAAACGAGCCGTTCGTTGCAGTTCTTGAAATGGGATTTTTAAAAAAATGAAATATCTCCCTTTGGAGTGGACTTTGAGATTTGTAACTTTGTAGATCTTTTTATGCCCAAACATAGACACTACACACAGACTAAAATTCAAAAAGTGAAAAAGCATAATAGGACCCCTTTAAAGGTGCAGTGTGTAAAATTTTAGCGGCATCTAGCAGTTGAGGTTGCGAATTGCAACCAACGGCTCAGTCCCCCGCTCACCTCCCTTTAGAGAAGCTACGGTGGCCGATACAGGGCTAAGATGTCATAGTCTGAGACAGCAAAGAGTAGCCAGCAATGAGGTTTCTTTACAAAGGTAATTATTTACTTAGTTTCAATAAATCGATATGTTATTGCGAATGTTATTGTTACTTGTTCATCATTGTGTCAGTGTTTTATTCACAAGAACAACATGGTGACGAAACGTGCTCTGTTTGTCCCGTAAGGGCTACTGTACAAACATGGTTGCGACTTCAATGTAAGGGAACCCGAGGTGTATGTATATATAAATTGCTCATTCTAAGTTAATAAAAACATAACGGTTCATTATGTAAGGTCTTTATGCACCTCTTAAAACATTATGTATATTATATTGCATTTCTGTCAATAGATCCTCCTAAATATTACACACTGCACCTTTAAATGGATAGTTCACCCAAAAATGAAAATTCTGTCACCCTAAAGTAATTCCAAACCTTTATGAATGTCTTAGTTCTGCTGAACACAAAGGAAGTTATTCTGAAGAATGTAGAAAACAGCAGTATTTTTTTTTTACTACTATGGAAGTCAATGGTGCCCCAAAACAGCCTGGTTACAAACTTTCTTCAAAATATCTTCCTTTTGTGTTCAGCAGAACAAAGACATTCATACAGGTTTGGAACTACTAGAGGGTGAGTAAATGATGACACAATTTTCATTTTTGGGTGAACTATCCTTTTAAGTTATCTTATTTTCCAAATGTAGTGGGATTAGTCCAACGAATCGTTCGGTTTGTAATGCGTACTGAACGGAAGGCCTCGTACCGAATGCTTCAGTACAAATGTGTATCGTTACACCCCTATATATATACACACACACACACACACACACACACACACACACACACACACACACACACACACACACACACACACACACACACACACACACACACACTCACTCGTGTTTGTTTTAGTGGTTTACGGGGACTCTCTATAGGCGTAATGGTTTTTATACTGTACAAACCTACACCTAAACCTACCCCTTACAGGAGACTGTCTGCATTTTCAGATTAAAAAAAAAAAACACCATTTAGTATGTTTTTTTTTAAGCCTTTTGAATTACGGGGACATAGGCAGTGTCCTCATAAACCACCTTCAAATTGTAATACCTCTGTCATACCCATGTCATTATTACAAATTTTGTCCCCATAAACCACAAAAACCAGTACACACACACACACTATTTGGTATTTATTTTATTTATTTTTTTTTCAGAAATAGTGAAGTGACTGTTTTGTACATGTTTCATCAAGTCACAATGGTGACCTGATGCTTGGATATGTGGTTCAGTGCTGGAGGGATTTTTCATTGACTGTCCTTAGAGTTGAAGGTGACGTAGAGATCGAGGGTGACAATAGTGTCATGTCCGGGGCATGCTAAAAAAAATAACATAATAAAAAAGCAGTACAGATATGGTCATTGAATGTGACGGCCTGTCATGCCGAGTTTGATGGACTCCTTAGTGACTATTGTGTGTGTGTGTGTGTGTGTGTGTGTGTGTGTGTGTGTGTGTGTGTGTGTGTGTGTGTGTGTGTGTGTGTGGTTTTTGCGAGGCTGGTGCCATGACATTGTCTTGCTGTGGGGTCTCGGCATGTTAATGTTTGTGCTTCTCTTGGTGGCTCTCAGAGAGCACCTCAGGTCACACACTGCCTTTGTGTATCACAATTTTACATGATAAATTTACTTTCAGTAATTGGTATAGATTAAGCTCCGATCTCAGCCTGCTGTGCTCTATGGATGAAGTAGTTTTATAATGCATGCATAGATATGTTTCCACTGAGTAAATAAAAAAATGATGTCAAGGTTTTATGGGAATACACATTTTCAGTATTATATTTTTAGTATTGACTATTGTAATTGCGACTTTCTCACAACCGTCTAATTTCTTATATTTACAAAGGAAATTTCTTGTTTTTCAGTTTCATGTTTCACAATCAAGTCCCAGATTAAGTTGCAGTTGTCAAATGTTAAGCCACAAATTGAAGATATAAGACAGTGGCCTCTCTGGGCCATAATCCATAATTTTTCATAATTTTGTGAAATACTGTGTGCGCATCAAAATCAGTCATTCAGAACACATTTGATGGTTAATATACAATTATGTGGAGCAAACAGTTGTATGATTTCAGTGTGGGTGGAGCTAGCCAGTTTAATGCAAAAAAAATAAAAATAAATAAATAAATAAATAAAAAACCTTCAGTTACATCAGTACTTGGATACACTAAAAATTCAGCATTGAATGTGGACTTGTAGTGTACTGCAAATCTTTAAAGTATATAGTAAAAAAAAAAAAAAAACTATACTTGCAGATATATTAATTAAAAGGTCACTTAAGTGTATTTTAAAAGAGCACAATTTCATTAATATTTCTAAACTCACTAACACACAAGTATACTTTCAAAATACGCTGTTATAATGTTTTACTTAAAAAAATAAATAAATAAATCACAGTTTTAATTATATTTTGTCATTCATTTGAAGTCCCATTCAGTTTGCATGAAATGAAAACAAAATGCAGACATTGAAGACGAGATGATAAACAAAGCAAAAATGTTAAACTTTTCCTGAAATCTTTGCCGAAAACAGCCGTATTCCCAGAGCAGGCCAGCGCTGGGAACCCCAATGCGCCCTGCACACATTATTTAACAATCTTCTTTTCCACACTACGAGTCTGTCAGGTGCAGAAAAAAGAGGTGCTGAGGACACGCATATTGCTTTGTTGGCTTGTAAATGCGATCAGCTCAGCTCTGGTCTCTGGGTTCTTGCCGCAGAGGGTCTGGTGAAGTGGGCCGCCGTGCGTTTGTGCGATTTCAGCACAGCCGTCGACAGACCGGGGAAATGAGATGCTGTGAGTTACTGTTCAATAACACACGGCCCATAGTAAACATAATGGATGCTTGACTTCTTCAAAGAGCTGTATGATCGTCCCTCTCCTTCTGTCTCTCTTGCTCTCCGGTTTTCCTCCGAGGCTTCCGTGATGGAGCTGCGTGCCTCTTTTCTCTCCTCCTCTCCCTTTTTCATATGCTGCTGATCTTTCTATTCTTTTCCTCCCTTTTTCTCTCCAGGGAACTGCCTCAATCTCTGAGAGAGAACGTTCTGCTCTTTTCGTGCGCCGCTGCAGGCATCTCTCTTATTTAGTATGCACACGTACATACATCAAATCGTTTTATTATAGACGTGAAATCACGTACACAGACACACACAAAGCAAAGCAGTGCTAGATCTGTATCAACCGCGCTTGTATCCGACAGTCTATTAAAGGAATATTTTGCTCCAAAAAAATAAAAAATTGTCATCTTTTACTCACCCTCAACCTGCTATGATGTTCTTTTTTTTCCACAGAACTCAAAAGGAGAATATTTGTTTCCATGCTGCTTTCCCATGCAATTATTATGAACCTTGAAAAATATAAAATCATTTAATTTGTGCTGTAATCCATATTCGATGACTTTTGTGAGGAACTGAGCAAAATGCTAATTACTTGACTGCCATTCTAGCTTTTCTGAGTTCATGTGAGAAGAAGCAATGTGGTTCACAAATACGGTGTGAATGATTAGTTCCTATTCCTAAATTGTATGTACACTCTTAAAAATAAAGGTTCTTTAGAAATAAAATAAACGTATTTTAGATTTTTCAAATGTTCTTTTTTTTGAAACCTCATTTTTAAGTGTGTGGAGCTTTAAAATCAACAGTGGACGTACAATCCCTGATGATTTGGAGTTCATATTGAACTCTTTGACTTTGGTATCTTGGCAAATCTGAGCACATCTCTCCAGAAATTCTGAAGAAGATGCATTACTTTTTCTCCAGAGAAAAACCCAAGAAACTGGACTTCATCAGAAATCTGAATTTGCTCTCTGTTGACTGTAGTCTCTTCGGTGCTGACTGGGAACATTTGACATAATAAAGAATTATCATTTGTGATATTTATTTTCTACCGGTTACAAGTAGGATAGTGATGATTGATGATGTTTCAACATAGTTTGGAGGACATGTTTGGTTTCCGTGTTTGGTTCAAGAGAATCTGTCAGAGCCATAAAATGATGGCAAGAACAGTGAGCTCCACTAGTAATTTCCACCATGGCAACTCAATACAGACTTTAATAACAACAAAGACTGAATAAATGTTCTCTGTTCTCCTTCCTCCATCACTCCTTCATCCTCAGTCCCAGTGGAATGATTTTTTTTCCTTTCTTTTCCTTTCATATCTGTCTCTTAAAATGGGTTGTTGAGATTGGGGGAAAAAAATAAAAATTAAATTAAAGTGATGCTAAAAAGACATAGCCTACCTGTAAATCTTCTGAAGCCATACAAAAGCATTTTACATTGAAAACGCTTCAGATTTCTGATATTTCTATATCAGAAATATAAGTTATTTTTCACTGAAACTCAATTTTGTCGTTATCTATTTCATCAATGCACATTTTAACACTTGAGTTTAATGCCAAACATGATTGGATCTCACTTGTTTTGTAATTGAAGGTCAGTCATCTGTATATCATAAAGGGAATGATGTGTTTCATTAAGGTCATTTAAACACATTATAGAGGATGTAAAACAGACATCTGTTGCGATATTAATCAAAAACATAAAGTGCAAACAGTTGAGGAATTCCCATTGGACGCTGGTTATAAACTGCTTCCTTCTGGTCCGGTGGATTGTCGGAGATATTAAGCGGTGAGAATGCAGACTAAAACACCCGCTGATCTGATTACTTTAATGTTTATGGATTTTCTGTCCATTTATGGACACGCCGGATTCTTTTTATCTAAATTCATTTGGTGTGGCATCAATGACACTGGTAGGAAATGTGAGCAGAACTAACATTTTTATGCAATCTCGGTCTGTAGTTTTATGAATTTGCATGCATGTCTGGTGTCGTGAAATTATTTTAGTTGAAGTTTAATTAGGCCTAGACAATAACATGAAAAAGTGTACTGCATGGTCCCAGCAACGTCATAATTATGGGTTCAATTCCCAGAAAATGGATGAACTGATATAGCGTATAATCTAAAGCATATACTATACTATACTATACTATACTATACTATATACTATATACTATATGCTATATATACTTTAAATGCAATGTGAATTGCTTTAGATTAAGCGTCTGCCAAATGTGTAATGATTAACTAACGTTGGCATTGTTAGCACCATGATCTACAGCATGGCGTTGGTTACAGCATTCCCTGTTTGGTCTTCTGTTGCGTCCTTGTTTTGGTTTGTTTGTTTGTGTATTTGTTTATTTGTATGAATCACTTCTGTTAAGCACTGCATCTTCAAAATCAACGTTTTTGTCATCTAATTGGTCTTAAAGGAATAGTTCACCCAAAAAAGAAAATTTGTTGTTAATTCTCAGGCCATCCAAGTGTAGGATATGGATATATATATATATATATATGTCTATCTATCTCCAGTTATGTCAACAAACTCTCATAAGAGTATTAGTAGACTGTCTTCTTCATATCTACTAACTCCTTATGGTGTTGGTCTCTCAACAGATATTCTACTGACTATAAGTAACTTTGCAAGAACGTGTAAACAATCTAACCCTAACCCTACCAGTCAGCTAATACACTACTAACACTCTAATGAGAGTCAGTAGAAATGTAGGTGCAATGTTACTTATAGTCAATAGAATGTGTTAAAGGGACCATCAAAATAAAGTGAAACCAAGTTTTTAATTGACTAAGACTTGTTGTTTAAGAATAATATTTCCCTGTTTTCCTGAGGTTCTGGATTACAGGTAATAATTTTGTAAATAATGCTCAGTTTTTTTTCACAGAATGATCGTTTGGCTTCATAAGACCTCAATATATCATCAGGATCCACTGTAATTATGACAGTGATCTATTTACCATAATTCCATAACATTACCATAACTGTAGGGGGGCTCTAAAGGTGTAAAAATGCACAAAACTACATACATTTGCTTTAAAATGGATAGTTTTTTAGAGAGGGTTTTTACCATGAATACTGTCTATACTGTAAGTGACCTCTAAAAAATATTTTTAAAAATGAAGAATTTGAAGAGAAATGGAAATAAATAACATCTAAAACAATCCTCGCTAGTCTTTTTGTGATCCAACACTAATCAAAATGAATAATCTTAATATCAACAGAAATAATCAACAGTTATGAGCCATGATCATCTGGCATTTGAATGTCACTGTGCTTGACTCATTTTGTGTAGGCTCACTAACTGAGGGAGTGATTAGCACACACAGGGACAAAAGCTGCTGGTCTAATAGGTTTTATCGTGTTTATCTCTCTGTGATAAGTGCTCTCTGCCTCTTTTCTTTATTTCCTCTCTCCACTCAGAGGCTGAATGTAATTAGTTCTCATGCACAGGTAGCAGGGAGTTGGGTCTCTGAAACACAGGTTTCGAGGCTCCAATTTCTCGCTTCTCTGCGATTTGAAATTCCACCTCTCGGCGCTCTGCATCCCTTGTAACCGTATAAATATTATGTCTCCCTAGGAACACAATAGTGGTGTTTATTTTTTTATTTTTAATTTTAATTTTTTTTTATTTTGGGCATGTTTTTTGCCAGGATGGATTTGAGAGGGTTTCATATTCTCACAGGAGTGGATTGCAGTATGCCTGAAGGGTCTGTAGAATAGATTAAAGAGCAGAAGAGCATAGACAGTCTTACACACAAAGATATTGAGTCTGTTTGTCAAACGGGCCGCAGCCGTCTCTTTAAATACAGTCGACGGTCTAGTAGCAGTGAACACTTACAGATGTAAAATTATAAAAAATGTTTCACATTCTGCACTTTGTCTAGGTCACTAAGAAGTAAATTTGCGACATCCCTTTGAAAAGAAGTATACTTTAGCATTCTTTTTTTTTTTTTTTAAAGTGTTTTTAGAAACTTATGGAAGAATGCACTTACGTTTGAACTACATGCAGTGTTTTCAGACATTTAAATACATTTTATTTATAATTAAATGAAAGTGTATTATAGTTTGCTAAGTGGTTGTTTGGAGGTTCTGGGTGGTTTTTAGCACATTGCTGTGTGCTTCTGTGGTGTTTTGGGTGGTTCCTCTAGTGTTGATGTGGTTGGATTAGGTTTAGGGCTCTGAAAGATTTTTAATGTATTGCTAAGAGGTTTTTACCTGTGCTTTGTGTTGTGTTTTAGAGTTAACTCAAATGTCCAAATGTCCAATGCTGGATCATGGCTTAGGGGTTTTCATTGTTTTAATCACATTAATATGTGGTTGCTTTGCCATTTGTCTATGGAAGTGATGCGTATTTTTTATTTTTTTTTTATTTAGTTTTTTAGTGAGAAAATGTAACTTACTAATGAAAATGAAAAATGTATGAACTAATGAAAATGATGTGATTTATAATTAGTTGTTTTGCAAGAGGTCAGAACATGCTGAGCCTCAGTGTAATGCAGTACATTCTTTTGATGTGTACACATGCAGGCAGACACAGAGACAAATACACACAGAGCTGGGCCTGTAGGATGTGCCAAAGGTCTGACAGCTGCTTCCAGGACCAGGACTGTCACATCCTCTCGTTTTGATCACCCTGACTCTATCAATCGAGCTCAGAATCAGTGTGCTGCTCCTCTTGCTAGCAGCACATGTGGCTGAGACCACACACATACACACGTGTTCATACCGGTCATCCAGGTTTGGAACAACTTGATGGTTGAAGAATTTTCATTTTTGGGTGAACTATCCTTTTAAAGAAGTTAATGTTTCACATTTTTGATTACGTTTAATGTAAACAATTTTGGTGCGTTTGGTTCAGCATAGATGCTTATTGTAAATCTTAATCCTGGAGTGAACCAGAACCTCTGTGGCATACTATAATTCAGTGAGGATGGTGGCAACAGGGCAAAACGTCTGAAGAGCTGTCATAAAACATTTCAATTAATGGTCACGCTGGATTACTAACGCTTTATCAGCAGACATGCACATGGTGCTCGTTGCATGACTCCAGTTTGTAGCCATATACTGTACTCTGTGATTAATGGTCGAAAGCCCACATCTTTACTACGACAGAATCTGGTTGCTATTACTGAAGCAGATTCAGTATAATACGTTATTTTATCACTGTGACAATAAGCTATATTAAGATTTAAAATTGTGTGTTTTTGAAAGTGCCAATGTGGATTTTTGTGCTGCTAGTGGTGTGAAATGAAATAAAATAACTAGATTTTTAAATTTTTGAAGAAAATGACAGTGGGTCTTGCCTATGCAAAATGTCCCCATAATGAAGCCAGCCAATTGCTGCTGTTTGATTAAAATTAGGCTATAAACGAACTACGTCAAACATGATAATCAGTGTCACCATCTTTAAGCATCTGACAGCTCTTTCAGTTTTATTTAAAATCTACAAGGTGGAAAGTTTGAGTTGGAATAGTTTGCAAAAGCACGAATATAAACAAGTCTGTGAAAGCGACTAGTGAGTGAGCTTGATGACTGTTCATGTCCTAGACCTAGACAACCTCTGTAGTCCCACTTGCCTTTATAAAGACATGTAAAAGCGTTAAAAAAAAATCACAAGTGAAATATTACTGATGCATTTTATTTAATTGAATAAAACATGAAAATATTCTGAGCTTGTGTTAACCACAGACCTTGTTTCAGGTTTTTAACCTATTCAAAAAACCCACTGGCTTCAGGACAATGGAAGTTCAAAAATGCTTTTTTCGGGTTTTAGGACGTGGTCAATTTTGGCTATCGAATGAAGTATACTTCAAAAGTTATGTTTGGTTTTATGCATACACCTAAGCGTTCATGTCAAAACTGAAGTGTTCTTCTGACTTAAGACATAAATAAATAAACAAACACCACAGCACTACGCATTTAATATTTTTGAATGTGACAAAGTAGTCAGTTTACATTGGCAATATTTACTTATTTGATGGCTCATTTCTGATCTATGCCACCCCTTTTCATTTGGATTCAAATTGAAATTTGATCTAGCTCAGTCGGATTTCTCAGTCTGACTTTTTGTCCAATTGAGTTATTAATCTGATTATAAATGGATTATTATTTTGCATTTGGGAGATATAAAATCACAATTATGCTTACTCTGAAACAGAAATTAGAAAAATATCGGAAAGCTTTAGCATTTTAAACCAACAGCTCATGATTTTTAGTGGCCTACTGTGAAATGGTTTATAGTCACTAATTTCCATTGTTCTTAAGCTAGAAGATTGTCTAATATGAGCATGGCCAACAGCACACTTCCTAGTGCGCCCCAATGGAGCGATGTTACTTTATAATATTAATCTGCCGTTGTGTTCATTTTCAGCAAGAGCAATGTCACACGTGTGATACCTCTAAGCCTTCGCACGGTTTGTGCTGAGAGCCGTTTCTTCTCCTCCCTCCAGGAGTCACTTTCAAAGTGATCCAGAGCTTCTGAGCTCATTAAAGCTTAATCAGAAAATCTATTTTCAGGTCACTTGTAGCTCTGTCAGGAGGATTTCCAATGAATAGAGGGCACTGTTTCTTTGCAGCCCCTCGCCAAAATGAACACGCTAGTATTATCAAATGTGGTTGGCATACTGACAAGAAACATCAGGTTCCTCTCTGCCTTATTACGCTACATCTGGTTGGTGGCAGTTATCTGTGTCACCATGTGAATATTTTATAAAAATGTCTTATTTAATCTAGCGAGGGACTGTAAAAGGTAGTGACACACATGGCTGTTACTGGGGTCTTCTCTTAAAATGGGACACAGTTCTTCACTGGCTAATGTTTGGCTTTGCGTTTGGGGTATTGAGAGGTACACGGAGAATATTGTTCAGTTGTGTTTTATTTATAATTGTACAACACTCTTTCTTGATGAAATTTCAACTTGGGAAATAATCGCCTGTTTACATAAATAAAGGGACATGAAGAAAGATTCTTGAGTGTTGCAATGCTGTTTCATCCACTAATATAAATGACGTTGAAGGTGGTGGCAAAGATTTTGTAAAAGCATAGAAATATTCCCTGTTGCATAAAATCCTGGCTGATTGTGAAGTGCTTTTCTGTGTTGTATCATTTTAGCAAGCATCAGTATTGCTCCTACTTATGGTTGAGTATTACATTTGCATGTAATCTATCCTGCACTCTGTGTGAATGATGAATGATAGCTCAGACTGTGCAGAGAAGTGTGCTATTACTTTGCTAAGCACTTGCCAGCAAATAAAACAAGTGGAAAAAATCTAGTGGTCCACCAGTATTGGTTATTCAATGGCTGACAACCCAATTTTGCATTACTATAAAAGCCTGCCTCTACCTACATTTTTGCAAAACTCCAATTCACTGCAGTTTCTAGCTGAAATAATAATAGTGGCAGTAAAACACCAGCAACTTGTATTCCTTTTTACACACATTATGATTACAAGGAGACATTATTCATTAATGAAGACTTATTTTTGCATGGTTCCTTGCACAATACTATGTAATGACCTCAACACAATTTTACTATTGTGCATCACATAACCTGCTCGATATATAAGACATATTGACATTGTAAACTTGCTATGTAGCTCACCTGGTGCAGAAATGCACTTGCAATAAAGAGTGCTTTGGTACTCCTGGGAGATGCAAGTCACAACATACAGTAAAAGAGCAAATGCATTTTTACCTCACGTTTGCTTTTGCTGTCGGTTAGGTTTAGGGTAGGTGGTACATTATTTTCAAATGCAATAGAGCATTAATCTTTTTTTGACGCCATTCACCAGACATACATACAACAACCAACGTCATTAAACATTCAAATTCACATTCATCTGTTTTGGGAGAAATGTAATATGCTTTTAGTGCCACTCAATTTGAAAGTGATGTGAAATGTGCAAGAGACAACATTGTATTATTATGCACTTGTATCATGAATTTAAAGAATAGCAAGTTAGATATAGATATAGATAGATAGATGGATATATATCTGTGTGTGTGTATATATGTGTGTATATATATATATATATATATATATATATATATATATATATATATATATATATATATATATATATATATATATATATATATATATATATATATATATATATATATATATATATATATATAATGAATGAACGAACATTTATTTCACACAATATGGCCAAAAAAAGGCCAATACTGGGCAGATCATCAGCTTAGCCAAAATATCGTCCTATCACTAAAACAAATCCCACTGACACAAACCCATCCCGGAATTGATCTCAGGATGGGGACCTAAACTGTTTGGAAGCATAGTTTCATGTCATTGACTTGTAAGCTTACATGGATAATGTTCTTGTGCACAGTAAGCAAGATAACATGCAGTACAATCTATCTTTCATTCCATTTAAATATATATTTCACTCTATATGTTGTAGCATGTCAACAATTAGCTGTGTTTTTGAAGAGTGTGCACTTCGCATGTGTGTGAGGAAACCAACATGGTTCAAGCGACGGGAGGTGAGACCTCCCTTTTTTGAGGGGTATTGGGCTGCACATAACTGCCTAAAAACATAATAGGAACCACATAACACACACGCATTGACACACCCACACACCCCTTGATGTCCAGCCTAATTCAAATCTCACTCCATCCCGGTTAACTTGTTTGAACATACACAAATGCATGTTCTATGTTATCTGTAACCTGGTTGAGTCAGACAGTGGGGAAAATAATTTGATACTGATGTCAGCATGCCATTCATAGCTAATTTAAATATCATACTGGCTACTGAGACACAGAGATGGAGGTGGAGTGTGGAGAACTGTGATCACTCCCAGTCCTGAAGGCATAAAACATCCCAGCCCAGTAATATTTCCAGTAAATGGAAATGCCTCCAATTTGCCGCTACAGCAAAAACTGCACCACAGTCACCCGTCCCTGCACTGATAATGAAGTCGGGTTGAACACACATCTCTCTCTCTCTGTAGGCAATAATGTCAGATGGTGTTTAAATAACTATGCATATCCATGTGCAGGCAATATTGCGGCTGGGTGGAAATAATGTTGGTTAGGGTGGTTTCGGTCTGCAGCTACTTCATGATTATTCTGTCTGTTAAATTACATTCATCATGCTTCATCGTAAAACTGAAAATGTGCAGATGTTGGAGCAGTTTCTACCTGATCTGAAATTACTTTGTGGTGTAACACAATGTAGTCAGGTTTATTTTTATATATGTGGATATTCCTTGTTGCATCAGGCCACACCTTCATACTGTACAGTCAGTTAATTTAGGAAAGTAAATAAACATGTTTAACTCCTAATATTGCATCTTTAAAATAAGTTATTATATATACCAGTATTGGTCTACATTTGCCTCTGTTCAGCTTTTTAAATGTTAATTATGAGTCACTGTTCAAGCCCAATTTACATAAATGAAGACTTGAGGAACAAAGGGAACAGTTTTACACAAGGAAAATGTTGCTATCTTTACAGCAAGCCAACAGTGGGAAATGTAATTCATGCAAATGAGGGACACAGATAAAGCCTCCTTTTGTCTAACAACATCAATCTAATGGCTAAATTTATCCTCACAGTTAATACCAGGTTTTGAGACCATAGTTTCTGGAATATTTTTTTTTTCTTCAGCAAATGTTGTTCAGGAGCACAGGCCTGCTGCTAGTAAAACAGGTGGATTAGTGAAGATGGAGGGATATTCATGATATGATTAAGATTGGGTCTCATTAACTGTAGCAGTGTATGTGCACACTATTTGTGCATAAAACCTGTGTGTGAAAGTTTCCACACAGAAATTGATTTATCAGTAAGTTTGCAGATTGTAAAATTAGGTTAAGAAGAGAACTAACCAACAAACACAAATGTAGAAATCACTTGTGGTGGAATTCGAAACATGGGTCGTGTTAAGAAAAAATGTGAATGCATAATTAACAGAATAACTAAGTGACCCCAAAACAAGTCTTTCCAAATAACAAAAAAGATCATAGCTGTGACAGGTGCTGCATAAAAATATAGCTGATCACATGTAGTCTAGGCTTATATAAAAGTTGTTTGTTTCAGCTGGTTTTGAGATTGGCAGTCTTGGGTTTACTCAAAGATCTTGCCATGCATGCTCTCAGGGCAAAAGCGCATCTTTAGAGAGCAATGTGCCTGCAGAGAGTGATGAATAGCTGTACATAAGATGGTTTGTGCATGTATTATGCTAATTACTAACTCTGGGCATGAGCTCCTTCATTTAAAATGAACTTAGATTTCACCAAATTTATGCATGTTAGCACCTGTTGTGAATCTGGCAAAACAATAAAAATGAAAAAATGCATGAGAACTCACTATGTGCAAAACTTGCATGGAATTATTAGAAAATGAAACCAAATGTCTAGCACATGCATTTTTAGTAAGTAAGTTTAACCTATATCTGCAGACATTCCCCTATTAGGGCCATGTGGGAAATCATAAACTGTCTATATTAAATCTAATAAGTTTCTTTTGAAATTCAAAAATGGACATCTGAACAAGGCTAAAGAGTCTCGGCAGTATATTGCAAGATAATTCACCTACAGAACACATTTTTATACACTAATATTTAGAACTCCCATCATAGTTTTAATTGGTTTGAAACATCAAAGAGTATTTTAATAAGAGTTCATTAATTAGATGGAGATGGTCTAGTTACATTATGTGCCCTTGTCTCCCAGTTGGGCAGAACATTAGTTCATTTTGGCTGTAGAAAGCTAGCGTAAGGCTTTTGAAGAATTCTTTTGATCAAATATGTAGAGCAGTATCCCTTTAATTGTCAATCAAACAGTCTGTTTAGACATTTTTTCACCTGACTTGTAAAACAAGTTGAGATCAATAAAATGCCTCACTGACTTTACATTCTTTGCATTTTCAGCAGGGACTGCGGAGAAAGATTGAAGCACAGTCTCCTGGGTATACATCCAAGCAGAATGGCCTCTCCTGTGGGGCGTCAGGGTCCGACTTTAAGCGCCTCCGCATGGATCCTAGCTCTTTTCGATCTGGTTCCTGTGCTTTGGCTTCAGGGCAGACTCAAAGATTGGTTGGCGATGCCACCCAAGGTAACATCCTTCGAAGAAAGGAAACCTTCATGATGCCTCACGGAATCAGCAGTGATTTATTCAACATAACTCTAAGGGATATGAAGAAGGAACCAACTGAAGTTCAGACCTGTGACCAGTCGTCCACAGATCCTGCCACATTGACGTTTGACTTCAAAGATGAAGTAAGTGGACAGCTTGACCCAGAGCTCCAGGATTTGTTCGATGAGCTCACCAAGACCATCACTGTTCCATCACTCAATGATCTAGAGCTGGAGAAGATGCTAAAGCAAGATGATGACTTCGGCCTGGATCTTGGTCGACCCAGTTCAGCTGGTGCGGCTCCTCCTTGTATTCACTTGGATAAGCCAATAAAGACAGAGTACTCACCAGATTTTAGTCAGGCCACTGGAAGCTCTCCACAATTAAGACCAGCCTCTGCCGGACCTTCCTTCTCCATGGCCAACACAAGTTTATCCACCTCACCCATCACTTCAGGACACCATGTTCAGGTACCGACTGGCGGTCCCTCTCGAGGTCTTCCAGCATGGCCTGAGATGTCACATGCTGAGCAGCTGAAGCAAATGGCCGCTAACCAACAACAGCCCAACTCTATGCTCCACAACCACCAGCAGAGTCAAGCAGGAGGGGTTAGGAACTGGTCTACTGCCTTAGGTGTCCACCAAACTCCTGGCTCTTTCAGTCAGGAGACTCTTCCGGGTAATGCTTCCCTTTCTCAGCAGAGACTCAACACTCAGAGTACTGGTCAGGCCAAAGGCATGTCCAACTGCTTTCTCAAACCCAATGAATTCAACCCATCCCATCACAGGGACACAAAGGTTCTCAGCACTAAGCCTCTGCTGCATTTCAGCCCTAAAGCACCACCTTCCACCATGAGCCAACAAATGCCCATCATGGCTGCTCCACCAAACAAAACAACCATGCAGCAGCAGCCATCTACAGCAGGCCAGGGCATGCACTTTCAGAACTGCCAGCTGCCCATGCAGCCGTCCACCTGCCTACAAACAAAGCCTCTAAGTCAAAGGCCTCCACTCAATCAACATGTTCCTGGAATCAGTTTCAAAATGGCACAGCAGAGACAGGTAAGACAATGCGTTTATGGTTCTTTTAACAGTTGCTGCTTGCCAAACTGTATGATATGATCCTGGTTAAAAGACAATTGGTCACTTTCCCTAATCATTAAGGTCCCGATATACTTCAAACAAAGTTTGTTTTTATTCTTCGTTTGGGGGCAAAAAGAAGTTCGAAAAGGCTGAGCGACGGTATACTGTTTTTGAACATTCCAATACCCCCGCGCTGCTGGAGGCGGGGTTTAGATTAATGTGAACGTGCGCATCTGCTCTAAACAAAACAACGCTGCAATGAAGGTGTTTCTAGGTCTTTTATTAAACTGGATAAATTATTACACGTTTTTATATTTTATGTGTTGTCATAATTTGATTAAAAACAGTGGTTCATTATTGTTTGTTCTTTTGGCATTTAATTTATTGTATACCTTTTAAAATTCGCTTATTGAAAGAACAACAGCAGTATGGTGTAACATTTATTTGAAACATGTATTTGGTACTTGCTACCTTATCTTTGCATCAAAGGCGGCGGAGTTCCAAAACGAACACCCCCCAGAAAGTTCGCTTTGAGCTGTTTCGAACTGACAAAACTAACTCAAAACAAACTTTGTTTCGGCCTGATTTTGTTCGAAATGACGTCACATTAGTTTGTTCTTATATTTCGTTTGAAGTATATCGGGGGCCTTTAGGAGTGTAATAATTCACTTGTTTCCTCGATGCATTGATTTACAAATTCTGCTGATGCATGCATTTTTCTTGAAACATGGATTTTTGAATTGCAAATCATTTGTTTCAGTCAAGAATCAATTTAAAATTCTAATAGTCGTCTAAGTCTATACGCTTCAGTGAAGTATTATTGGACATTTTAAAATATATAAACATAACAGTCACTGACTATCACATGAGCAAATGACACAATAGCTTCATAGCATTGAATCAAATGCAGACAAAACATTGATAATTCATTGCATGGCCATTACCATTGAAATAAAACACTTGCATTGTGTGGACACCTCACTGCAGTAAACGGTTTTAAAGGGTTAGTTCACCCAAAAAGGAAAATTCTGTCACCAATTACATGTTGTTCCAAACCCGTAAGAACTCCATTCATCTTCGGAACACACAGATTTTTTTATGAAATCTGACAGATTTTTGACCCTCCATAGACAGTAAGGGTACTACCATGCTCAAGGCACAGAAACTTAGTAAGGACATCGTTAAAATAGTCCATGTGACATCAGTGGTTAAACCGCAATTTTATGAAGCTACGAGAATACTTTTTGTGCACAAAGAAAACAAAAATAACCAATTTATTCAAAGATTTCTTCTCTTTCTTTGACCTTTTTGTTTTTGTTTTTCGAAGACAAATCAGGAGATGCATTTACATAATTCTACAAAATGCACTTAAAAATACAAAATCAAATCAATATTTGAATCAAATCTCATTGTGAATCAGATTGAATCATTCTAAATTTACAAAAATCATTTACAAAAACCTATGAACCGTGCATCAAATCTATTTGTCTACCTAAAGATTCACACCCCTACTAACTGTGCATACACAAATTTCTGCATAAAATCTATGTACAAACATTTTCACATTTTCTTGATCCACCAATAAATCTGCTTTAAATTTAAGCACATCTTTATGGATCATCATACTATATGTTAGCTAACAGTGTCAAATGATTGTCATCAGGTTGAACATCTGGTTGTGTTTCTGTTGTGAAAAAAAAAAAATTGTGAGAAGTTTGGTGCCGTTGTTAGTGAAAGAGACCCACTGTGAGACATTAACTGTCTTTTGTGTTAGACTGCAAGATATGTGAAGTATTGAGTTCAATAATTAGCTTTGCTACATTTTCAATTTAACACTATCACATTTCTGCTGTGCAGAGCAGGTCGTTCTTGACACAATGGAGTCGTAGTGTCAAAACCACACACCCTGCTTTCTTTCCATCTGTCAGCCTGTTGTGTTAGCCGTTAGCAGTCTGCCAACTGCTTTAAACTCAATGGCGCTGCACTTTGCTGTAGGCCTGTTTTTCATTTTGTTTTTCACGATTGTTGTTTATGTCTAGGCGGGTGTGAGGTGCCTTGAATTTGTATATCCCCTCAAAGCGGTTTGACGGTTGCCCCGACTTGCTAGAGCATGGTGGATTAACATGCGAAACTTCTAATTTCTCCGCCTGTCACAGTCACTCGCCGTCAGGGCATAGATGCGCACAGCGGGATTTGCTAATTGGAGGTTGTTAGCTGCAAGGGACAAGTTGTGGAAAATGACAGTAATCTGCTTAGCCCAGTGCTGGAGGTTGAACCACTGATTTGTTATGATTTGGGAGCTTTAGAACATCCCCCTTTTGGGTTTCATACAAACCGTATCTCTCGACTCTCTTTGTGGGAAACGATAACGAGAATCACACAAGAGGAGTCATCTTTAGGCTCTCCAGAAGAGGGAGGGGAGCATGGAAAGACATGCTTGATTTTGACACAAGATGTAGTTCAATCACATGAACATACAGCTCTTTTTGCAGCCATTGATGGGAAAGTTGTTAGGGTTCTTTAAGGTCTTTTTTCTTTTCTCCAGTGGACCTTGCTCAGTGGACCTATACAACAGGTTAAAACTGTTTGCATGTGTGTTTTCCAATTAGTTCAATATTCTGATATCTCAGCTATTTGTTGCATATCAGAACTATGACTCCAGACACCTTCACATTGTTGGGGAAGCTATTCAAAAAGTGTAGCTAACTTGGCTAACAACTGACAGCTACTGTATCATTGAGTATCTACTTGCGAAAAAGTGCACTTGATTGTTTATTGTACTTCAAATGTTAAAGCATATATTATTTATTTAATCACGGTCATTTTTTACAGTGTAGGATAAGGGATATAGAATATGGTCAAGCAGAAATATGTGATTTATAAGTACTAATAAACAGTAACAGTAATAAGCAACTAGTTAATAGTGAGAACTGGTCCCTATTCTAAAGTGTTACCTATATATATAAATAATATACACACACACACACCTCCTTGCTACTAAGAAATACTTCTAAAAGGAAAGTTGTGAGTTGTGCAGATACTGGCCACCACTGCATTCTACGGTAAATTGATTTTCATAATTAATATATTCAAATAAAAACTTGATGACACTTCATGTTTGTGTTTTGACATGTGGTAGAGCGGTTTGGGATTGTAGAGAATTCAGCATTGATGGGGTTAAATATGCTGCACTAGTGGAAATGAAGCCAGAATGTCTGTTCCAGCAGGGAGAAAAATAGGCAATGGACAGTCTTCCCACAGTGAACTGAATTAGTAATGCCATGGAAATAAAGGTTCCGAAATGGTGCTGTGATCCCACCGGAGCCCTCGAGAACTTTTGTTCAAGCTAAATTTTCTCCCACTGGGTGCAATGCACAAAATGCATGTAAAGAGACCAGATTGTGGAGTCTGTTTCTTGTTTTCTTGTTCTCATAGCCTGCTGATCAGTTTTCAGCCTAAGTATGGCAAACCGGGTATCTGCGATATCACAGACTGTGGAGTGGAAATCTATTTTATTGCATGTGGAGAAAAAAATGGACTGCATGCACTACCTGAGAAAAGAAAAAAAAAAAAAACCTCAGACAAGTGTAATATATCACTTTGAGAGACCTGCGTGCCCCAAAAACTTCAAGCAGCGTCTGATACTTTCTGATTAAAGTGCTGTTGCACTGACTAGTCAGTATCTGGAGAAGCGATTCAAGTATTTCTGGCTCTGAAGTGAGACTGTAGCTGTGCTCCAAAACCTAGTGAACTGCCTAGATACTCACTGCCTACATAGCAACCAACTATAAATGCATTAGACAGTAATGGAAGCTCTTAAGTGCCTGAATTAAAACACTCCTTAAATAGGCAGCAACGCTGTGCATCTCACAAAGAGAGCTCCCTACAGGAGACTACTCACAGCTGATTTAAATGAAGGAAACAGTGCATACACTGTAAAAATAAATAAATAAAAACACACTTCTTTATAATATGAATCTCAGCTTGATTTAAGTCTGCGCAGTGTAATTTAAGTTGAAACGACTTGTACAAATCAAGTTTTAAGACAGAAACTGAATTTTAAAAAATTTAAATTGGTGGATTTTTTTTTTTTTAATTACAGTGTATGCAAAAAGTATAAATTTCTGGTGAAAATGCTGGTGTTATAGCACTGAACTAAAACTTACAGACTATGCTCACATAGGGTATGACAAAAATTGATAGGTTTTTTTTTTTTTTTTTTTTTTTTTTTTTTTATCCCCCCAATTTGTTGCTTGTTTTTTCTGGCCAAAAATAACTGGCCTACAAAAATGTCATATAAATGTCTTATGCTATATTATTACTAAGTATTCAGGATGGATTATTCAAGTTGCTTTCTTTCATAGGTTTTTTTTTTTTTTTTCTACTCAAAAAATGTCTGGGTAAAAAAACAATATTTTTTTCCACTGAACACAATATATTTTATTTTTAAGAAACATATACAACATTTTGGAACCGTAAACATGTCAGGCTAAATAATTAAAATAAATAATTAAATTCTTGTTAATTAAATTAAGTGCAGTCACTTAAGTGAGCCTAAACCTGCAGCTCAGCAATAATCAGAACATAAATTATTTTTTTGTAAAAAAAAAAAAAAAAAAATGAAGTCATTAAACCTGCAGCTCAACAAGGTTTTTGGAGATATGCTCACTTTCTACTAGGGGTGGCACGGTACATGTATTCGTACCAAACCGTCACGGTACGGGCGTCTCGGTTCGGTGCATGAGGCCTTATGACGAATACAGGCAATTCACCCCCAATCCAGAAGGGGGTGCCCGCAGTAATGCAGCACTGTTTGATAATCGCCAGCAGAAGAACAGCGAATGCCGAGTTGCGCGCTTGAAAACAAAGCCCACTAGACAGTGACCATGTGCTGATTCTGAACGTGCCTCTCGCATAGACTGACAAGGGAGTATACTTTAAAGGCACTCAACTGTTTGCAAAATGGAGCTTTGTGCTCGAGTATCCTAACGTTACCTCTCTCATTCGGCACAAATCCAAATATTCCATAATATGTCCATATTTGCGATGTAACATATCTGAATGCTAAACTATTATTTATTATGTAAATGATAGGCTTTGTACTTCAGTCGCGTTCCAACGGTGACACAGAGGTTCACTGTATTATTTTGATAAAGTACCAACTGCGCTGTCAAGTTAGCAATGCTGGAATAGATGTGTGTGTGCACGCGCGCGCTCCAGCGCGATCACTTCAACTGTTTCCTTATACCAGCAGAATCAACTTTAAACACTTATTGTCTTATTAATAATCACTGTATAAAGGTCTGCTTTTATTTGTGCACACTCATAATGAAAACAAAACAGATATATATATATATATATATATAGATCACATCTAGATGGAAAAAATTGTAATTTATTTATTTTTTTCCCCTGTTGTACCGAAATTGTATCGAACCGTGACCCCTGAACCGAGGTACGTACTGAACCGTGACATCTGTGTACTGTGCCACCCCTATTTTCTGCACATTCATCTTTCAGTCCAAGTTATGAGCGGTGAGGTACAAAGTTGTGTGCACATTCAAATAAGAAGAGAGCGCGAGTGTGTCACACACACACACACACACACACACACACACTGTCTCTCTCCAAACAGTGGCAAAGACACCTGAGAGCCAGCAGTTTGTTTGTTTTTTAAATGACGTGATTTTGAACAGATGTAAACAATGGAAGGGGGCTTAAAATTATAGACGTGATACCAGCTAAATTTAGTGTACTAAATCGCAGAAACGTAGTACTTTAGTCTGCTATTCCCCGCTCTGTGAAGTAACGTGAGGGAGGAAACTAGTTTACGTTAGCTAGCTAATTAGCCAAGTTATCTGCCTCGGTAGCAAGCCAAATAGTATTTATTTCAACACTGAAATAACCGGCGAATGGGTCTCTGTATTGATCGAGGGTGAGAGAGGGAGAAATGAAGACGACACGGAAGACGACATATCGTTTGTGTATATATCGACATATCGTTCCCGATTCGATACTATCACGATACTTGGGTGCCGATACGATATGTATTGTGGATTTATTTTTTATTTATTTATTTATTTATTTTTTCAAGAATTTTGGTTCTACAAGTATTGTGATTCGATATTACTATGTGTTGTGAACTCTAGACCATGGGAAAAAGTTGAATGATACACTTAATATACAGGTTGTCACAATTGGGGAAAAAAATACACATCTTAGCAGTCACTATGGCGATTTGATATTACAATTTATTGTGATTGTTTGGTTATTAAAGACAATGGAAAATAATTGATTATACCCTTAAAAGAGACTGTATATGATGAGTCATATTAACAAAAACAATGCATCACATCTTTCTAAACTTATTTCAGGAGCATACACATACAGTGTATATTTAAAGTACCTTGAACCATTAAACTTTAAAGTACCAAAACCCTGAACTTGCACATGAATATAACAGTCAAATGTTCAACAAAATGAGCAGAAAAAAAATACTTTCTGAAATAAAATAAAGTGCTATGTCACTTTGCATACCGTTTCAGTCATGTTTAGTCATGTTTTCCCCGGCAGTTGGGATTCAAAACGTAAAGGTGCAGAAAGAATTCTGGAAGAGGTTTGATCCTCTGCCTCTGTCATGGTTTTGCTTTCTCGCGCCGGCTTGAAGCCTATACGACGTCATCTAATGCAGCGGCACTGCGCACTCAGAACAATCAGTGAATGACATCAAAGCATCTGCATGCTTTCAAATCGTTCTCGCGGTACTTTGATGTAGAGGTCTTCACGGAGGACCCGAGACCCGAGGACCCGGGACCCGACCCGGGACCCGTACGGGTTCGGGTCTATATTTTAAATGGTCAGCCGGGTCCGGGTCGGGTCCCTACTACTTCGGGTCCCGGGTCTGTTTAACATTGTGTGTAATACCCGAGTCGATCGGTGAACACCGCACCCGCCAGTGATCAGTGTCGGTCAGCATGCCAAACTTGCAGTTTGTAAAATTAGGATGAGAAAATTGTGAGCGGGAAATAAGGTGGGGGAAAAAAACACAAAAACAGAAAACACCTCAGCCGCCAGAAGCAGAGCGCGGGCGGAGTTAATGTAGTAGCCTACTGCACGCGGACGGTGATCATGGATTCCTTCATGAGTGATTTGGGGAAAAAAAAAAAAAAGCTGAAACAAAACTGAAGAAGAGACGCACCTGTTATTGAACACGCTCGCAGTAAAGTTTAACGCACTTCTTGTTCTGCACGTTTTTTGCTAAAAAATAATTCTTCCGAGTCTTTATTACAACCAACAAAAAGTATCGTTATTGTTGCGGAAACGCAACAGTCGAAGTTGACTCGAGATGGAGAAAAAAAAAACTGCAGTTAGTCATCCGTCACTGACCGTGACAGCATGTAGACTTTTAAAGCAATAATCAGTGGATTAAGACTCTTTCAGTCGGCAATAGAGAAGAACGAACAGCCAACATGGATGATAATTTATTGGCTAGGAGGATGCATCGCAGTCATGGAGAAGGCTACTAACAGTAGGCTAGTAAGGGAATTATTAATGTTTTATTTTCTCGCAACTTGTTATTGACTTAATATCAGTTTGCTGGGCAATATGTGCCGATCGGGTGCAGTCGGACCTGCGTCTTCCCGACCGGGTTCGGGTCCAACTTTCGAATAATGGTCGGGTCCACGTCGGGTCCGGGTAGTACATTTAAGGCATTTCTCGGGTCTGCACGGGTTCGGGTCCCACTTTCAAATAAAACACGGGTCCGGGTCGGTTCGGTGCAGCCCATTTACGGGTCTCTTCTGGTTCGGGTACGAATTTTTGGACCCGTGAAGACCTCTACTTTGATGTAATGTGCTGATCGTCTGCGTGGCGCTGATTTAAGTCGAACACACTTATACATTTTGCCCTCTGTTGGAATTAAAAAGTGGTGTGTGTGTGTGTGTGTGTGTATATATATATATATATATATATATATATATATATATATATATATATATATATATATATATATATATATATATATATATATATATATATATATATATATATATATATATATATATATATATATATATATATATATATATACACATACACATACACATACACATACACATACACATACATACATACAAACTGCCGCGAATGAAACTGAAACAGCTAGACGCTCAACACAATCATCTTCATTAATAGTAAGACAAACTTATCTTTCCAGTGCTGATGCCACACGCTCTCCTATTTGATCTTGAAATGAGCTGATAATTAATAAAATGCAGCGCTTATTTTTATTTCGTTGACGTGAACTTTTTTAAATTTAAATAGCGCGGGAATTGAAGATTGGATTTATATCGGTTTTGCGACTATGTGGCCAAATGTAAATGGAAACGTTTTAACACATCAGATTGATATCCGATCAGCGAAAACGCACATGGAATGAGGTGTAAACAGGCCCATTCATAATCTATGATAAAAAATACTATTATAAACTCGGTTAGTGGATAATTTAGCACCAAAAGTTATTCTAGAAAAATCACGAGTGCAAAATTTGATAAAATCTAAACATTTAGTGAACTAAATAACTAAAATAATTTAGTGAGGAACAAATAAAAGTGAATATGCGAAGGACTAAATCTAGTAAAATGATACACATTGCTCTTTGTATTGCTGTAAAATACATTAATGAAAACAAGTAAATGTATTTATAAATATAAACTACAAAATTAAAAGACATTCTTTTAAATGTATAGCACAGTAATGAAGGCAGCAACATATGATAGAGGAGTCCTATCTATCATAGACAGAACAAGAAACGCTAAATAATCTTTCATTGCCCAAAAGCATTATAATACGAAAAGCTCCAATACAGAGCGGTACAAAGTGCCTATGCGCTTCCCGTGCGCAGAATGATGCGCTTGAAGCAGAACGGAGTCACAGCTCCGGATAAAGAAGTTCAAAGCACAAAGGAAAGAGATATTGATGCGTAGCTTATTAAATCTGCGCGATAGTTTATTGAGGGTTATTAAGGGTTTTAAATTTTAGTTATTGTGCGCTCTTGGAGAGAGTTTGGTCATTTTGACTGTCGTAGCCGAACGTGACGGTTTGAATGCTGAATGGAGGATGACAGACAGACGCAGCGGAGAGAAGAGTTTAAGGACTTCAATTTTCATCTGTACCTCACATTAAACTATGGAACGGCTTCAGAACACTTGGACTTTGACTTCATGGTGCTTTATAATGTTTTTGTGCTTTTGTGGGGCTTAAAAATAACACAGAATAGTACAATATCGGATTTGGATCGGTCTCGTCTGACCGATATCCGATCCAGTATCGGAGCCGATACTGTACCGATACGGAGTATATATATATGAGGCTCAGGTTTGTGTTCTGTGCTGCTCGTAGCTTCACTGAAGCTCTTCATTACTGTGAGTGGGAATGAGTTGGTTTGTGGGGGTTGCTGTAGAGTGCCAGGCTGTTGTAGCCACGCTACGAAGAGCGCATGTTTCCTGGGAAAATGATCTGGGGCCAAGTCCAGATGCCGGGCTGTTCCCTGGGGAGGGCGCCCTGCCTCCAGTCGGCAGGAAGTGCTGTGAGAGAGCAGCGGGGCCCGGGCCTGGAGTCCTGTCAACTGCTTGTAATGCTGGTGGAATGGGAGCTTAAATCACATCTCTCCTTTATGGACTCGGCGGACACATGTGGTATTCATTTAACGATGCACTGGTGAAGAACGAGGAGGGAAAGAGAGATGGAAAACAGCTTTATGACACATCAGGATCACAAAGAGTGGATTACAGAGACGGCCACACTAACGAGGCTTTAGCTCCCCCACATAACAAAGGGTTTGACTGAGGCAGCCGATTTCACTCAAATGTGAACACAATCTGGCTTTGTGGTCACAACTTATGAGAACGGTCTGAATTTCTCACGGTATCGCCTAGTGGAGCGACTTCAGACATAATGAATAGACCTGAACAGAAGTGAATAACCACTTTTTTCCGTACTTTCGTCACCACCAGAGAATTTTATAACAATATGACCCAAACTTTAACCATGATGGCATGTGTGGAATGTGATGAGGCTTTACGTTATTCAAATATGTGGCATATTTTCTTTATGAGCCTTAGCAAGCACCACTCATGCTTTATGGGACAATGATGTAATGCTATTTTTTGGCCTATCAATAAATTTTAAAACAAAGTAAATGTGCAATTCATACACGCATTTACCTGAGAGCCTCTTCTATTACTTAAAATTCCTTTTGATCATTTTTTGGGGTATAGAGTCAAAAATGTCAGGGTGGTACGACTGTATGATATCATAATGAAGAAAAAAAAAATCATGATTAATGAGAACCTTTTTTGTCATAATCATTTATTTATTTATTCACAGTTTATTAGAACAACTTTTGTCTGTCAAAAGTCATGTGGTGTGACCAACATGGGGTAAAAAAGGGGAAATTATATCATATAGAGCTTTGACGGTGTGTCTCTTAAAATATCATATTATTTGACCTTTTATGAAAAAGCAAGATTAATTCAGACTGTAAAATGGTGCAATTCTAAAAAAAAAAAAAAAAAAAAAAAAAAAAAGTGATTTTAAAATATTTGTACAATTGAGGAAAAAAAAGTTTAAAGGTCCCATGACATGCTGCTTTTTGGATGCTTTTATATAGGCCTAAGTGGTCCCTAGTACTGTATCTGAAGTCTCTTTCACGAAATTCAGCCTTGGTGCAGAATTTCAGCCACTACGAGCCACTCCCACAATGAGCTTTCCTTAGGACGTGCTATTTCTGTGTCTTTAGCTTTAAATGCTAATGAGGAGGAGAGAGGCGGGGCAAGGTGGAGGGTGGGTGTGTGGCCTTAACCAGCTTGCGCTACCATGCGCTAATGTTGATGGTGGATGTATCGCTATGGCTCGTAGACATGCAGTCATTCAAGCTTTTCAGTTTGACCCAGAATCTGATCCAGATGGAGAAGCACCAGATGAAGAAGTTGCAACTCAGTGGCTACAGCAGGACGTCTCCGAATGGTTGGTTTAAAATATTGTGTCTGGATACGGTACTTTAGTTGGTTTATGTATGCTGTTACAGTTATTATCATGTAGTTAATGCTAGCCAAATGCTTGGATGAAGGAACTAAAAAAATACTTTGGTGTTCATTTGTACATCCAAACACTGAGCAACTGTCATGCTTCACTTGTTTCAAGCCATGATGTCTCTTGAGGAAAAAAAAATATTGCGCTCGCCTCACATGGTAGTAGCTCATTTTCTCATGGGCGGGCAAAGCAGAGAAAGGGGAGGTAACCTTTCCCGTATGACGACATAAAGGGAAGATTCCAGATTGGGCCATCTGAGCTTTCATTTTCTCAAAAGAGAAGCAGGATACCCAGGGCTCGGTTTACACCTATCGCCATTTCTAGCCACTGGGGGACCATAGTCAGGCTAGGGGAACTCATATTAATGCTAAAAACCTCATAAAGTGAAATTTTCATGCCATGGGACCTTTAAACAAAGTAGTAGTAGTAGTGATATTTTGAATTGGTGGATATTTTATAGTTCGTTTTAATTTTAGTAATTTTGTTGTGTGTTTTTGTCATTTCTATACTTTTTCATGTCTTTATATTTTTGTATTAAATTAAAATGTTGTATTTTAATACTTCAACATTTTATTTCAAATGACAACAAAAATTGCTGTGGTTTCAGTTTGTTTTAATTGACTATAATAACAACCCTGATACTAACATGCATACAAAGAGAACATTTCTAAGAATATGTACAGTATTACTAGGTTTTTAAAATATTTTTTTTTCTTTATCATGCTCACTTTTATTTGTCACTGCTCTCCCTTATACTGTACATAAGGATTATATATTTTTTAGATATTTTATTTGGGGGGGGGGGGGCTATAGAGCACATTAGCAACTGAATATCAACACCTTGTCAACCATTTACAATGCCACATTTGTAACCACCTTTCTGTCCTCCTCAAAAGTGTTTTCTTACTGTCACATTCCTTTTTTAAATAGAAATAGTCTCAGGAAGAGATTCATCTTTGCATGGTGAAAAGAGCTTATCAGCGGTCCAGACAGAGCTCACTCGCCCTCTCATTAATTATCAGGCGTCCCAGAGCTGATCCATCAGGGAATGAGGCATCTAGAGCTCCACTAAGAGAACACTTTCTAGAGATACGGTTTCTGTGTTACATGCTCTCGTATTGCTGCTTCTCTGTGGTTCGACTGTGGAATTCCTCCCATGACAGAGCAGTTCTTTTGAGTGTTTTCCTTTCTGGACCTCTCGAGTGGGGCTTTAGAGGGAGTTTCTCTCCTAAAGACATCTGTTCTCAAATTAATAGCCTCGCGTAACGCAGTGGGGTTTCAGTCAAATCCTTTCTGCCCTGGGAAATGTTTCGTGTCAACACTGTGATTGACACTGTATACACAGTGTGTGTTTGGCCATCCAGGCTGACATGTTCTCAAACAGAGTTTGCTGAGGACAGAAGCCTACAGCCTCTGCTGTTTTGCAAGATGTGATGTTCATGCGAGATCAGGGCGCGTGAGACGTTTCTCAGGTTCAGGCTTGTTAAGAGCATTTCACTTTACTGAAGCTATTTGACACGGAATTATTACTTTTAACTTTTGGTTCAGTGCGACGGCCTTTTTCTTAGACGTTCATTATAATTTATTACACTGTGTAATAGTCTTGCATTCCTATCAAAGCAAATTGAAACAAATATGATTTTCACATGTTATGCAGCAACAGAGAAATGTCCTTTGACATAGGCCTCATCTGACTCAACCACAAAAACATTTAGAAAATTCTATCATCATTTGCTCAGCTTCATTTCATTCCAATCCTTATGACTTTCTGCCATAGAACATGAAAGAAAATATTAAGTAGAATGTCCAGCTGCTCTTTGTCCATACATTGAAAATAGACCATGATTCCATGTAATGACCAGCAAAGAAGAACCATAAATGTAGTCCATATTATTCATATACAGCATATGTGAGCATAAATGAGACCTATGGTGGGTTTTCAACTTTTCAGTCTGTGCTTCACTCAAAGATAGTGCAGGGCTTTGAGAGGCATATAGTACACAAGTAGTTTGGTCTGATGTGATTTTTTTTTTTTTTTTTGGATTTGAATTAAGCATCTCGTTTTGCCTTTTTTGGGAACAGAGTCATACAGGTTTGGAATTTATTTAACACATTTTACATTTCATCCAAAGCAACTTGCTATGCATTTAAGATATACATTTGATCAGTTAATGTATTCCCTGAGAATCAAACCCATGACCTTGGAATTACTAGCGCTATGCTCTACTGTTTGAGCTGCAGGAATGCAATTATGGAATGCAATTACGGAATGTCATGACGAGCAATAAATTCTGAGGTGAACTTTTGTTTTAATGGTTACAGAAAACTGGCAAAATTAAGAAGTTTAAAGAATGTCTGGATAACACCACCTCAAAAAAGTTTTTGACATGCATTTTGTTTGGACCTTACCTGTGCTCTGTTTTGGAGAATGCTCACCTGTTTCAAGTAAACCGCTTGGGATCTTTACTAGATCTAAATAGGTCTTTTATTTTGCATTTTAGGCTCATTTTGAGCACAAATTAAGTGCTTTCTCCAAATGAATTTATTGCAAGTATAATTGCTCTTTTGATGTTTTTTTTTTTTTTTTTTTTTTTTGTGCTTCATATCAGGGTGCATGCGTGTTTGAATTACTGCATTGTGGTTGCTGAACTTCTGCAAACGTTTCAAATTGTGCACCAAAAAAATTCTGCACTCTGTTTGGACCCTGTTACATAGTAGGCTACATGCAAGCAGTTTAACTTTGGGTAACACTTTATTTTAAGGTGTCCTTATTACATGTACTTATTGCAATGACAATAAATTATGCATAATTACATGCAAGTAACCCTAAGACAAACATTAATCCTAACCCTAACCTTAAAGTACGTACAAGTAGTTAATTAATATCACTCAGTACTTAAATGTATATTTACACTGTAACAAGGACACCTTAAAATAAAGTGTAAGCATAATTTGAATTAAAGTGAATAGTTAGTACGTGACTAACTTGAAACCGATAACTGTCTCTTTTCATAATTGATGATAATTATGCTAGGCTGTCATGCAAGTTTAGTTCTTTATGGCTAAAACAGCAGCATACAGCCATGTAATCAGGGTTTTAAAGGAACAACTAACATGAAATATCACAGCCTGAAGAAGAGTGCATTTCAGGAAAAGTGCAAAAAACGGGATAAATAGGCCTATGAGATTATCTGTTATTGCGTGCCTCTGCCCTGTGGCTGAATAAATCTGTCCTTTGCTGGCAGCAATTGGGTTGCGCCCCATAGGATCAGTCTCATAAGAGTGTAGCAGGGCTTGAGCGCGGCTATCAGTCACACAGTAAAACCTGCGCTACTGTATGCAAAAAAGATAAAAAGTCCTGAGAGCCTCATTGACTAGGGTTTCTAATAGATGCATGTAAAATGAAAGTGATTGATTGGTTTAAAACAGAAAACCTATAAGTGTTTAAACAACAGTCTGTAAGACAGTGCTTTCTAAATGATATTAGAGCAAGCGTTTATTTACAGTGCATGTCACTGCAGGCATATTAAAACGACAGGATGTTTTGAGAATTTCTGACTAATTTGTTCTCCCTTAGGTACCATTACGTCCCCATTATGGATATAGCCATGGATGTGTTTTCTCTAAGTGATAGAACAGTGTGGGAAAGGCTATGGAAAATCCCTATCACCACGCACAGGAAGTCACATGTGAATAGGGACTGTGTAACATCAGATTCACTGTAAACAAAGCTTGCCCTCTAGTGGATTGATCATTCAATCACAACAGGATGTAATGCAGTGGCTGGTGTGACATTTATTGATATGCCATTTAAATGTGAGTTTAATAACACACTTTCCATTTGTAGGGAATTTCGCCAGGACCTCGTTTACCAGCGAATGGGCGTCCTATAGATGTAACGGGCCAGACCCAACAGCAGAGGCCTCCAGTTCTCAGTTCTCAGCAGAAGAACCCAGGCCAAGACCAGAACCTTCAAAGACCGCTGGGTCAACCGCAGCTCAACATCCCTGATACAGTGAGTGCTGCCGTTTCTTCATGCCTAAATACGGTGGTTTTATAAATGTTTTCTGATAGGTAAATGAATTGTATTGCTCACAGAAAGAGGATTAGCTGTAATCTACTTAAGCGTCACATTTTTCAATAAAGTCAGTTTCTGCATGGGCACATACCTTAAAGTCATGGCCACAAAACTCTAATGAATCTCTTCCACTGTTCATTTAACGTTGCGTGACAAGATGCCCCTACATATGTCAGATTATACAAAGTAGGTTACTACTGGACCCTGCATTGTCTGATTGATACCATAAAATCACACCCCTGTGATTGACCACTCACATTTTGGCCAGTTGTAATCTATGTAACTTTTATTCCAAAACTACTAAACAATGTGCTTTTGCTGTACATGTTTCAGGAGAAACTGAGCACACAGGATCAGTTCAGTCGTCATCTGACACGACCTCCACCAGACTACAAACAACCACGCAATGGAGTTGGAGCTCAACAGCCAAGCTTATATGCAGGTGTGGAATGTAATTTCAGTGTCCTATAATATGGGAATTTAATATCTAGTTCAGTCATGAAACTCTAGATGGCACAGACTGATAGGACCTTCACATGCTATCTGTTCAATCACATCATTTACTACACATGCTGATTGGTCTCTGCTGATTCTGCAGCCTATGAGATTTCTTGCTCAACATTTAAATTTAAAATATAACATACAATATAAAATGTTGCAGTGTTCACCATAAGCTCTTCCTGCTGCACGCTATCAGAATTCCTCTAAAAACCCTCCAGAACCACCTGTCTACAGCAAGTCCATACTGGCTTAGCAGCTGCAGGATGCGTAGTAGATCTAGTCTGCTAAGACAAAATACATCAGTGGTTCTCAACTCTGGCCCTCAGTGTTCGCTTTCCTGCAGAGTTTAGCTCCAACCCTAATCAAACACACCTGAACAAGCTAATCAGGCCTTCAGGATTACTAGAAAGTTACTGGCAGGCCAGTTTGATCAAGGTTGGAGCTAAACTCTGCAGGAAAGTGGACCTAGAGGGCCAGAGCTGAGAACCCCTGAAATACATTAACGTTGTTAAATCCATCAACATGCTAAAACTATTAAGAGTTGTCATGATTGAACTATATTTAATGAAGTTAATGAATTATACTCACACTAATGTTGTGGTACAATTAATTGAACCAAGGTTTGGATTAAAGGGGTCATATGATGTTGCTAAAATGAACATCACTTTGTGTATTTGGCGTAATGCAATGTGTTTACGTGGTTTAAGCTTCAAAAAACATTATTTTCCATTTATTGGTGCTCCTCTCTGCCCCACCTGAAACACATTGATTTTTACAAAGCTCATCATTCTGAAAAGTGAGGTGTGCTCTAATTGGCCAGCTATCCAGTGCATTGTGATTGGCCGAATACCTCAAGTGCATGACAGAAATGTTACGCCTTTTACCATATTTGGGGAAACACAGCATCTCCACAACATGGCGACAGCGGCATCTATACTACAGCGAGAATAAACGTTACGCCTTCTTTCTTTGCGTATACATTTGGGCGGTGTTATGCAAATCTTCACATAACACAGTGATGTAGATTTGTGGGGGCGTGTTTGAATGAGGCTTTTTAGGGAGGTGTGGATGAGTCTTAACTTTTAGAAAGAATATCTCTTTGGGTTTGAGACTAATCTTTCGACTTTATGGATCTTATTTATGCACGAACAGCTTGTAACATTCCAAAGGCAAAGCAAACATGAAATCGCGTCATATGACTCCTTTAAGCAACCACACCAAATCTTGACTTGGATATTAGTCATTATCAGTACGCTGCTGCTTGGTAAATCAGTATTTTACATCACAGATCATTTTTATGCATATGCAACAGGCAATGGGTCAGACCAAAGTGACATCCAACCCTTGTCATGCCACCTGCCTAATGGACAGGGTACCAAGATGGTGCCCACCTCAGGAGAGAGAAGGTTTCCACTTGGACAAGACCGTAATTCAGGACCCACAGGTGCTCAAGCTTGCACAAATCAGCTCCGACAGCAACCCAGCAGCCTGATCCGAATGGGGCTTCAGCAAAACAAGCCTCAGTTCCATGGGACAAACAACCAGAGTGCCACTTTTCAATCCAGCACTCAGCATGTGAGGACGAGCATCAGTCAAGATTCCCTACTGGGGCAAAGATTGGGTGACATGATCACCAATACCAGCAGGATGGACACTGCTTTGAACTGGGTGAACAGCACCAAACAGAGCGGAGCTCCAACAGGACTAGATGTCAAAAGGCTCCCCAATACAGTGATGCCCCAAAGTGACATTCATTTTCCTCCGAGGTCTATTTGTCCACCTAACCAGGTGGCACCTCATTCTAGTCTGCTACCCATAAACCCTGCAATCAGAAGCTCTGCTCCCAGAGCCAGTCAGCCTAGGATACCCCCTCTACCTGGGGTGACTTGCCTGACACGGTCGTCCCCTGAACAGCAGGGTTGTCCGACCACATTTGGAGAGCTGAGCCAAAGCCCAGCAGCTTATCAGAACAACCGGGCAGGCCGGCTGACCTTTGATTTCTTACCAGAGGATGATAACACGGTACCAGGGATAAATGCAGACTCGGATTTCATCGACTCCCTGCTTAAATCAGGTTCAGGCAATGATGACTGGATGAAAGACATCAACCTGGAGGAAATTCTAGGTGGACATTCATAAAATAGACTCAAAGCATGAGAATTTAGTTTGAACTGACTGTATTAGGAGCCTGACGTGAAAGGTCTGTTAATTTTATTATTTTATTATCCCTCTATTTGTGTGGAAAACAAATGTATAATGTTTTATTATATTGTTGGGCTGATTCTTCATACCATTTACTAACATGTTGTACAGTTTAATGTTCATGGCTTCAGTGTTTTAATTCCACCACACAGTACCCCCAAAACCCTACCAGTTATCATTCAAATGCTGTGAGATTTCTGTTAGAGCTTTTGTTACTAATCCGTTAGCACAGAGATTAATGTAAAAGAAACTGTGATTCGACTGCCATGATAGAGCCACTGAGCATGACATTGGCACTTAAGAAGCAGTTTTATTTTTTTTGTTTTGTTTTTTAATACTTTTTGTTCTGGCTCTTATAGTTCAAGGTTATACAACTTAAATATTATAAAATTGAAATGCTGTTGCATAACATAAGTACAGATCTGTTTTGACTATCCATTCTGAAATTACATATCAACGGGTATTGAAAAAGAGCCATTTATGTATCATTTTATTACACATCCAAAAGAGAAAATCTGTAAAGGGAATACACATGTTCAGAATGTTAGATGCTATTGTTAACTAATAAGGTCAACCTTCGTTAGAAAGACACGTTAAGTTTATAAGTTCTTATTGGTAATATTGTATTTATACACCTGTATCTCAGTATATACAATAATATTTTTTCTATTTCTTTTCTATAATGCGCTATAATTCTGTCATAAGTGTATATCCTATTATGTCAGTTTAGCCTTTGATAATAAACTACATAAAAGAAGAACCTTTACAGCACACTTTGACATTTTGTTTTCTTATATTTCAGGTCAAATGGAAGTGAAGTGCCACAAGGCTCTGTCTTAAGTCCTCTGTTGTTTTCATCAGATTCAGAAAATCTGATAAAATCAGCAGTAATCCATCTTTTCTACATTGAACACCTGTTAGATTCCTAAACAATTATACAATACTGACACTTATAAAGTTCTTAATATTGGAGATCCTTAGTATCTAATCAGTCTTCATTCAATTACTCTGTAGTCCATAACTCACTAAATTCACAAGATGATTTTTAATTCTGAACTGTAAAAATATAAGTTTAGCATCTTTTGTTTTCCCATTCTCACAAATAAACCAAATATCACAGTCATGAGACCAGTCTATGAACATTCAAAAATAAGTTAATATTTTTTTTATTAGATAAAGTTATTTAGGTAACACTTTACATCACGTTTCTATGTTAACATTAGTTAATGCAAAGTATCAGTGAAATAACCATGAACAATTTTACAGTATTTATTCATCTTGGTTAATTTACATTTTTACATACTTCTGTTTGTGATGCTTCACAGTAGTTAAAGTCAGTTAATTACGATGATATAACAAATTCAAAATGAATAATAGCACTTTTTATTAATTAACATAACTTTTTTACAGCATTTATTAGTCTAGATTTAACTTACTGAACCTTATTGTAACGTATTGCCTTTCTTTAATTAACAATACTAGCATGCAGCAGTAATTAAATTAAAATATAAAAATAAAATACTACATACATGATTTATACCAGATAGGAATCAAAGACTGCAAGGCTTTGAATAACGATCTTGACTTAAATTGATTAAACCCTGTAACTTGAGACATCGGCTTTTTCCATCATGACTTGAGACTTAAGTGATTAAGTCTCGAGACTTGATACTAGCAATCTGAACCCATATCGGATCTAAATAGAAGGACAAAAACCGTATGGAGGCTAAATGATATAGCACCAAAATAGACTTCAACATCTGTGGGACATGTGTAAACCAGATTTGAATATATTTCTAACAATTGAGAAAAAAACGTGGGCTTTTTTTACCATGTTACATATTTTAGGTTTTCACTTTTGTTAAATGCTCAGATGCTGAAATGGTCAAATCGGCAGGTTGTGAAAGGTAATGTTAAGGTTCACATGCCAAAATGAAAGTCAAAAATGAAGCCCAAATCAAAACCAATATATGTATATAAAATATAATTTATTGCAGGCCAGGAGAGGTATGCTACAAATCAGGTGACCTGCTTTAAACCTCTTCAGAAAAAAGGCACTGTCCCATTCCAGTCAATAACGGAACCCTCCCACTTGGTCCTAATGGTCATCTCTACAGATGGAAACTTTTTTTCTGGGTCTCCTTGAATATCATTATTTTCAGCCTCCCAGTGATGGGAGTGTGTATCTGAAATACAAAAGAGCAATACAATATATACATTTGAAATGTCTGGTTCACACGATTATAACAGGCAGGCGGCAACAGGCGTGGGCAGAAGCTAATGACTACCTATGGTGAGCACTGTTGTGTTGAGCGGAATTGGTTGGCCATTGTAGAAGTAAAGCTGGAAAAGATGCTCCATCTTCCAGTCAGAAAGCAGTGAACGGTTTGGGCTGAACAAAACACTGTAGGTGCCATTGATATTGCACACCCAGATAGGCAGCTTGGGGGTTTTCAGCATACTGCCCACCTTAGGAAAAAAGGATCAACTCAGCATGGATGCGTTCAAAATATAACAGACTACAGTGCAGTGATACAGAAGCTAAGAAGCCAAGTGGGAGTAGATACAGCTGCACACTTTAAGTAAAGACATACAAAATGAAAAGCATTAATTCACTCTAGGTATTAACTTAGAACAAATCACATAAAGCAACATGCAAAAAAAAAAGGAAATTCTCATGACCGTGTGTCATGGTCAGTAATTCCGTTTGATGTTTTTATAACAAGGAAAGGATAGTACAGACTGTAATATATCAGTTATATATCAGGTGTGAATACATAATTTCAGATATTTGTAAAAAGAAAAATACTCCATACCTTTAAAAAAATATTTTACAACATTTTTTGAAAATTATGATTAATGTGTACACTCATATTCAAGGAGTGAAAAATGTTAAGTTTACTTGCTGGTTACACGATGTGACATTTTTAGTCATTCAATTTTAATGGTATAAATATTTCTGAAAACTATAATTTTAATAATTTGTGTGGGTGTCTGTTTCCTTTTTATCATTGACACTTTTTTTCCTTTGTGAAAAAGAAAAAGCTACTTAAGTGGGCCAAAAAGCACTCTATTTCAGATATAATTTGCATTTTAATAAAAATTTAAACTACATTTTCATTTCATTGCAATTTACTTTCAATTAAGTGTCTGAAATCATTATAGTCATTCTATTATTAATAAGTACCCTTCAAAAAATGATACTTAATTGTACTTCTTTTTAACAAGGGTTGTCACTGATCTATTAGCAGAATACTTTGGAGAACCTCTAGGGCACTATTTTAGGATGCCTCCAGTGACCTCGGTTTTTTGTCAATTCCAAGAATGCAAAAAACAGACACAGATTCGCATGAGGACCGGTCTGGCCAGGCTACCTTAGTAGAACAAATTCGGAAGGATGTGAGGACACAACACATCAAAATATAAAGTCATATGAAAATAATGTTAGTAAATATCTTATTTTACATGTATTTTTGAAAACATGTATGTATATTTAATGCTACCAATGCTTTGCTTAAGATTCTTCAGTGTTAAGATTCTTTTTAATGTGCCTATAAAAATACTGTAGGGTTTCTCCAGGTGTTTATCACTTTATTAAAATTGTGCAAAACATAAATGTTTACTTTCACAAACCATCACGTATTTGTGAGCACTTAAAAGAGTGAGAACAAGAAGTTTAACTTTTATAGGCAGTGTCTTCTGGATTCTAACGGTTCAGTTCTCTGAAGTCTGCATTCAATGCATCCTCGATATCATGAATGCATCCAGACACGTTCATGTATCCTCTGTACCCGTGTTCTGGAGTATTGGAATTGAATGTTCCATGAGAACACAAGGATGCAAGATTTCTTAAGAATGCATATTGAAAAACGTCTTTATTGTGCACTTCAAATTCAAGGGCTTCATTTTGAACATTAGGTTCCTCAGAGAATGATATGCCAGCTTTCTCTCTCGCTCTCTCTCTCTTTTTTTTTTTTTTTTTTAAGTGCCTAGAGATTCTCCAAATCAGTATGGCGATCTCAGGAATTACAACTGGTGGCTCGAGTTTCTTGCTTTTACAGCGTTTACTCATTTGTTGCTTGTATTTGTCCTAATGTAAAATTTTCAGAGAAAGTGACACAGAAAGACCAAGCCCCTGAAACCCCCAGAAAACACACAGGATGGGTGCAGTACCTGGGGGAGCTGTGCATGGTGGGCTTGTTCTCTGTTCCAGAGCAGATATCCGACATGACTGCGAGTCAGGACCCCGTGGAGAGGCTGGGCGAGCGCTTCGTCTTGCTCATCAGTCAGCGATGTACCGTTGAAGACATGAGGGGTCGCACGGCCGGTCAACAGCAGGTTTAATAAAGCCTAATGAATGTAGCGATAATTTGACACAATTAAACACTAACAAGTCACATGAACAAAAAACTCTCAAACAACCTTCCTTACCTGTCGACAAACAAAGTTCCCCAAGCTCACATGCAAAAGATGAGTGGTGGTGCAGTCGAAGTCTGCCCGTATCCTACAAATTTAGAGACTTGCGTAATTCAGTCACTCATTCATTTAGAATACTAAAATTATTTTTATTTATTCTTATAGCAGATCCATATTCTTTTATCAATTGACTGTATTACAAACCAAAGCTGACTTATTCCTGTCATGGCAAAGCAGAATTAGTATATTATACATAATCCCTCAGATTATAATAATTATAATCTGAGGGATTATATGTATATGTTTTTTTGTTTTGTTTTTTTTTAATAGTGGAAATGTCTTTACTGTCACTTTTGATCAATTTAATGCTTCCATATAGAACAGAAGTGCTACTTTCTTTCAAGACAACCTGTAGACCCACCTGTCAATAGTCCTGGAGAAGATAAGGCTATACAGAAAAAGTATGATTCCATGGCTTCCTTCTTCCTTAAACTACACACATTCAGGTGAAAGTTAATCCAACATAAATGCAAGTTTTATACAGCCAGTATTTCTTCATTCTTACAAACATCTGCGCAAGTAAAATAGTATAATTCAAATAGAATTGTCATGGTCTTATAATATAACACAATACAATATAATATAATATATGGCACAGATTTTCCTAATTATATATAATTTGTGTTTTTAAATGTACCTACACATTGGATGTGCTCACATATAAATGATCGAATATCATCTTTCTTTTTAAAGGTGAAAAGCTGCAACTGTGGAATTAAAAAAAAAGAAAGAAATTAAACAGTTACAACGTTTTAGCTGCATGTTAACATGTTCTCATAAACTGCACGTACTCTCTCTGTGAAGTTGTCCAGTTTGTAGTCCATGTGGGGGGTGAAGCAGCGCTCTGACGTGACCAAGCAGACGGTGGCTGTCTGCTCCTCACCAGCTGTCCACAAGATGTCAGTTAGAGCGGCTGCCAGCGCCTTCCTCTGCTCCTTCTCCCCTACCGTCATCGAGCTGAGAACGAGAGAAAGAGAGAGTCTGTCGGAGCTGTGATACAGTGGACTGTGCAGCACCACAGCATTCTCATTTCAGTTCGGACCATACAGTCGAAACCTCAAAAACCTTTCATTTGAATGACACAACAGATTTCAACTGCAATATATTGTATGTATATTATCATTATACATTCTTATTATTCATTGTTATTATTAATTTTACATTAGATTATAGAAATAGCAATATTTTACCCCAACCATAACCATGTACTGATAGAAATGTAAAAGTTACTACTGGCTGAAAATCGGAAATCTTCCCTTCTGCCATGGTTATCTCCCATAAACATATAGACTTGGAAAAAAATAAAAAATAAATTATATATATATATATTTATATATTTATTAATTAATTGCCTTTGCATTGTGCACTCTGAGTTCATTGGCCGGTTGAAGAGCAAATATTTAATAATATAAGCCTGAACCACCATCTGAATAGCACAGGCTCCTCCCTGCAAGAGAACAGAAGGAGAAACACTGTTTAGGGTCAAATTTGTCAGGCATTTCTCTCAAAAAATTCCACATGACAATATACTTGAACTTTAATTCCCATTTCAGAATTCAGGACTATCATGTTAATGATGAAACATGACAAATATGAATATGATTAATCCAAAAGCTATAATTAAAACAATGTGTGCCAGAAGGTTTTGTGTATTTAAAGGAACTGTTCATTCAGTTCAGATGTAACTCGGGGGAGAAGAATGGTGGAGTAAATTGTTATTTTTGTATTTAGTATTCTCGTAGCGTCGCAAAACTGAAGTTGAGCCACTGATGTCACATGGACTGTTTTACTGATGTATTTACTACGTTTCTGGACCTGGGAACATTTCAGTTGCGTTGCTGTCTATGGAGTGTCCGATAGCTCTCCGATTTCATCAAAAATATCTAAATTTGTGTTCCGAAGATGAACGAAGGTCTTAAGGGTCTGGAACGACATGACGGTGAGTAATTAATGACAGAATTTTCATTTTGAGGTGAACTCTTTAAATAGCTGAATGTAGTTTTTAAACTAAAACGGAACTGTTTTTTAATTGTTTATAATAAGAAATACATCTTGAGTAACAAATCAGCGTATTAGAATGATTTCTGAAGGATCATGTGCCACTGAAGACACTATAACCAATTGGTTTCTACTGCAACCTTTGTTCTCCGATGGAGTGACACTAGGGGTTGCAACTGAGAACCTCAAACACCTTCAGAACAGACCGATGAGAACTTGCCAAGTGGTATTTGCATGCCACTCACCCATACATGCGGGTATAAAAGGTGATGCCGTGCTCCAGTCATTTAGCCGAGACAGTGTCCCAGTCATTTCAGTGGGTTGTTCTGTGTTGTGAAAGAAAGGACACCAAGTCTGGTTCCCTCCATCAGGGAACGGAGGTTACAATCGTCTGTCGCTCACTTGACATTGTGTCAATTTAGTGACACTAGGGGTCCCTATACTAAATGTCACAACCAGCTGAACTGTGTTATGAGGTTTGGTGGAGCAGATGCAGGCAGGCTGCTGTGTGCCCAATATCAGACTATGACATAAGCTTCTCAATGCCCAAGTAAGCTGCCATAGTCCCCTGTATCATGATGGGGTGGTAAAGACTGTGCTTACACTGGGAATAGGCCACTTCAGCTGTTTCTTTTCTGAGTTTGTGCTGTGGAAAGTGTTCTTTTTACCATACAGAAAAAACTGCAGAGACCACATCCTACCTGAAGATTGACACGTGGAGAATACATGGATTTACCTAGTGGGACGTGCCACATACAGAAGGCAGTCTCTGTGGCGGGGTCTGCATAAGAAGGGAGAACCTCACACCCACAGTGACTGGTGGCAGAGCGAGGCCCTGCTCAAGGGAAGGCACAGGGTTTACCGACGGGGAAACTGAGCAGTGGAAAATAGATCATAAGAGATTACCAAGAGAGAATCAGCACATATACATGCTCGCCTGAAAAGGGGCATACAATGAGTAATGGGCCTGGTAATAAAGAGAGGTGTCAACTGCATCCAGAATTACACTGACAAAATTACATCTTTAAAAAGACGTTTTCTACAGTGTTGCTCTTATAGGAAAATTCTGTTTTATGGAGGAATTTTCTTGTTAGAGAATGTTCTCTTATGGAAATCTCTCTTTTTAATAGCTTGTTGACACAAGGTACTCTCTTGCACTTAACGGTGCATGTGGAAGAGAGAACCACTGAAATGTGCCGTACAGGAGTACAACAAAGTTCCTAGGCAGAAGTCAATAGAGAGATACGCTTCTTCTCGGCTCCGAAAAACAAATTTGAATGAGTGGAGCAAGCCATCTCTTTTTACACCCTATGTCCAGGGAAGTGGCTTGCAAATTCCACCTGCCAACTCTGATTGGCCTTTTCTGAAGTATCAGAGGTGAAACAAAAATAAAATAAAATAACAGTTTTAATGGAATCCAGCACTAAGTGTTCAGTTCATAAGCACTCATAAGCCATGCATGGTAGATTTTACATTCATTCTGTTATTACTGGAGTGGAAATCATTTGGTGGAGAAAGTTCACCTTGAATCAGTTTCTTGAGTGCTCTTAATATAATTGTGCTTTCTTATAGTATCCTAATGCCAGTGTAATCTAATAATGCACGCCCCACACTTCACTATCTAAAGACAATGGGAAGCATATTTGCTTAGTTGCCTTAGTTTGAGCGTGCCGATGATCTGTGGTTAAGAAAACGGCCAACGTTTCAAGCTCATTACGCAATAATGAGGTGGTGGGTAGTGATGCAATGTTCAGACAATGGTGCCGGGCTAATCAATCTGAAGTCATGAAAAAGACGCACGAGAAGTGATCTACTAAAGCTTGCAACACAATCCTTCTTCACTTATATAATCTGCAGTTCTGGCAAAGGGGAAGTAACTTTATTAACGTGATCAAACATAAGGTCAACTGTCTCAAGTTTGTGCTTCGCTAGAAGTATTTTTCCAATTCCTTTAAAAGCAGGCATTTTAAGAACTGTTAAATCTGTTAAAGTGTCAAATGAGACTTATCTTTTTTATTCTTCCTCACATTGTGCAGGGCCCTGTATATTACTGCAAATTTATCACCAAACATTCTTTTTACCATTTCCATTATAAGATCTCCAATTTCATTTCATGATTACATTTCATTATTTGTCATTTGTTTAGATATACACCTTCCCTTCACTTATGCATAAACAAGCATCAAGTAATTTAAATGACATTTTTTTTATGTTTAATGTTTTAGAAAATGTTACAAAATCCAATTTTCAAGGGTTCATACCCAAAACTATGACAATAAGCGATGGCTGATAATGAGAAGTTTTCTTTTACTCACCACCCGCTCAGTCTCCAGAGCATATGCCATGTCAGAGAAAGGCTCCCGAAACTTGAAGAATGATTTCTTCCACTCATAGTTGAATATATGGAACGTGTTCCCAAATAAAATATTTCTTAAACTCTGTATGAGTGACAAAGAAAAATACAATGCGTCAAAATAATCAGAAAAAAATCATGTGGGAAACCATTGGGGGGGGGGGGGTATTTTTTTGTTTGTTTACAATACAAATCAACTCCCAGATCCAGCTAACACCACTGAAATGTAGGTTTGCTAACTTATTATTTTATCATTATATTTAACGTTTTTCTCTATGACGTTCTGGTGGATTTGTTCACCCATTTAGTGGAATTAGCAGTAGTTATGACTTTATGAGACTAACCTGATCTATTGCTTACAGTTCTAATAAATAAATGAGGAGTCCATATCCTGTCTTTTGTCTCCGGGGCACACATATATACACACACAGCTCAAGTCTGTTATGAGACACATGGGAGGCAGGCGAGCGAGGGTCAAGTGACAGGGTCATGTTCCACGACTCACCACCGCCAGCTCTGGTGACAGCGGTTGCCCACCCAGACTCGGACACACTGTGAGGGTTTGAGGAATGGAGTAGGGCGCTGTGAACCGGTCGGTCTGTGCTCCGATGTGATGGGCCGAGGTGGCAGGTCTAGAAGAGTCGTCACTGTCCTCTTCAGATTTGATCTTCTCACTAGGTCTCTATATAAGTGATAAAGTGAAAATGTGCAGTTGTTACAGTATACCTTTTACCTAAAGAACTCATTTCTTTTTTTAATATATTTTAAAATGTTGCATTTAAAATCTATTTTTATTTTTTTTTTAATGATAAATTACTCTCTCTTTTGATCAATTTTATATGTTGGTGCTGAAAAAAAGTTTATTTAATTTTAATCAATCAATCAGTCTTACCCTAAACTTGCCAGTTTCCACAAAAATATTAAACTTTTTTTTTTTTTTTGCTGCTTGATTTCTGCTGAAAATACAGCTTTGCCGTCACAGGAATAAATTGTGTTTTAAAATATATTAAGACACAATATTAAGACAGAAATTGGTTCTTTTAAATTGTGATTTTAAAAACGTATGTAAAAACTTAATTGCTCTTAATTATTCCAAACTTTTGACTGGACGTGTACACTATGTATAGGTTGTATCAAAATTTGTATTTACACATTTGAAGGTGAGGCCTACACAGATGTGGAGTAACAAGGTTTTTCAGCAAACTGCTTAAAATCTCACTTTTATCCAATGATAATCAACTTTTATTTTTGATTATCAAAGTAGCCCTAATCTAATATTTTTGTTGCATTTTCTAACATAATGTATAAATATCACTTTTATATTATATTTTATATTTTACATTTATATCTTTATTTCTAACCTCTCCTTATAACTCTTCAGACAAGAGAAATCCCAAAAGCACCGTTTCTAATATTATGAAGATGCTATAGGTCTGAGATGAATGAGCCATCGAATGATAACTCACATTTTGGTTTCTCTTCACCTCCTCTTGAAGAAGCTCTATGTAGCTCAGTCTGGAGTGCTGCAAACTCTTGATGGTTTGCAGAAGATCCTGATAATCCGTCATGATGGCCTTTACATGCATTCTACTACTGCATTTAAATTCGGTGTCACACATGGCATTGTGTGGATATGCCTAGTAAACTGCCTTAGAGGTAATGTGGTAGCAAACATACACCTCTCCTCCAGTCTGTGATACGGAGTTTGTTGAGAGGATTGCAGCCACGCAGGCAAACGCATACTCTCATCTGATTGGCTGACTGCATGTCATGGGAGAAATGACATACAGCCACCTGAGAGCACAGGGTCTGTAGTATCAATTATCGAAATATCAGACTTAACCACATAAGAATGGCATAAGCACATGAGACGTTATATTTCCGTTCGCAAGATTTAGGAGGTGTTCGCAAAGATGTGTTATTGCATTAAAAAACAGATGCAAGCACAATAGACTGCATCAGAACACATGTTGGAAGATGGGTTTTTAAATATTTAACAGAAACATTTCACCACAATTTAAAGTTCTGTCATCATTTACTCACACTTGAGCCATTTCAAATGGATGTCCCAATAGGTTGTCTGCCTATGTACACTTTACAAAATATTGACTATAAGCCTCCAAAAGTATTCCAATGTAATATAAATTCATTCACAAAACAGATTTAAGTATCAGCACATCGGAATATAGAGTTTAGAGAGTTTGTATATTACTTTTATGATACTTTTATTTTGATTTTTCATTTTGAGTCTTGGGTAACCATTAATTAACCTTCTGGAATTGTTCTGTCATTTTTGACTGAAAAAACAAACAAAAAAATGTTTAGATTTTTTTGTTTGTTTGTTTGTTTTTTCTCCTGCATCAGAATGGTACAGAACTTGGTAAGGGTTCTGGCACATATGTGAAAAAAATAAATAAAAATAAATAAATCATGCACATGATTCGAAGAGGTTAAACAGTCTGAAAAAAACAAACAAACAAACAATCAAAAACACTTGTCTAGCTTGTGCCTGCATTGGAAAGGAATGGGAAGTGAATTTAATTTATGTTTACTGCACTCAAACTAATTTTTGAGATAAGGTCATTTTTGAGATATCAACCTCAAATTTGGAACACAACTTGTTTTTGTATGTCTGATTATCTCAGAGTTTTAGAGTAAACCATGTTTTGGAAATATATATATATATTTCATATAAAATTGAAACAGTTTTTTTGGTGCATTTTTAATGCTTTTAATTCATTTGTTTAATTTTTAAACAAACTTCAACATTGTTTTTTTTTTGTTTTGTTTTTTTTTTCACTTCAGCAATAATCTGACAAGTGTCTTTTTTCAAGAGACCATAAAATATCATAGAATACCCCTAAAAATGCAACATATTAAAAAGAAAATTAACAAACTAAAATATAATAATATAGATTCATGTTTTGAATCATAGCCGTTGGGAACGACGTGTAAGGGAATAAATGATGACAATTTTGTCCTTTTGAGCTAAACTAGTCCAGTTTTGCTTTCTCTAGAAAACACAGCGCTTGTGAAGGCATCCCGTCTAAATTAGAAATAGAAATCATTTAGCAGTCCATAAATACATGAATAGGCTAAACAAATATTATCAAGACTTACTTTAACATAGCCCTGTGGTAATTCCAACCTGAAAGGTAAAAACAGGTGAGTAAACATGGAGGGTCGCTGGGCAGCAGAAGACAGCAGACAGCGTGCGTGCGTGCGCGCGCGTACCCGCGGGAGTCAAATATTTCTCTCCATTTGTCCAATTCCGCGATCTGCTGGAGGATTTCATCTATTTCACTGCTCGCCTCCACATCAGTGTCCATCTGCAGGTGACAGGAAACATCACACCAGCATTTAGCAACTTTCCTGCCTCGTGTTCCGCAGGATTCCAGGTGAAAGAGTCTCGCAGCTCCCCCAGGACCCCCAGGACAAGCGCCTTGCTGCAGGCTGCGTGCAGACAGGACGCGTTCACGCCTGTTTCTTTGAGCTTTGCGTCTTGAACAGGAGAACGCTTCATGTGTGAGCGCCTTATTGTGCACATTAGTGGAATAATACAGTACGTTTATGGTCACGGAATATAGTAGTAGATTTAAACATTATTTAGTGAATTAAGCTTAAGTTGTGATAGGCCTATTTTACTGTGGCCGAGAGAGCTCAACGCGCTGCAACTTCAGAAAGCACATGCAAAAAGAAAAAGCACCAGCAAATCAAGAAAACATCTTCATCAATTTGACAGCAGGTGCTGCAAATGCACACAACACAAACAAATAAAGAATTTTATTTGCAGCGCGTTTCTTTGTTTGGTTGTGTTGTATGCATTTGCAGCGCGTGGGTTGGTTGTCAAATTGAAGAAGTTAATTTGCAGGTGTTCTTTCTATTTGCAGCTCTTTGAGCTCTCTCGGCCACCGTAATATTTAGATAATAGCTTGCAGTACAGCAGGCATCCTGTTTTTTTTTGTTTTTGTTTTGTTTTTTTCTTACAGGACCATTCTAAAAAAAACAAAAAAAAAAAAAAACAGAGTTGCAGTGAATATAGTATGGAAGCCCATTTCCGAGTTAAAAAGTCATAATTCTGAGACATAAAGTCGCAATTCTGACTTTTTTTCTCAGAATTGCATGATATAAACTCGTAATTGCCAGTTATAAAGTCAGAATTGTGAGATATAAACTCGCAATTCTGAGAACATATCAGCCCCCCCCCACCCCAAAAAAACTGGACTTTAACTGGACTTTATATCACGCAATTCTGGGGAAATAAGTCAGAATTGTGAGATTAAAAAGTCGTAATAACCTTTTTTTTCTTTTTTATTTGGTGGCGGAAACGGGCTTCCATAATATAGCCTACTGAATCGTTTACCTCAAATCTCTCTGTACATTAGTGCAGAAGTTTATGGTTATTTCAGATGTCCTTGCTGTAGCCTATAATGAACTATAAGTTATTCAAGTAATAGTACAGTATATAAATCAACATATTAACATTAATAATTAATGTTGTTATTTAATGTTTGAATTTTTGTTTGAATTTAATTTGTATACATCAAATATGTCCCTAACATTTAATAGTCTCTCACACACACTATTCTCAGTGAGTACGGTATTGTAAACAACTGTACTACTGCAACAAATAATTTGACATAAGAGGATTTTTATGTATGTATTTAGTTAGTTAAGTGGTTAGTGATTGATTGATTATACATTATAATGAAGATTAGTGAAAGATGTACAAGCTTCATTTAGTCATATAATATTAATTTGTCAATCGTTGTAAAATGCCATAAGTAATATGAAATTAACAATTGCTACTTCTTTAATATTCAATTACAAAATAATTAAATTATTACCAATTGAATTTAATATTTTGGACTCTGTTGTTAATTGTAACCTTTAAAATTAAAGTAATGGCATTAACAGAACTAGAATTTTTATCCTTAAGAAATATTTTACTAGAAGCAACTTGATTTTTTTTTTTTTCCTCCTGCTTTACCAAAAATGTATATGTAGAGCAAGTGTATAAAATTTAAAATTTCACAAAGCTTAGTCTTTACAAAATCATCCACTTGCTCTTTGGTTACAGCTCCATCTACTGATGCATTGTTGACACTGATGCTATAGAGGCTTCTGCTTGGCAAGGTTTTCAACCTAAGATGCATTTCAGATTTCAATAGCAAAAGCACAAGCACATGCATTTGCATTTGGAATGCATGCATTGATCAAAATCCAAAAAATGCAAATGCTGACATATGATGAGCACATTCTCTGGTTAACCAACAATCGAGAAAAATATGACTGTATGTCTCTATTTGGTTCTGTGCACCGGAAATAAAGTGGTGATGTGTGCAAATATTGAGGCTATTGTTTTAGCTTTCTCACGGGACATAACAGCAATGGGGAAAAAAATAAATAAAAAAATAGGACAGTAGTGATACTTATACTGAAAACTTTGAATATTTGAAAGGCAAAAGATTACATCCATTTAAAAAAAAAAAAAAAAAATCTAATTCATGACTGAATGTACTGTTCAGCGAATTCAACTAAATAAAATTTTCAAAATAACTCTGAATAGAAAGTTGAGCTGTTAATTATGTATTGCGTTAATACAAATATATTTGATTTATCATTTCTGTATTTTTTACAGACTCTGAATCACTTTTAAATTGAGTCAACCTAAATGTGTGTCACACAACCTTAAAAAGAAAAGCCATACCTTATCTCTTCTTCAGAGATGAGTATCAGACCGCGGTTCAGGAAAGAATCCTTTAAACTCTGACAAAAGTTCAAACCTCAGCAGCGTGAACCAGGTCACCAAGACATTGCTTATATACCAGACACTTTCTATTCAGGAGGCAGACAGACACATGGCTGCACAACATGACAGAGAGCCTCCTTTCATTTTACAGTTTCCTGGCAGCAGGTGGAGTACTTTGTTTCTTTTCTGTTGGTCTGAATTCTGTGCTAACAAAGCAGTGCTCTTTCATGATGTCTTGAGTGATGAGAGCTGCTTTTCTCTTCTTTCACAGCATTGTTTCTGGATGCATAAAACCTCCCAAATACATTTATAAATGTACATAAAATGTTGGTAAATGTACAAACTGTTTATGTCTGTTTATAAAAGCAATGCATTATAAAGAAAGTGAAACTAGAATAGTTTGTATAATTTTATTCTGAGTAAAGGCACAGAATTCATAGTGACCAGAAAACTACAGTCCCCAATAACAATCATGAAAAACAGAGTGTCGGAACGGATACAACACATCTATGCAATACATAATTGTGTATTTTTGTGTGTCTGTGTGTATGTATATATATTTATATATATATATATATATAGAGAGAGAGAGAGAGAGAGAGAGAGAGAGAGAGAGAGAGAGAGAGAGAGAGAGAGAGAGAGAGAGAGTTGTATTTTTGGCCCCTTTCGTTCTTATTACTTTTTACACTCATTTTTAATTATTATAATTAATCCACTTTAATTTAATTCTCAGTTTGAAAATAGCATTTGAGAACATTTCAGTGCTTAAATACCAAAAACTGATTTATTAAACATCACATTATATTATGAATAAATGCACATTGGCACAACATGAGTGTTTAAACACACAGGACACAAATAAGAAGAATATATCAAATATAGAAAAGTTAATGAGAACATTAAATCTATATTGATCATCAAATAAGTGAAAAAATCAATATCAGTTGTTACATCTGTCTGGTATTCTAAAGCCATGGTTATAGTTGGATGCATATGCCTGAATGATGAAATTAGATACAACATCATTTTATTATATTTATAATTTTTCATGCATTTCCATGCATGTTTTATTTAAATATCTAGGCATATATAAAAACAGAAATTTGACTATAACTATACAGTGGCCCTAAAAAAAAACAAGAAAACATAAAATGGATGAATGCCATTGCGTTAGATAAGAAAATATCAAACCATGTGGCATCCGTAAACAAATTATACTAGACCATATCTCAGAATCAGTTATTTTGCAATCAATAATATACTATTATAGGTCTGTTAATATTTTAATTCGATTTTTTTTTCTGTTTTAGTAAATTTGTTTTTGTCATTTATTATGATTTTATTATTTTTTGATATGTCTGTAGTTTCAGTTTTTAATTTATTTAATTAAGGGGATTTTACTTCAAACTAAACAAATTAGATTTTTAAAAATATTTTATTCCATCTCAGTTAATGATTTCATTTTAAGTAATGAAAAAGGTTTTTTTTTTTTTTTTTTTTTTTTCGCTAATGCTTTTAATTGTCTGGTGAGTTGTAGTGAATTAATAAAGTCAAACAAACTTATTTCGGTGCAATGTTCTGTTTAAAAAGTGTGCCTGTACTATTTTAAAACCAAATGGCGCTTGGTTTGACATTTTGTAATGTAATGCAAAGACATTCATATATATTTACGTGTGGCTTAAGTGTCAAAACAGTTTCTGGGGTCACTGTAGAATTGTCAATTGCATCCTTTTGTGATTATAAAAGATCCGCAACCAAAGGAAACCGTCATGTCCCCAGCCAGACTGGAAACTACAGGGTGTTTTCATCAGCCGTTTGAAATCGTGAGCGTTAATTGTCTGAGTGATTGACAGAATGAATGCCCCCCCGCTGCGAGATAAGACACGCGGGCATCTCCAAGTTCATCCCCACACATGGTCTCAATGGCTTAAGAGGCTCAGATGTGTTCAACCGTAAACAAAACGGATGCTGCTATTCGGAAGACTCCTATTGAGAAGTGCCAGTCGCTGCGGTAGGATGTCGTGTGCAGGGGAGGAAGTAGAACAAAAGAGCTGGTCAGTACATGAGATCCGCCGCTCCTGTGCTCGCATCGGACTCTTTGGCCTCCTGAAAGGGGAACTGGATCCCGGCCAGGCGGATGAGCAAGATGCTGAGGCCGTGCGTGAGGAAGGTGAGGAAGACGAGCCAGAAGGATCTGTCGTACCTCTCCTTTTGCGTCTTGTAGACGAAGCTGGCCTCGTTGAAGTTGAAGATGATCTCGGTCAGGTGGTGCAGCTTCACCTCCGAGGAGAACAGGATGAGGACCATGCAGGAGCAGAAACCTGACGGGAAACAGAATAATAGATAAAAGCATAAATCAAATGCATAATAAACAAAAACTGTTCTGAAGGAGATAAATTCTGTCTTAAAGTGCAGTTAAAGGCAACTTCAAACAGGTTTGTAACGAATCAGACCAAATGACTCATATTTGGTTGAACTGTTAACTCTCTTTAAATAAGAAAAGCCTCAGAGCAACCATTGTTTGAGTTTAGCTGAATTATTGACACTTAGGTTTTTACCACATCCCTTCACTATAAAGGAACTTCGATTATCTTGCCATTTAGAAGTGCATGTTATCTTGGGAGGTATAAGTGACACGTTAAATCCATTTAGCTTTTTAGGGCCTTCAAATACAGCCCTAAATAAAAGTCTGTTTATGCAGTCTCCAAAAGGGCAAAAAAGTACCATAAAAAGGGCAGTGAGCAATAGTACAGAAGGCATTACTCACTGAAAGTCTTGCCCTTTGGTGCAGCTGTCACCATGATCGTTCATGAGACACAGAAGCGTTTTCGGAGACTAACGCAAGATTTGAGAGCTGTCGTGGACTGAGAGGTTTTCAATATGAAAATGACAAACTGTTCCTCACAAAAAGCTAATGTATGACTTCATAAGACTTACGGGCTGTTATTAAGGTGTAGTCCCATGTACCGCTGTTTAGCGAATTTTTGTGAGTGACATACATCTATTTCAAGAGAAATCCATGCGATCGGAAAATGTCTGCATGAAGCTGAATGGTTTCTCCAAGCTGACCAACAGAAAGCTGCTTGGATTGAAAGAGACTAGTCAATTTTGAAATACCTTTATGTTATATTATTGCCCTTTTAGAACTTTGAAAAAGAAATCACTTTCATTATATGGAAAAGAGCAGCTTTTTATGCTCCATGGATGTAAACAAATCAGGTTTGCAAAATACAAGGTGAGTAAATTCTGAATTTTTATTTCAGTTGAAATATCCTTTTAATTCACTATTATTTGACATAATTTTGGCAGATATTCAAAAGGTAGTCAAAAGGCTATTGAACATTCAGAAGTTTGGGGCTAATTTTTAAAGACTCAAAGGAATACTTTTATTCAGTAAGAATTCATTAAATTGATCAAAAGTGGCAGTAAAGCCTTACATTTTCATGAAACAATTTTATTTTGAATAATTTTGAACGTTCTATTCATCTCTTTGATCCTTAAATAATAGGTTTCACAGTTTTTCAAGAAAAAAAAACTGCTGTTTTCAACAACACGATAATAATAATAATAATGCTGATTCAGCATTGATCACATGAATAAATTACATTTTAAAATATATTCAAAAAACAGTTTTTTTTAATTGTGATAATATTTCACAATATTACTATTTTGACTGTATTTTTAATCACATAAATGCAGTCAAAAAAAAAAAAAAAATCCTACCAACCTCAAACTTCTGAACCAAAAAAATATGTATTTTAAGGGCAAATGTAACCATATTCAAAATGTAAAATTAATTGTGCCAATACTGTTTTTTTACCGCCGTGTATTAATCATCGTAAAGATGAAAGGACACATGAAAAAACATTTAGAGTTCCCCAGATATGCTTTTGCTTAAAAAAAAAAATAAATAAATAAATAAAGTTAGTTGTCATGTATGTATTTATTTATTTATTTATTTTTAACACAATTTAACAAAAAATCAAATGTACTTCCACTTATAACATAGGTAGTTCCAGTACTGGCTGCTGTTATTAATTATTATTACTTTTAATTTTCTAAAGTTTATCACACTTTTCTTGCTTCCCATTATCTCCGATCGATTCTGTTTTATTTTTTACTTAATGGTGTTCAGTTGTGTGGACAGGTCAAATGGCCTATTAGAGTGCCATCAGTACACACACAACAGAGGCACCTGACACTAGAGATGCAGTGGAAATCTGGCCAGTTCCACCGAGCGCATTCATTTCCATCACTTTATTTATTTATCATTCAATTCTCTCTTCTCAGGATAGCTGAGATCACTTCCTCACTACTAACAGAGAGATATTAACAATTGCAGAGGCTCATTTTTACCGTGCTTCAGTAAAGAGCCTGTCTAAATGGATGTATGCATGAAATATTTAAACATACGGTCTTTGAGATCTGGATTTTCTCTCAAGATTCAAGAATTCAAGCTGCTATTGACCCGGTAAAAGCTTTACTTTGACATAACATTAACAGTGATTTTTTTTATTTATTTTTTTTTTTATTTGTGTAAATGCTTGAAATTTGTATTGTTTTATAATATTGCTTTGCTTATGAACTTCTGTAGATTTGATTATTATTTTTACCAAGTTATTTTATTTACTAAATTATTATTTCATTTTTAATTAATGATTTGGACTGAAAACACTGAAAACAAATTACTTTTTACAATTTTCACTCAGAAATTGCTAGTAAATTTCACAAATAATTACAGAGAAATATTACATTTTGAAGTAGAAAGACTGAAACAGTATTTCCTTTTAATACTTAAAAAATATAATAATAATTTGTATTTCTTATTTATTAAGTAAGCATTTTTATTTATTAAAGAATTTCCATTCATCTCTTTGAAAAAAAAAAAAATATATATATACAGTGTAGTTAAGGAAATCTGGCATGTGCGTGTGGTATTTTTTAAATATTGTTTACAAAGTATCCAAAAATGAACTTCATGGAGTTGGTTAAAAGAATGTACTAAGTGAGAATAGTTTAGTTTTATTTGGTTTGATGACAATTTGATTAGTTTAATCATAGTAGTAATAAAGAACACAATGTAAAAAGTATATTTCAAAGTAGTAATAAAGACAACGACACAATTTAAGGTTACTTCTATTATTATATCTAAAATGTACTACAAATTTCTAAGTGAAAAAAAAAAATGTTCAGTGTTTATTGTTCAATGTACTATAGGTACAGCAGGTGCGACCGTGTCCAAACTTGTGTGTGTGTGTGTGTGTGTGTGTGTGTGTGTGTGTGTGTGTGTGTGTGTGTGTGTGTGTGTGTGTGTGTGTGCGAGCAAGTCTTACAGCTTATCATGTTCCAGAGGTAAAGGCCCTGGGGTCCATGCAGTGTCTCATATGGGCTTCCGAAAGCATTGTAAAAGAAGAAGGCACAGGACACTGAGGAGAAGACAATGAGCACCGCGCAGAAGAAGATCACGCTCACGTGGAGACTGGCCAGGCCCACGTCCATCAGGTCAGGGAAAACTACACAGAGTAAAGAGATTTCTAACATGATCGCCTAAATTAGGATTGATGAGGATTTGTCCTCAATGTCTTCAAGCTATTGTGAGTGACTATGTTTCATTTTGACTCTGGCCATTATCTCTGAATAATTTTGAGGATAAGATTTCAGTATAGTATGAAAATTGATTTGAATCATTAAAAGTAATCTCTGATCATATCTGTCCACAGTTTGCATGCATCTCCCTGTGAGTAAAAACAAGTTTACGATAACAATATTCTTTTGTTCTGCTAAATGTCTGGCTCTCGAATCTGGGGCTTTTCCAGATCTCATTAGGAAAGAATGAATCATTGTACATGAAGCTGTCATAAAAGATCAATCTGAGCCCCATTCAAAACCCCATCAATGAGACGAGTCCTTCCCAAAACTTGAGAAAAAAACAACTGAACAACTCAAGTCTGATCAACTGAACAGTGAACCCTTAGACTCTTTTAAATCTGTTAAATCTATAGTCAGAAGGGGATTTACTTGCTATGCATGAAAGATGTAGGAACAATTTTCTAAAGCAAAAGACTGATGATTACTAAAAAATGAGATGTCATTTTTTATACATCTTGAAATTATATGTGGACCTTTAAAGGGAATTGAATAGAAAAAATCTGTCATTATTTACTCACCCTCATGTCATTCCAAACCTGTCTATCTTTCTTTCACAGAACACAAAGGAGAAACTTTGACTAACATATTGGTTGATCTTTTCCAAGCATTTATAAAAGCTTTTAAGTCTTCATAAAGGATGCAAAAGCAGTATAAAAATACCATGAAAAAAAAATCTATGAAGTCACTGCATTAGATACAAAATCACAAAGCACACGTGGCACCTGCAAAGAGCTTTTCTGATCACTAACTTCACTTGCTCTGTTACTTGTACTTTTCTTTAAAAAAAAAAAAAAAAAAAAAAAAAAAAAAAAAACCAGAAGATATTTAGATGAATGAATAACCAAACAGTTGCTGGTAGCCAGTGACTTCCATAGCAGGGAAAAATAAAATAAAATAAAATAAATACTATGCATGGACCTCAATGGCTAGCCTACTAGCAACTGTTTGGTTCCAAACATTCTTCTAAATATCTTCTTTTATGTTCAGCAGAAGAAAGAAACTCATACAGGTTTGCAACAGCATGAGGGTGAGTGAATGATGACAACGTTTTCATATTTGGGGCGTTTTCATATTGTCTTAATATAGCTAATTAAGTTACTCACAAGAGAAATAAAAGGGTCTGTCTCCCAGACCACACTGTTTCATGCCCTGGCCGTGGAAAAGCCCGTAGTTCGTCCTTCCGATGAATTTCTCCAGCTCTGCTCCGGACGCGTTGACGATCTGCGCGCCCGTCTTGCACAGAACCGCCGCTTGAACCCAGAACTGAGTCCCCATCGCGGCCGCAACGATCAGAACACAACCAAAGCAAAGCACGCCAGCGACAGAGAAAATGATTTTCTTTTGACGGCTAGGCATTATGTTTGACTCGGCGAAGAGTGATCAATGGATATCCACACGATTACGCGCAACGGCGATCTTCCTGTAATCCAACATGGAAAAGGACATCGTGCCGTTGTCGATTTCACCTACTGTATAAAACTAAAATCACAAATGCTATGAAACGATCTCTAATACTCGATAGCACATGTTGGCCGAGTAAAGTTGGATCCCAATGTCTTCTCTGGATAGAGTTACGCCGAGCGCGCTCACCGTCCTCCGTCTCCAAGCAACCGGGTTGAATGTCTCGCTCCAGTGATCAGGCATGATGTGACCTTACAACGGATTGGTTATTAGATCAACACCTTTGGCTGCATTTAATAAGGTCACAGTTTATTATGTGTGGTCTAATGGCGTGCAAAATATATGAATATGAAATAATATCCCCAGGAAATGATAATCATTCCCGTTTTGACTTAGCCTTCAGGCTTTTCTGACACACAGCATGTCATCAAGAGGCATGACTCACGTCTTTCTTTCAATCATTTCTGGGAATAAAATGATGTAACCTTCAATGCAAAAGGTCATTAATCAAAAGAGATAGACTGGGGAGAGAAATAAGACATTATTAAATGTGGAAACAATGATTTATTAAAAAAATAAAATAGTTAAAAGAGTACAATACAAGCATTTATTAATCAACCCTTATAATTTGAGAAACACTGAAACACATGAAAAGGGTCTATTAAGTATGACTGATCGGAAATCACCCCTTTACCCTTAAATAGGACAGTAAATAGCGTCCAAAACCATAGTGGACATTTTTGAGTGCACTCATTGAATCCCACAATGCACTGCAAAAACGAGTGTACAACTGATGCTCAACGGCTAGAGAATACCCATAATGCACTGTAAAGAGTCGCGTGCCTCGACAGATGATGGTGTCCGCTGCTGAATCATCCATCTATTCATTTTACTAAGGAGCTCATCCACGGCATAATACAGCATAATACAACACAGGTATCAATTCATTGTAAATTGACTATTAACTATGGCTTATACATAATTTCCATGACAGAATTCGAGATAAATGCTCCTATTGGAGCTGCCAGTTTGCCAGTTTCAAGTGATTATTAAACAGCAAGCACAAACTATGCAAAAGCGGCATTCCTTCTGGTGCCCTCAGTATCTGAATTCACTCACTTGTTTTCATTTACTCCTTCAAGTGAACTGAATTAGTGACATATTGTCGGAAATAGTGAATGAGTGTATAGGGGGAGATTTCGAATACAGCCATATACTTAATGGACCCTTTTCACGCATTTCAACAGTCATCAGCATCGTAAATCCTAAAAAAAAGTTTATTTATATATATATATATATATATATATATATATATATATATATATATATATATATATATATATATATATATATATATATACATATATGTATATATATATATATATATGTATATATATATATATATATGTATATATATATATATATATGTATATATATATATATACATACATATATGTATATATATATATATATATATATATATATATATATATATATATATATATATATATATATATATATACATATATATATATATATATATATATGTATATATATATATATATATATATATATATATATATATATATATATATATATATATACATATATATATATATATATATACATATATATATATATATATATATATATATATATATATATATATGTATATATATATATACATATATGTATATATATATATATATATATATATATATATATATATATATATATATACATATATATACATACATATATATGCAACACTATACTTTGTATTATATCACCTCTGCATCAAATTAAAAAAAAAAATAAAGTAAACGAAAATATAATTTAATAATTAAAAATTAATAGTTAACGCTAACGTGAGGGTGTTTCTAATGCAGCAGCTACGGGAGGAATGACACATTTTTCCTTTGTTCTTTGAGCAAATGGGTATGCAATATATATATATATATACATATATATATATATATATATATATATATATATATATATATATATATATATGTTGTACTCTCTCATTCACTCCTCTGGAAGTTTACCCAACCCGGAAATGTGAAAAAGGTCTATTTATTGATTTTTATTATGTGTTTGGGATATGAAATACAATTTATACAAACAATTCACCACAGAATGAAAAATAAATAAAACTAAAACCATATTCAATTTCATGCTTGAGGTGTGGTTGTCCTAGGGATGATGGTCCAGGTCCAGGTCCTCTTGGTCTTTTTCTTTAATAAGTACAGTTAAACACCTCTGAGCATCATTGTACAGTACATCTTCTTTAGATTTAGTTATGTTTACATATTTTGCCCCCAAATTCTCATCAACTAGTATTGCCAAAACTTTTTAAACTGACATTGTTTTGGCCAAATGTCTTTGTGCATTCTTTTTCCACAGGCTTCGGTCTTCTGCTTTGTTGATTTTTTTTTGCTTTTTCTACATTGCTAATCCACAGTTCCTTTAGAAACTCTTTCTTTACACTACATTTACATTCAGCAAATGATTTTGCACTAATACTTGGTGCATAACTCTCCTCCGGTTGAATGTTCACTCTGTGTCTGTGGTCGGAACGCTGCCTCTTTTTGAGAAGGCCTTTGTGATCTGAAGCCTGAATGCACGGCAGATGACAAAGTATAGCACTGGATCGAAGCACAGGTGCAGGATGGCGAGAAGCAGAGTTGACTCTTTAGCCAGGAAGAGATTCTTCCTTAATGTGCATTCGGTGATGACCTCTATCTGTGTAAACGTGTACGGCATACGCACAGCATGGTATGGCACAAAGCACACCACGTATGCCAACGTCACCAATGCAATGTTTATGAAGGCATGTCGGGCACTAGCCTGTTCCTCAGGGTCAGAGTCACGCCGACCCCAGAGCCGCTTCAAGACCAGGCCATTGGACAACAGCACCGCTACCGAGGAGTTGAAGAAGATGGCCATGCCCAGAAACACAGACAGTGCGTGCCAGTGCTTGGCCAAATCATCTTTTAAGTCCGAACACGTTAGGCCAACTTTGTTTTTAACGTTTTCTTTAATAGGTAAGGCCATGTTGGGCACGTTGATGAAGAGCACGAGGAACCAGACCACTGAAGACATCAGCACCGCAAAACCCACTTCCTGCAATCGCAGCAGTTTAGAGCTGCGGGTGATCTGGAGGTAGCGCTGCACGCTGACGAAAGCTAGGAAGATGATAGACGCATACATGTTGATGTAGATGAGCGGCGCACTCACTCGGCAGTGAAAGATGGTCAAACTCAGAGAATCGTTGCCCAGATCTTTGGCAATCTTGACAGGTAGTGCCAACATGAGGAGGAAGTCGGACGTCAGAAGATTGATAAGATAAACATTAATGCACTTTTTAGCACTTCGGCTGGTTATGAAGGCCCACAGCGCCACCAGGCTGGTAGCCATTCCTATCAGGAAGATGAGGATGTAGACTGTGGCGAAGGGCACCATGTTGTCATTGACCACACAGATACTGCCGTTTGAACTCACCATTTTTGGATCTGGACTGTGTAAACTCTAATAAATAAGTAAAATCAAGGCTATCGAATAAGTATGTTTTACTTCTCCTTTCCGTCACGTGATTGTACCTTTTAAGTCTTGTCAGACCACCGAGAGTAATTGAAGCTGATCTGAACACAGTTCTGTCTTTCACTTCACCAGAAAGTAAAAGGTATCAGTAGAGGAAGTGGTAAATCCCCTGTTTAAACACGCAAAAACATTTTCCTGTTTGCTCGCATAAGGATATGATGTCACGAATCAGCATCAAATAAAAAATGTTATGTAGCAATCCTGGAAAGAGACAGAAAGAAAAAAAAATAAGTGTTTTTACCTCCTTTTCCTGTTTTAGTTATGTTTCACAATAATATGTGACCCTGAACCACAAAACCAGTCTTAAGTGTCAATTTTTCGAAATTGAGATTCATACATCATCTGAAAGCTGAATAAATAAGCTTTCCATTGATTTATGTTTATATTAGGATATGACAACATTTGGCCGAGAAACAACTATTTGAAAATCTGGAATCTGAGGGTGCAAAAAAATTTAAATATTGAGAAAATCGCCTTTACAGTTGTCCAAATGAATTCTAAGCAAAGCATATTACTAATAAAAAACAACGTTTTGATATATTTACAGTAGTAAATTTACAAAATATCTTCATGGAATATGATCTTTACTTAATATACCAATGATTTTTGGCATAAAATAAAAATCTACAGTTGCTACAGATATACCCCAGCGACTTAAGACTGGTTTTGTGGTCCAGGGTCACATATACAAACTGTTTATATGAATGTATGCACATGCTGAAGCTGGTTTAGATGTGAGGATAACAATGTGCATCGAGGCAACTGCAATCGAAGCATCAATTCAATTGCATTAAATCAGTTTCTTGATGTTTTCTCTGGATCGCAATACTATTAATGTTTAGTTGGAAAGACGTTGTCCTTTAATATCAAAGACAGTTTCTTCCATGATAGATAGTAAGACTTTAAAATAAGGTTTTAATTATTAACATTAGTAATTACATAGTAATTACAAATGACATAGAACTAAACATTCTAAAGCATTTTTTTTTCAATCTTAATTTTGATTAAATGCATTATTATTATTATTATTATTATTATTTACAAATACATTATTAAAATCATAAGTTATATCTGTTAATGTTATTTAATGGCCTTACATGAACTGACAATGACACTCAAAAAAATTATTCGGTCTAAATTTACATTTTATGTAATTCAATTGCATAATAATTTCCCATCCATTTAGATTACATAGTTTTAACATAAACAAAACAATAAACTTGTGAAATGTGAATGAACACCTGCTGTTATCAAGAAGAATCACCGAAGGAAAGAGAAACACAAGAACTACAACTGACTTCAGCCACAGCTGAAGATGAAATCAACTGAAAAAAAGAAGACATTAAATCTCTCAAGATCTGATTAAACAACTCCACAAACAGTTTTATCAGCTTCACATTACTAATCAGATTGATTTTATTTCTGTCAGACTTCTAGAGAAGCTCTTATTGAGAATTAACAGAGGTTTAGATGCTTTATTGTTTTGTTTGAAATCACCATCAAAGAGACCAGTGTTTCCTTTTGTTGGGCTCTGGGCTCTTGATTTGTAAATTATTCAAATTATCTGATATTTACAATACTGCAAGATATGAAGCTATAAAAAAATCTAAAACAGTATAATGTCTATATAATCATAAATTGGACTTGAAATGAGGTCAGTGACCAGTGACAAGATCTACCCACAACTCTTTTTCACTTGGCTTCGCTGGTTAAGCTCAGTGTGTTTTAAATGATCACACAATTAAAGCAACCAGCGTAATATTAACACCAAAATGTAAAGGGTCAAGAGCCCAACAAAAGGAAACACTGGTCTCTTTGATGGTGATTTCAAATAAAACAATAAAGCATCTAAACCTCTGTTAATTCTCAATAAGAGCTTCTCTAGAAGTCTGACAGAAATAAAGTCAATCTGCTCAGTCTGATGCTGTTTAATCAGATCTTGAGAGATTTAATGTCTTCTTTTTTTTCAGTTGATTTCATCTTCAGCTGTGGCTGAAGTCAGTTGTAGTTCTTGTGTTTCTCTTTCCTTCGGTGATTCTTCTTGATAACAGCAGGTGTTCATCATTAATGATCAATCATCACATCTTCTTAACTCCAGCACTGCTTCAAGTCTACTTGAACACTCTGTAGTGTGGAAACACATGAACACTGAGCAGTGTGGGGACTTCACGTATAACTGATGGATATGAATCACATTAAGTTTACTGATTTATTTATGGTAAAACTATGTAATCTAAATGGACGGAAAATTGTTATTCAATTGAATTACATAAAATGTAAATTTAGACCGAATAATTTTTTTGAGTGTAGGTGTATTTTCATTAACTGAAGTTTAATGAATAACTAAAGTTTAATGAATGTAGGCCTAACTAATGTATTAACTAATATTAGTAAATGCATTAACTAATGGGACCTTACTGTAAAGTGTTACCAATACGTTTAGACAGCCTGACAGTCAATTTGCTGTTTAGTAAACCATCTTGTCCTCAGTGTCCATAAAAGCAGTGTTTAAATTGGGTTCTCATTTTGTTTCATAAAATTAAGTTAAATGAAAATAAATAAATAATCAATCTGCATTTGTGACTTCACATAAGATATCTTACAGATATTCAAAGTTGCAAGCAGGTATGTTACGGTACATTAACTTTTCTAGTATCAAATAAAACAGTAGCAGATGAAATTGTGCTCTTGTCATGTCTGGTTCCACACTAACAATGCGGACAGTACATGATATTTTTTTAATAGTTTATCAGGGTTTTGTGGTAATAAAGCCTTAATTTTATGCTTTTCATTTGATATAAATATGACATAAATATCAGCTACAGTTTATTTGAATTTGTTTTGCATTTTTTAACACCCGATTCACTAACAAAGAGACACCTCAAGAGCCAATAATTTATGCCTCGAACACCTAAAAGCCCATTGCTGAGTCAAAGTGCTTAGTTTGTCTTCTTCTTAAAGTTACTAACTGCATCATTATGATTCCAGGACAAAAATGTAAATTAAAAGCATAACTTTGTATCTTTCTCAAAGTAATCCACAACTGCGATGCAATCTGTTTGGATCGTGTGGAGCAGTGGATTCCAGGTCTTTTGCTCAACGCTCATCATCTAATCTCTTCATTTATACTGGATTACGAAGTACAAACAATTTTATGTATTGTTTTGACCAAAAACAGGTCTTTGTTAGCATATTCTGGTGAGGAAAACATTGAATATGCGCTTTAGGGAAGTGAGTCATATTGTGGTCATCTAATGTGCTGAAAAAGGAAACTCATTTACATTAACGGACAATAAAATACAGGCGGAACTTAGAAAGATGTGTATTTATATTTTTGAATTATTTTTTAATTTAATTTGTTCTATTTCACTTTTTAATAAATTCAACTATCCTTCATTGCTCATTAATCTAATGCACATTGTCTGTCATTTCCCACACCTGTCTCTCCAGGAAGTAAAGACACATCGAGGACATCAAGTCAGTCTGAATCGGTTTAGAAGCTTAGACTAATTTTCAGATGCATAAAATCTCATGAAGAAACAGACGCATGGTGCTTCGTATCAGATTTAGATTTTGATAACTTACCGCATGACCAGACTGGCTTCTCCAGCAGACGTCAGATCAGACGCTGGAGTAATGCGGTCCTGCTCTCTAGCTGTATATTGTTCTTATTGGATGATCTATACAGCTACTGAGAGACTTCTTCGGAGAGTTTCTCCATTGGCTCAACTACATTACAAATCCTGTTTCCGTTTTACTTGGGGTTTGGCCTCAAGTATATCAGCCAATGAAAGAAAGCATTTACCACACCTACAATAAAGTGAAATGACGCAGCGGAAACGTGAACTTTCCAGATTCTGTGTCTGTAGACAACCACAAACCACTAGTCTATGGCTCTCGTTTGCATGCGCTCTCTGTGCTGTAAGTTCCTGGGTTGAAAGACAGCAGGTTGGTTTTGACTTTCAACTCGATGTGTTAAACATAAGTTGCACTGTTAGTGTCAGTTAACAGTGTTTGTGCTTTCAGGCACGTCATGGAATCGAGTTTCTGTAACCCAGTAAAATCATTAAAAAACAAAAACAAATCAATGCATACCCACCAAACAAGGAATCCAGTAATATTAATGTTTTTTTTTGCAGCTGCAGCACAGTATTACCTGGGCAAATCCTTTGGCCTGCAGATATATTGTCAGCATAATTATACCGTAAGTTATACCAAATCATTTTAAATAAGGTTTACCATTTTACGATAAAATACCTCAAAATGCAATACTTCCGTTTAAAAGGGCAAGACATTTAAATAACAAACAGAGAAGTAATTTCAAAGTGCTTTTACACGATTATTACCAGTAATGCTTCATTGTTTACAAAATTAATGTGTGACACCTTTTCAAAATAAAATAGCAATAAAGTATTAAATTAAACAACAATAAAACATATTTTTAAGCTAAAAAGACAACTTTAATATTTTATTTTGCCATTTTTAAGTTTAAATGCTGTATTTTTTTTTTCATAGCAAGCTAAAACCATGTCCAAAAATCATTCTATACATGCATATTGCAATCATATGATCAGTAAACAGTAATATTAAGAAGTATATAAAACATACTGTACATTTAAATATACAAAATATACATTTTATGTCATTTGTTCCTGTTATGCAAAGCAGAATTTTCAGCTCCAATCTTCAAGAAACACTTTTTTACTATTATCTGGTTTGAAACTGTAAGAGTGGATTCGCTACAGTGGTTCAGGCCGAAAGAGTCCCAAGAAGAGCTCCAGCAAAGAAAAGAGAGAGAGTTGCATTCTTCTTTTATCCCTTCCTTGACCATGTGACTAAAACCCAAATGTGAGACATTCAAACTGACCAATCAGCAGATTACAACTTCACCCACTGGGCAAAAGGTGTGACAATTAGAAGACCCCCGATGTATACACATGTTGGCCTACAGGCCTTGTTCACTATCAGCACCCCTGTGCCTTTAGGAATGCCAAATGGCCCTTTTGTTACTCAAGATGGGACAAGAAAACAGAAGTCTTTGATTATTTTCAACCTTACAAAACCGTGACACATTATTTTCAGGCTTCTTTGTTTAATAGAAAATTGAAATGAACAGCATTTATTTGAAACATAAATATGCTGTAACATTATAAATGTCTTTACTCTCTCTCTTTCGAACAATTGAATGCACCTTTGCTGAATAAAAGTATAAATTTCTTTCAAAAAACTTTTCTTACTGACTTCAAACTTTCGAACAGTATATACACAGTAGTAGATTGTAGATTGATTATGCATTTGCCTATACCAAGACAATTAAATATACATATTTATATATATATATATATATTTTATGTTCTGTCCATTTGTATATTAATTAAATTGCACTATAACTTGAAAAAAAAAAAAGCACATCCCCAATTCCAGTTTCTGGTTGGGTAGTCAGGTAGAAGAGGTCACATTTACAGTCCCAGTTCAAAAAAATCAATCTTCAAAATGAATTTCTTACAACAAATTCACTATATCATCTTCACGCTGTAATCAATTGAAAGTGAAAATAAAACGTTGCACGTAGAAGAGGAAGGAACCTAATAAATGTATGTATTACACTGCATTGCATAGTTTGTTTCATTGTTAGTAGGACAGTGTTAAATGACACTTTCACGTCGTAATGTGGATATCTTTGTTTCAATGTAGCTCAACATGTTGCTCATTCGTCTTTGCTGGCTTTTATCGTCGCTGTCTCTCATTGAATCTGACATCTTCCTGAGGCCCAGCTGGGCTCTGAAGGCCTTGCAGAAGATAAAGTATATAAGTGGATCCAGACAAGCATTGAGCACCGATAGCAGGACAGTCAGCTCCTTCAGGACGTAGAACGCCTGCGCCGTGCAGAGTTTCGTCTGAGGTTTGATGAATGCGTAAGGCAGTCTAACCAAATGGTAGGGCACAAAGCATACACAAAAAACCACCACGAGCACCAGCATATTACGCTTCGATTTCCTGAATTTTTGGTTTCTGGATGTGGTCTGCGTGGACAACTGAGCTTGTTTGATCTTTTGCAAAGTCCCCCAGTACAAAGCAATCAGAGACACCAGCACAAACGTGAAGAGCACCATAGACACACTGTGAGTGATTTTGTAGACCAGACTGAGCTGGGGACTGTGTAAGGCCTCGCAGCCACTTTTCTCAGGCTTGTGAACGTGACCCCAAGAGGTCAGGAGAAAGAGGATAAAGTAGACGGAAGACATGGCTAACAGGGAAAGCCACGTTCCTATGGAAATGTGTCGAGCGGTACGAACCGTCTGCAGAGCATGAGTCTCCAATGGCCGAACAATCTTCAGGTACCTGAGGTAAGAGTTAAATATTAACACATATACAAAGAACAATGTTCCATGCTTGAAATTATATGTTTATTTCTGAATAAAGCTGTAATGTCATGCCTTGGAAATGAGAATGGGTTTCATTTTTTATATTATTACACAGGCTCTCTAAAATGCTTGATTTTGATTTGACATTCGTGACAATCTGAGGTTATTCCTCAGTAATGCCTGTTGTGCTGTATAATGGCTGCCCATCCGGGTATTTTAGGTCAGCGCTTCTCTCATGTCTCTCGTATAACACCACAGACTCGCTCTCTATTGTTTCAAACGAACCTGCGGCAATCTTGGCCAAAACCAGGAAGACTCAGGGGTTCTCAGGAGATTTTTCTATGGGTTTTCATAATGTATTTTTTTTTCTTCAATTCATTAGTAATATAAGGTCTGTGGAAAACATAACTTGACAATACTCAAACATTTTATAGTACAACATAAACTGCACACACTCACAACCCAAACGCTCTTATGAAGTTACTTACAGGTACAAAATGTTCACATATCATCAGTTTACATTTATGACAGACCTTGTATTACTCATGAATTGAAAACACTCATTGTACAAACTCATAGGAAAACCTTAAGATGAGTATTTCAACAATAATACCTTGGGTGTGCTGCAGGCGTGATGTTGAAAGACTAATTTGCCATGGGTTCTTTTGTTTCTAGAATATTTGTTTTATACACTGTAATTGAATATAAAATAATAACCAGGTAAGATTTTGTGGTTTCTTTTCAGTTTAGTATTATTGTGGCGAAAAAGTGTAATAACCACTCATCTATAACAGAGAACTGGATTGCTCATGTTATAAAAGGTGAAGCTACCATGCCGCCATATTGCTATTCTCTATATACATTCTAATGAATTAATATTCTGTTGAGGAAATTGTACACGTTGTAACATGTAACCATTTTTTTCTCCCTGCACATTGTTACAATCCAAAAGTCCTAAGCATGTAAATGGCTATTTGTTTAAAGTTATGTTCATATTTATCACAATAGCAAACATCATTTATTGTATATTGTGATTCATTTCTCAATCCCAGAAATATGTTCATGTTTAATATGTCCTGCATTTTATTTATTTTATTTTATCTCTTGTAAAGCAGCTGAACTTAAGTAGGTGCTTGAATGAGTTGCATACCTGTTTGCAGCAATAAAGTCCATGAAGAGAATGCTTGCATACATGTTTAGATAGAATGCTGTTGCTCCAAAGCTGCAGTAAATGTTGCGCATTATATCTGAACTGTTGGTGTAGTTAGCAATGCGCAAAGGCAAGCAAAGGCAAAGGAAGAAGTCAGCTGCGGCCAGGTTCTTCATGTAGACTGTGACGCTGGACTGGATGCGCTGATTGGAAAAGAAATAAACCCGCATCGTGATGCAATTAAGCACCAGACTGACAAGAAACACTAGTGAGTATGCAAATATGAAAGCAGGGTGAGAGGGGATCTTTGAAAATTCACAGGAAGCATTTGTTTCTGTGACTGTCGTGTTTGTTTCTGTGATGTCATCCAGGGCAGTGGTGAAGCTGGTTAGTGGTGCTGCAGTTCGAAGAATCTGTGAAACTGCTGACTCCATCTATTAATGCACAAAAGAGACAGGGTAGTGAAAGCTACCATATGTTGTATAGGGGATGTTATTGATGCTCAAAGAGTAAAATCTGGTGTAACTCCATCATTCAGAGAATGTACAGTAGAATCTTCATAGGCTGTGTAAGATTGTCCATAAAAGTGTGTGTAAAGTTTTACTATTGAATATCTTGCTAATAGATGAATAATGATTCTAAAACATTAAACATATTACACCGTCAATCACACTTCAGTGCAATATTTTGGAGTTTATGCTTGCATATAGGAAATGTTCTGTATACATTCTCATTAAAACTTGCTATAAAAATTAAAAGAACTAAAAAGAACAGTGTCTGCATCTGAAATCACATACTCTCTCGGCAGGTACTTCTTTAAAATAAGTTATTACTTCGTTAAAAAGTATGTTTTATATAGTATTTTAACTTTATGAACGTGCATAGTATGAATTGGAGTCAAGCGTACTATTTTGTTACGTTGTCACTGTCATTTGATCTACCAGCGTCAGTTGTATTGCTTCACTGTCATTCACGAAGCCTCTCCCATGGCCTTGTGGGATAGTAAAGAGTCCACTGGAGGTACACTTCAGCACTGCGTCTCCCAAAAGCGTAAAATCGTAAGCCTAAATTGATCATAGGACCATTGTCATCAATGAATGGAGCTACGATCAGCTTAGGTTTATGATGCTTTTACGCAGCCCAGAAAAGTAGTAGGTGATCCGGGAACTTTCCGCCTACTGTTTTATGAATACTGTGAATTGGGCATACTACTCTTTTCACATTCTGTTTTTCGTCTGTTATATACAGTAGTAGGGAAGTATGTGATTTCAAATGCAGCCATTCTGTCTAGGTTCTTCAGATCGTTGTGCAAAAACCTCCTTGTGACGTTCTAACAATGTTAGTTTATGGTTACAAAAATGGAAGCAATTCCTAGAATGAAAAAAAAAAATAACCAAAAGGGAAGCATATGCTAAAAACTAAAAAGCTTGCACAGGATGTGTTATTCAGAGCTGAATAGAACGTAACAGAATTAAACTGAACTGAGGTGCAATAGGCTTTTTTTGTCTTGATACTCTCTTATCACTGTGCAACAGAACAGCTAAAGACAGCTGTCAGTCTGCATGTGAAGCCAACTATTTTAAAAATAGCACATGCAGTAGCTGTGCAAGCAAGTTAAACTTAGTACAGACTGATTTAATTTGACAATTCAAAACGGATGTTCTCCAAAAAAAAAAGCAGCTATTTACGTCTGTTTGCTTCTCTCCTACTTTTTATGCTCACACATTGCATTTTAATACAGACAAATGTACCTATTTTTCATTTAAAATACCGTTTTATAATATGACAAAATCATCACACCTTTAATATGCTGTGATGTCCGTTACTGTATATTTATGTGTAAAATTCACACAGAAAGCAACAGAATGTCACAGCGCACATCCTCATTCTGGGTAACAAACCACAAGAAAGATATTCCCTTTTCAGTCAGGGATGATTAGGCCTAACCTGACCCAATTTGCCTGTTTATGACAGCTGCTGCATGGACTGTTAATCAGCAAAACACGTAAAATATTTTGAGCGATGAAGCCAAATATATATATATATATATAAATATATATATATATATATATATATATATATATATATATATATATATATATATATATATATATGTATACACACACACACACACACACAAGATCAAAATGTGAAATTTTTTTGACCTAAAATGACGAATCAACACCACAGGTTTATATAATTATATCATAACATATTGTTGCAAAATCAGATCTCTGTTGTTCTCTTGCAGTGCTGAGAGTTGCGTAATATGACATTTATCAAGTTCAATGACTGATAAAAAGCGTCTTTTTAATAAAGGTCAGGTCTGTTCACAGGGGCCACTTTAAGGTGCTCTTTTCTGCACCACAAATGTTACTGACATCATACTGACACACTGTGACTGTGTCGATACTGACGCTAACATTTTTATATATAATGCCAAGCATTCAAAAAAGGTTATTCATTAGCAACTAAATGTATGAACACATACATATCAGAGAAAAAAAAAAAACAATCTATTACTCAGTTCATTGGCCATTAAGAACAAAATAACCACGAAGCGCTCTATAAAGCACAAGTCATTTCTTTGGTAATTACACATATTATATTAAAACTTTAGCAAGTTCATTAGCACTGAGAGGTAAATAGCTTAGAGACATCAAAAATGTCCTGACTTAAATAACAATTAATGCATGATATAAACAAGATGCAAATAACAAATTACAAAATCTTCTCTCAAATTGACCCAAATGTGTTTATAGTAGAACCTTAATTGCAATTAACAAAAAAAAAGCTAAAAGCTAATTAGCTGATCACATTTAACTTACTTGAAATCCTCACTTGTAGCCAAGCGGTCCACTGAGCTTTGATCTAGAGTTGGTCTTTTTCATTCACTTCCTTCATAAGTTCCTTCTGTAACATGTAAAGAGGAAATTGGGTTTTGTATGTATCTCTCTCTCTCTGTGTGTGACAGTGTATGTGACATAAGTACGTGACAAAAATGCAAACACAGGTGGTCGGGGGGTGAGGTGGTTGGGTGATTTTGTGGTGATGTTATAGAATACATGAACAGTTGCAGGACTACACTATGAGCTGTAATAATATTTTTTATTTTTTAGTCATTTGCAAGTCAAAAATTGTTTGGTTCCCATTTTGTTTTCTCGGATATGAAGCAAAATTCTGGCTAGGTGTGTTGTACTTTAAAAGTACTTTAAAAAGCAAAACTGTTGGAGGGGATTGCTTTTTGAGAAAACTGTGGGTTTATGTTATGCTGTTGTGAGTTTTATTTCCAAAGTGAATCAATGATTCGCTTTTTGAGTCATCAGTTGATGCCTGTGCAACACTATGTTCTCACCATGCAAATAACTTGCTGTAGCTGTGGGCCATCCTGAATAATTAGCTAGTGTCAATATCTCAGCCTAACAAAGAACCTTTCACTGAATAATGTTCAGTAAAATGGTAAGAACCCGCAAAGTTCCTGTCACGTCCAAGCTGTTTACAACCTGAGACTACTCACTTGTGAGATTAGCATCAGTCAAGCTGCATAAGGTTGTACAGTTTTGCAGATTTGCTGCCATCTAGTGGAGTCTCTATGAAATGACATTCTTTCAACTGCATTACAACAGGCTAGAGTTACTTGTGACTACTGTCTAACATTAAAATTAAGCTAGGATTAACGTATCCCCTTAAAATGGTCATTTTAAGGAGTCTCGAACTTAAGGTCAAGGTCAACTTTATTATCCCCATGGGGGCACTTTGTTTCACATACAGCAGTAAAGCATACAATAACAAAACAAGCACCCACCACCATAACTGTATCCAAAATTTGCTTTCATTGCAAACCAAGATATTTATGTATTACCTCTCTGAAGTGGCAACCTGGAATCCTTGCCAGTAGGTGTCAGTAAAAAACGATGAGACCATTGGTGCTATCGGGACAAATAACAAAACCAGCCGGACATAAATATAAGCTTTTTCTGAGGCTGCTTCTGATACTCTCAGAGTTGATACTTCTTTTAAATTACTATGTAGTATGAATGTAAACTGGATGCACTACATTCCTCATGTTATCACATGACCTACCTATGACTTCACTGCCATTCATTGGATTCCATTGGATAAGGGTGGACGATACTGCACATTTTGGTATGGATCCGATACCAAGTAAATACAGGACCAATATCACCGGTACCGATACCGATACTTTTTGACCAATTACACTTTGAAAATTAACACTAACTAATGTTGATATGACTAAAATATTATATTCACCTTAAAGCTATGAGGATATTATTTGCCTTTCTGAAAGGAGTTTGCAAGCAGAGGTGCCCAGAATTTGAAAGCGATGTGTAAAGTTTCATGTTAAGCATTTTCCTCTGACAGAATAGAGTTATAAAGAAAAAAAAGAAAAAAAAAAACCTTAGCATGGCTTAAACGGGACCTATTATGCAAAAATCACTTTTATAAGGTGTTTGAACACAGTTGTGTGGCCGCAGTGTAATGGATATTTAAGATTCTGAGTTCATGTTTTTTGTGTCATGCGTCACTTTGGTTTGTCTTGTTCTTGGTTTGGTGTCAGGATCCTGACACTCATGTGTATTGTCTTGTCCAGGGGTGTACAAAACCTGTTTTTGAAGGGCCAACATCCTGCTAATTTTAGCTCCAACCAGCTGCAACACACTTGCAGTTTTTTTAGTGAGTCTGAAGACAATGATCAGCTGTTTCATGTGTGTTTAATCAGAGTTGGACCTAAACTCTGCAGGACAGTGGCCCTCCAGGAACAGGTTTGGACACCCCTGGACTTGTCCTGGACTGCATCCAAAAACTTAGGCAGCTGAATTGTTGCCTCACTGCCCTATCAGGCAATGACTTGCAGGCAGCGTTTGCACACAAAGGCACCTCACGAAACTGATTTTGGACAGACTTCTGGAGGCAGAGTAACAGTTTAATGATCTACAGCAAAATATAGAGATCTTTGGTGACAACTAAGTGAATATTTAATTACTCCAACAGTAATTTCTCGCTAGAAATGACATCAAAAGTGGAAAACGTTTATCAAAGACAAACATTTACACACAAACTGACCACCGATCGCAAAGCTAACAATGAATTCGGACATGCCTTAATGCCTTCCTACCTTGGAATGAGTCCTCCGAAGGCAGCATTTTTCAGTTTTCAGATGCAGCCTAGCTGTATGTGAGTATCCAGTTTCAAGGATTGTTCTTTAGGCCACTGGTTCTCAATTCCAGTCCTAAGGACTCGCTACACTGCATATATTGCATGTCTCCTTATTTAACCTGATTCAGATCATCAGCTCGTTAGGGAGAGAGCTCCATGAACAAAGAATGTGTCAGATAAGAGAAACAGTGGATCCCAAGGACCGGAGTTCAGAACCACTGATCTAGGCTGTGTGCTGTTCTGAATTGTGCATTCAGTAGTGATTATGTTTATTTTCAAACCAGTGGTTCAAAGTAGAGACCTGCGCAGGACAGATTTTTCAGTCCCATGCCCGCCCGCTCCCGCAGAAATATATCTTATCTGGTCCCGCTCCCGCCCGTGACGTTCATGTTTTGTTCCGCTCCCGCCATGTAGTTATCTCGCTCCCGCCCACAAACGCCCGCATAAAAGTAATCATATAGATTTTTCTGCAGTACATCGAAGAAATTTACACACAGTAAAACCTCCAGTGTTAAATCAACACTCCCAGTGTATATATAATCCACACTCAGAGTGTTAAAAAAGTAACGCTGAAGCAGTGTTAAAGTTAATGAGATAATTAGTTTAGTAATTGAGTGATGATTGGACATTAATGAAGAACACCTGCTGTTAACAAACTGAACCATTGAAAGAAAGAGAAAGAAAAACAGAAAAAAAAGAGAGGAGACGAGCAGAAATACAAGAACTACAACTGAATTCAGCCACAGCCTTAGATGAAATCAACACAAGATAAAAGAAGACATTAAATCTCTCAAGATCTCAGCAGAGGATGATTAAACAACTCCATAAACAGCATCACCAGCTTCACACGTTACTAACCAGATTGACTTTAGATGTTGATGTTTTAGTTTAGTTTGAATTACCATTATCGAGGTCAGTGTTTGCTTTAGTTGGGCTCTTGACCCGTGACTTAAAACATTACAATTGCTTTGGCTGCCGTAGCTTTGTGATTGTTAAAAAACATGTTAGTTATGGAAAGTGGGTGTTGATGGTTAAACTTCAATAAAGAAAGCATTTAGTGATTTTCATAGCTGATTTCATTCAGAGCATAGTCATTAATTGGTTAAAATTTTTGATTTTGTAAACAAAATAAAAAGCTTAATCCATCAGATTTAAGATTAATCTGAAAGACTTTCAAAAGTAAATCAACACTAGAAACTTAAAACTGCATTATCATACAGACGTCAAGAATCAGCGTATGAATCTCAACAATGGTGACAATCAACATATCCAGATAAACCGATCCTCTGTGAACATCACAAAACAGGCTACTAAAAGTCACAACAAAATAGCAAAGCAAAAGGAAATGGTAAGATTAAAAGAAAATACTAAGACAGCTGCATAATTTATTCATGTCACATTGCATGCTGGGAGCAATGGATGAGTTTTAATTGGCGCTCCCAGAATGCACTGCAACATGGAGCTTTATGTTGATTGTCACCATTGTTGAGATTCTAATGCTGATTCTTGAAGTCTGTTTGATGAAGGAAAGCAGAATAAGTTTCAAAAAATTTTCAGATTAATATTAAAATTGATGGTTGTTTCTTTATTGAAGTCTAGCCATCAACACCCACTTGCCATAACTAACATGTCTAAACAAACACACAGTAAAGGCAGCAAAAATAATTGTAAAGATTTAAGTCAAGGGTCAAGAGCCCAACTAAAGCAAACGCTGACCTCGATAATGGTAATTCAAGTGAAACTAAAACATTAATGCTTGGTTTCACAAGGAGATAATTTCACCTCTTTCAATACAGAGAAATGAAATACATTTCTACTTTTAACATTATTTGTTCTTCAGAAATTCCTTGTTAGAAGGTAAGTGCAGCTATATGCAAAGTGGATGTTTTTTGACCACTGAAAATTTGTACAAATGTAGCCATTTTCTCATTATCCCAATATTTGTGAACTGAAAATGAAGAAATAAAAAGAAAAGTTTATTATAAACCAAAATCCAAAAGGATATTAAGACATCTTTAGTACTTCTTGAGTTTGGGAAAACACACTTTCTCACAAGATTGAAACTTGCAACTTGCAAATTCCCCCTTTCTACACAAGTTTTCTTTTTAATAAAGGTACTTGTCCTCTAGCAATTGCAAAATGATAGAGAAGCACATCACAAAGCACAATAACACAAAAACCGTCTAGTCCTCATTCACGGACAGGTTGGCGACTCCTTGTAGTTAAGTTAAATTGTGCTCTGAAGGTCTTGCAAAAGAAAAAGTACATAAGTGGATCCAAGGAGGCATTTAGTGCTGCAAGGACGATGGTGAGCTCAGTCATGATGTAGAATGGCTGGGCTGCTGTACAATCAAGCAGCAGGGGCTTGATGAATACATAAGGTAATTTCACCAGATGATAGGGAACAAAGCACACACAGAAAATGACCACTAGCACTAGCATGTTGTGCTTAGACCTTTTGAATGTTTGGCTTCTGAAACTGACCTGTGAAGAGAACTGAACTTGTCTGAGCTTTTGATGAGTTTTCCAGTATAGCAGAATCAGAGACACCAGAACAGCAATGAAGCCCACAAAGGTCACACAGTGGATGATTTTGTAGGTCACACTGAGCTGGGAACTGTGCCGGGATTCACAGGTAAACGCATCAGGCATTTGACCCCAGAAGTTCTGTAGAAAGAGGGTTAAGTAGATGGAAGCCATGGCTAACAAGGAGAGCCAAATTGCTGCAGAAATGTAGTAGGCGGTACGGACTGTCTGCAGAGCATGAGCCTCCACCGGCTGGACAATCTTCAGGTACCTGAAAAACAAATTGTATGTAATCGTGTACACAATAGTGTATAATATAGAGGTTGATGATGACCACACTGGCCGGTGACCAATTAATCAACCAATAGTTTTTGAAATGGATAATTATTGAAAATTAAAATAGTGCTGAACCTTATAAAAAAAACAAAAATAAAAATAAAAAAACCCATACTTTTAAAATAAAATAAAAATATTAGTATTAATATTTACAATTTTGAATGTGCAATTCTCTCGCTTTTTTGGAGTGAGAGACTAAAGGTGATTTTTGTTTGGAGTGACAATAAAGGTATTAGGTAATAAAGGTAAAGATATATCAAAAAAACATTTCTATATAATCATAAAACATAATCTGACTGCTATAATGAAACTAACAGCTAATGTCAAGATCATCCGATCATAGTTTCTCTCACAACCGTTGCTGTAACAAATTTGCTTCAAAAACACACAGTTGAAGCAATCAGAAAAAAAAAGGATTTGAAATATTCAAGGATCAAGAGTTCAGTTAAAGCAAACGCTTATCTCCACAACAGTGATTTCAAACTTGATTATTTTTAAGAAAACATTAACATCTAAACCTCAGTTAGTTCTCAATAAGAAGTTTAGTATGAAATAAATAAAGTCAGACTGGATTATAATAAGTGAGAGAGAGATCTGTTAGTGTTTAATGTTTTGTTCCTGCCAGTCATGTGACATTTTATTGATATTAGTAAGTTTTTTTTTCAGTGGTTAACCTTGTGCTGAAGAGTAGTGCTGTCAATTGTATTTTTCACTTTGTCGCAACTTAAAATATATAATAACTTCACATTATAATTTCTCATTGAGCCAAAATTCAGTAGTCAGTGTGGAGCAGGTGTGTATGTTTTGAATGTGTTTTTTCTGAGTTTTTTTGGAAGTTGTGTGTTGGATCAACGTAATGGATTTAAGTTGGAATAACATCCTCTTTTTTAGTGTTACATAATTTTGATTGTACTAGGTTACAACAACAAAACTAGAATTGTATATAGTGTCAGATAGAAATACCTCCTTAATGCAACAACTGCACAGGTTCACTTTTTACAGTGTAGCGGTTTGGGTTTAAGAAAAATGCATTATAATTGAAATATATTATTATTATTAATGAATGTTGAATTGAAAAACAATAATTCTTCAGCTTTTATTAACCTTACACTCTAAAAGGTGCTGGGTTAAAAAAGGTTGGGTTAACCCAATGTTTAAAATGTTTAACCCAACCTTCTGGGTAGTAATCCAAACGCTGGGTCAAAACAACCCAATAGCTGGGTTTGTCCATTTATAACCCAGCATGTTTTAGAGTGTAGTTAATGTTACAAATGCGCTGTTACTGTAAAGTGTCACCATTTCACATAAATCCAAACAGTTATGCTTAACGATGGCCGGGTGTCAATGCCTGGCAAAAGTTCACTTAGAAATGAACAAAGTAGCATGTATGAGTTTTAAGTTTGGTGTTTGGAAAAAGGAAAATGGAAAGATCATGATCTATATTACAGCTCTCTATATGAAGCATACAGACATTATTAGAGCCAGAGAAAGACTTACGTTTAGCTGAAAAATGCATAATTTTCAGCCAACAGTGAAGTCACTATGCAGATTAACAATAACAAACAACATCGACAAACAAAGCATGACTCAAGTCTTCTTGCTGATTATTTGGCAAAACCAAATAATTGGTCGACCTCTTCTCTCAACTACCTTTAACCATTTGGCTACACTTAGGGCAGACTTTGAATTCTTAACAATAATGATGACCTCCAATCTGGTTCATTCTCAGGGACCAAAAACATTTGTGCCACCTGTTACTGCAAGCCATACTCGTTTTCTCTTGTCAGTCTTTGAATAAAAGTCAAGAGTTAAAAGGGTTTGGAGTGTTACAAGCTGTTTGTGCATAGATGAGATCCTTAAAGTTGACTCGACCACGCCCCCCTAAAACGGCTCATTTAAACACATCCCCACATGTCTATGTCACAATGTGGAAATATTTGCGTAATGCCACCCAAATGTTCACGCAAAGAATGAAGGTGTGGTTTCAGTAACCGCAGTGGTGTTGATGCAGCCATGTCAGGGAGACGCTGTGTGTTTCTATGTGAAAGCAAAAGCACTTTATTTGGCCTTCCGTAAGTAGATGCAGTTAGGAATCATTGGTTAAGATTTGTTTGAATGTTTGAATTTGTGCAACGCATTTTATGGTTGACAGTTTCATGAACTGAGAGTACGAGGCTTGCTATGCACGAAGGCTATTTCTAAAAAAAAAAAAAAAGGGTCAATTCCGACTTTGCTATGACAATCTGATGCTTCTGAATCAGTGGCTGTAAGTATGTTTTGTTATTAGTTCAAGTATTTGCTATTGACTTCAAATGCAGAGTTTTGCATGCCACGCGTTGTGTGTGTGTGAGGGGAACAGGGTCACATCACAGCAAAGTATACAGCTCTTTAGAAATCGCCTTAACCGTGGGTTGTGTACTGCAAATATATATGAACATCATCACTGTCACATACTCATGTCATGTCACGCAACTCTGTTCCCCTTTTGGGCTTGAACTGATAAAACTAACTTGAAAGCTGAAGCTTGCGATTATGGTAAGGGGCATTTCCAATAAGTGCTTGTGGTGTTCAGTCAATCACAATGCACTGCGTCAGTTCTGGGTCACTGGGCCAATCAGAGCAGACTGCACATTTTGGAAGGAGGGGCTTCATAGAAAACGATGCGTTTGAGAGAGGAGGGGCATAGAGGAACTACAATAATGTACAGTATTTGAATAATAATGTGTTTTTGGAACATTAAAGCATGTCAACATATTCTGTTACACCAAATACAAAATAATGGTCTTTAAAATAACATCATATTTTAACATCAAGGTGCCATTTACATACATTTTGAAATTTACTTGAGATTTGACCATACTCCATCAGCATGGCTAGCTGAAATATGTGTCACATGCACAGTTTAGCAGAGGCCAAGGGAGGGAGGCTACTGTCCTAGTAACTGTTGTCATTTTCAGGGGGAAATTGCTCTATTTGGTGCCCTGAAAAAGCTTGCTGGCATGAAATGACTGAATTTATATAACTGGTAAATGATTATTGGTTGTTTCTAGGTGGGGCAGACAGCCCTAACAAAGTACTTGTGCCCCAATACCCCCTAAAACAGCTCAACGGTAAGCAGACAGCCTACCAGCAAACTATCTTTTAGTGTCCCGATACCCTGCACTTTCCAAGCAAATACCAAGTCTGTCACAAGATTGACTCAGAGTGTGTTTCTACGCGGCCATTATTTACCAGTTTTGCACCCAAGAAAGTATGACTTAACCCATTTTGCACTTTATATGGCTGTGATGTTGCTTGAGGTAGATTGTGTTAGTCAGAAGTATCACTTCAATTTCTGCTATAAAGCAGCTCTCCATCATGTTCATGATCGTACAAAAGTAAAGTAGCACAAAGGTACAGTAATACAAATCCTGAAACAAATTGCAAATGTATGTTTTGGCCTGATTTTGTTCAAAATGTTACAGCAGTTCATTCTTCAAGCTTGCTTGTAATATATCAGGGCCTTCAAGTCACTAATGTATGGACTCAGGGAGACTTTGGGAGCACTTTGTGCCATTTGGGAAAGCAATTTAAAATCTGCCATCTTTGCTCACATTGTCTATGGGATCTCAGCTCTGCTGTCTAATTGTTGTGAACAAATTACATGGGTTTTAATTGTCATGTGACTAATAACTATTTTTGTAGCAGGAACAATACTTACTTACAAATGATAATGTTTCTGGAAAAGAAAAATGCACATTCTTGTGCTTTTGAGAAATTAAGTAATTGACAAGCGTTAGGTGTATACCTGTTTGCAGCAATAAAGTCCATGAAGAGAATGCTTGCATACATGTTTATATAAAACGCTGTTGCTCCAATGCTGCAGTAAATATTGCTCATTATCTCTGAATTATTGGCGTAGGCAGCAATGCGCAAAGGTAAACAAAGGCACAGGAAGAAATCAGCTGCGACCAGGTTCTTCATGTAGACTGTGACACTGGACTGAACATTCTGATTGGAACAGAAATACACCCGCATCGTGATGCAGTTCAGCACCAGACTGACAAGAAACAGTAGTGAATATGCAAATATGAAAACCTCGTTAGCTGGAAGTTTACAAAGAGCTTGTGTTGTATTAGTCATGTTTGGTTTCACGGTGAGTTCTGTGAAAGTTGTGAAGTTGGTTGCAGGCACTGGAGACTCCATCTATATAAGCAAAAGAAAAACAATAAAAAAAACATATATATATATATATATATATATTTATTAATTTAAACACTGCTCTCATTCATTCTGACTTTGAAAAGAATACAAAATACCCCACTTAAATCTTAAAGGTTACATATGGTAGCCCTTGTTCTCTGATGGAGGGAACGGAGACATTGTGTTGAAAGTCCGATACTAGGGGTCGCTATTGCACAGTAAATTCTCCGGTGTTAAATCAACACTGCTCAGTAGTGATGGTGAAATGAAGCGTCATGAAGCATTAAGCTTTTCAGCCAAGTGGTTCACAAAAGGGTTAATTTCTGGAGGCTTCATTTGCTCACAATACCACCTGGTGGCCAAAGAGTGTAAAACAAGCAGATATATTACAGACAGAGGTATAAAGTCCAGGGGTCAGAAAGTAAAAGTCCTGCCATATTTTTGTTCCAGCCATGAACTCAGCAGCTGATTTCACCAGAGGAGGAACCAAGTCACTCCTTTCAAGTCACAAACAAGTCTAGAGTCAAATCCCATGTCCTCAAAGAGTTAAAGTTAATGAGCTAATTAAGTGAAATAATTAATGATTGTGCATTAGTGATGAACACTTCCTGTTATTGAGAATTACAGAGGATCAGATGTTGATGTTTTATTGGTTAAAATGATGCCACCATCCTGGAGATCAGTGTTTGCTTTAGTTGGGCTCTTGGCCCTTTTAACAAAAGAAAGTGGTTTGATTTTGAGCAAATACAATATTGCTTCACAGCAAACATTTGTGCATTTGCACATTGTTAAATTTAAAGCTCAAAGAAGCAAATGAGCTTGCATCTTCTGCTTTTAAGTCACATGAATGAATGTCATGAAGGTGTTTCTCTTTGATTTATTGACTGACGTTCAGTTATTACAGAACTGCAAAACAAAGTTATATTAAACAAATATTATGATACTTAAATATTCAAAAAAAATAAGAACTATATCACTCAGGCTTTTAGACATGAACACTTATCATATGATCCTCAACAATGGTGTCAATAGTTATTCATGCTGCAGTGCATGATGGGAGTTTTTACTATGGTGTTACCCAGCATGCATTGCAACATGAAGCATTTTGTTGATTTTCACCATTATTGAGATTCATATGCTGGTTCTTGATGTCTGTGTGTGTCTAAATAGCTTTTTAGTTTAAATATTTATATGCATTATATAGATTGAAAATTCATTCAATGTAACTATTAGAGCAACATTTTTGTTGCATGCTGTAGTTTCATATGGCTGGTTATTGAAAAGTTATTTTGGATGTAAATAGGTCAGCACCTGATGATTATTGCATCATATGAAAATAGCTAATAACTGCACAGCACAATAACAGCAGGTGTTCATCACTAATGCACAATCATCATTTAATTAGTCTCTTAATTACCTCATTAACTTTAACTCTTTGAGGACATGGGATTTTACTTGATACTCGTTTGTGACTTGAAAGGAATGACTTGGTCCTCCTCTGGTGAAATCAGCTGCTGAGTTCATGGGTGGAATAAACATATGGCAGGACTTTTACATTCTGACCCCTGGACTTTACACCTCTGTCTGTAATATATCTGCTTGTTTTACACTCTTTGGCCACCAGGTGGTATTGTGAGCAAATGAAGCCTCCAGAAATGAACTCTTTTGTGAACCACTTGGCTGAAAAGCTTAAAGCTTCATGAGGCTTCATCTGCCCAGCACTACTGAGCAGTGTTCATATGAGAACCACCAGCAGGGTGTTAAAAGTAAAACAGAAGCAGTGTTAGAGTAAATTAGATACTTAAGAAAACAAACAACAAAAACCATAGAATTAAAATAAAACCTCCTTATTTAAATAAGCCAAAAACACTGTTATTTTACAGGTGTTTTCTAAATTATTATGACCAAACACTTTCCGTGCAGCAAAGGGTGCCAAACAAAAACCTTAAAATAAAAATAAAATAGTTTGAATAGGCATCAAGTACCATACCATCTGATCACATTTTCTCTGACAACTTTTTTTGCTATAACAAATGTGCTTTAAAAACACACAAATACAAAAGAAAATCTAACGTAAAAATGTCAAGGGTCAAGATCCCAATTAAAGCAAACACTGATCTCCACAATGGTGACATTAAACTTTATTATTTTCAATAAAACATCAACATCTATACCTATAAGAAGTTTTGTATGAAATAATTAATGTCAGACTAGTTTGTAATAAGTGAAGATGAACTTGTTACAGTTACATCAAAAAAACAAAGTATTCAGATTACAGTTACATTTGTAAAAAGCAGGAAGACTATCAGGATTACAGCTGTTTCATTTAAAATTAAATAAATAGCTATTTGACATAATAAAGCTGTATTTAGTGCTGATTCATCATAGTTTGTGGTTCTGTTGACACTCATGTTCACTCATGTGAGCCACCTGCTGGTGCATGCGAAAATAACACCCATCTACAATTCTCCTCAAACACGGGATGAGACGCTGCTACAATAAATTAATCACGGTGCTTCCAGCTGGGAAAAACATTTTCATGTCTGGAAGTTTCACAGTTATCTTTTCAAAGAGGATAAAAGAAATAACATAGGTTTGCAGCGTAATACATCATAATATATGCATGAAAACTCTTGTTTTAAATGTGCAGTAGGAGATCTTGAAAAATGCTAACTTTAGCCTGATAGCACTGAAAGCGAACATCCCACCCTCCCTGCAAATCACTGTCCAAAGCAACGTCCCCTTCACTGGTGAGAAAAATTTATAGTACAGTTAGTAACAGTACTACAATACCAGGAAGAAAGATCAGGTTGTTGATGTTTGCCTGCCATTCTCGCGTATCCTGTCTGTGCAAACCAGGTGCGAAGAGATATGCAAATATATGTGTTGATAGGCAGGTAGGAAAGTCAATAAAGCATTTTGATTGGACGAGCATTTCTTGGACCTACACCAGGGGTGTCAAACTCAGTTCCTGGAGGGCCACAGCCCTAGAGAGTTCAGTTCCAACCCTGCTCCAACGCCCACACCATGTCGTTTTTCAAATAAGCCTGAATGATGTGATCAGGTGTGTTTAATTAGGGTTAGAACTAAACACTGCAGGGCTGTGGCCTTCTACACTGAAAAAAAGTGATCCACTATATTTACTCAATAAAATTGAGTAATCTACTATATTTACTCAATAAAATTGAGGTAACAATTTGCACTCACTTTGTTTGAGTAGATTCTATCCTATATATTGAGTAAAGAGTACCTAAATTTTACAGATATGACAAACTAAAAGAAATTAGGTAATGTCTACCTAATATTTTTCATTAAATTACATAACTAATTACTTATAAAAATTGAGTAACATTAACTCTATTGTTAGTAGGCAACAGTTCATCACTGTAAAACCCAACAAGTTAGGGTAACAAACCGTTTGAGTAAACCGATTGCCTTAAAACATTTAAGTTTTTAAAACTAACAATTATGAGTGCTCTGAACTTATTTCTGTCAGACATCTACAGAAGATCTTATTGAGAATTAACTAAGGTTTAGATGTTGTTTTATTGTTTCAATTGAAGTAACCATGTTAGAGATCAGTGTCTGCTTTAGTTGGGCTCTTGACCCTTGACTTCTGTGTTAGATGGTTTTTATTTTTTTTTCTCTGGTTGTTGTAACCATGTGTTTCTTAAACATGTTTGTTACAGCTCAAAAGCCCAGAGGAAATGATCGGTATTTGGTTGTCATATATTTATAATGACAATCGTCTGTAAGTGAACTGATCTCATTGAGAGTGAGCACAGACTCGTTGCTTGTTTAATCTCTGGTTAAGTGAGTGTTGCATTGATTATCGTAAGTGTGTTTCTGTGTAGTCAGTTAACAAAGGATTTTCTAAACAGTTTGTCCAAAAAGTTTCAATCTATGGCAGAAAATGGACTCAAACAGACATCAAGAATCAGCTTGTGAACCTCAAAAATGGTGACCAATAAAAGAAAAGAAAATTCATGATGCAATGAATGCTGGGTACTAGCATAGTACAAAACTCATCTATGGCTCCCAGCATGCATTGCAGCATGATTTTTATTTTATTTTATTGGTCACCATTGTTGAGGTTCACAAGCTGATTCTTGATGTCTGTGTGAGTCCAGTTTCTGCCATAGATTGAAACTTTTTGTGGACAAACTGTTTAAGAACTCATATGTTAACTGACTGCCACAGAAACACTCTTACTATAATCAATGCAACACTCACTTAACCAGAGATTAGACACGCAACGAGTCTGTGCTCACTCTCAATGAGATCAGCTCACTTACAGATGATTGTCAAAACAAATATATGACAACCAAATACCGATCATTTCCTCTGGGCTTTTGAGCTGTAACGAATATGTTTGAGGAACACATGGTTACAACAACCAGAAAAAACAAAACAAACAAACAAAAAACATAACACAGAAGTCAAGGGTCAAGAGCCCAACTAAAGCAGACACTGATCTCTAACATGGTTACTTCAATTGAAACAATTAATCAACATCTAAACCTTAGTTAATTCTCAATAAGATCTTCTGTAGATGTCTGACAGAAATAAGTTCAGAGCACTCATAATTGTTAGTTTTAAAAACTTAAATGTTTTAAGGCAATCGGTTTACTCAAACGGTTTGTTACCCTAACTTGTTGGGTTTTACAGTGATGAACTTGCCTACTAACAATAGAGTTAATGTTACTCAATTTTTACAAGTAATTAGTTATGTAATTTAATGAAAAATATTAGGTAGACATTACCTAATTTCTTTTAGTTTGTCATAGCTGTAAAATTTAGGTACTCTTTACTCAATATATAGGATAGAATCTACTCAAAAAAAGTGAGTGCAAATTGTTACCTCAATTTTATTGAGTAAATGTAGTATATTACTCAATTTTATTGATTAAATATAGTGGATCACTTTTTTCAGTGTAGGAACTGAATTTGACACTCCTGACCTACTCCTTCCACAGAATATATAAATACATATAAATACATTTAGGCCACTTAACTTAATAATTGCTATCGGGATGTGAAGTCTCGAGACTTTCAACCAGAATAACAAAAAATGTTTCTGAAGACCTATTGCACTTTTAACAAAGTAGGCTACTCAACCAACTTAAACATTTGCAGGTACGACTAGCATGGAAATCTGTTAGCTGAAATTTAGTGTATGTAAGTGATTTAAAAATTCCATGGTGTGCATGACTGCAGTTGTGCGTAAGTTTTCTAGCAGAAAATGAACTGTAAAATGTGTAAATTAACACACGAGTCCCCACACCCAGGATCAGTCAATGAAATAAAGAAAGATCACAGCATTTCACATACATTTCAATATGTAAGCTTACTTTAAAATAGACTAATATGTATATGGTGTAATTTTTTTTAATGGTATGGGTAAATTATATGTATTATTTCCTTAAAGAAATAAATAATAATGATAATAATAATAATAATAATAATAATAATAAAACTGCTAAACTGTATTGCCACTAGATGTCTCCATAACCTTTTATATAAATACATACATATGGGCTGTAATATCTAGATGGTGCACTGTAAAAAATATATTTGTTTCAAAATATTACATGCAATATTATTAATTAAATTCAACACATTAAAATTTATTAGAATTAATCAAATGAAATGCTAACAATTAACCATTCAAAATGAGTAAAATAGCATGAAAAAATTAAGTAAAATTCAAACAAAAATATTCGTTTCATTGGACAAAAAACACTATGCTAATGTTATGCATGTCAGGCCAGTAGTTGGCGATCAAGAAACACTGTGCAAAAACGTAATATGCATGCACATGACGTCACCTTTTTCGCAAATTCATGTTTTTGTTGTTTACATGGAGATGATACAGGCATCGTGTTCAAAAGCTTGTGTTTCCAGGCCCCCAAAACTGAATTATTGAAGACACCTGATGTTAACACAGAATCACTGAAGGAGAAAATCATGTTTTACCATTGGGTCACCGTCACGGTGGTCAATGTTTGCTTTAGTTGGGCTCTTGACCCTTGACTCCTTAACATTGTATTTAGTTTGGCTGCTGTTACAGAGTTAAACAACAGTTAGACAAGCCAAATGAGAAAGTGGTTTGGTGGTGTTGATTATGTATTGTCATCATCATTTGACAATTTGATCAATCTCTGAGCTCTTTTAGAGCTTAATCTCTGAATTAGATTTACTTTGATTACAGCAGTCCTGTATACAATCTGAAATTTTCAGTATAATCCAAAGGGTTTTTTAAAAATAGTTCTGATCCTGAAAGAAAAAAAATCACTTTTTTAGGCACATTCTGACATAAAGAATCAGAGTATGAATCTAAACAACGATGATAAACAACATATTCAGATAAACAGATCAACTCTGAACATCACAAAACAAACTACTAAAAATATGCAATGCATGATGGGAACTATTGATGAGTTTTGATTGTGGCACCCAGAATGCACTGCAACATTTGATGGTCACCATTGTTGAGGTTCTCACGCTGATACTTGATGTCTGTGTGCCTAGATGGTAGCTTCTTTTTTAATATTTGATCAGGAGAGCTCACAGGATGGCAGAAACCGATACAGTAAATCCAACTCAGAGATTCAGGTCTGATGATGCTGTCAAAACATAACCAACACCACCAGATCACCTTTTCTCTTGGCTTGTCTTAACTGTTGTCTAACTCAGTTACAGCAGCCAAACAATAACTAATGTTGAAGAGTCAAGGGTCAAGAGCCCAACTAAAGCAAACATTGACCACCGTGACGGTGACCCAATGGTAAAACATGATTTTCTCCTTCAGTGATTCTGTGTTAACATCAGGTGTCTTCAATAATTCAGTTTTGGGGGCCTGGAAACACAAGCTTTTGAACACGATGCCTGTATCATCTCCATGTAAACAACAAAAACATGAATTTGCGAAAAAGGTGACGTCATGTGCATGCATATTACGTTTTTGCACAGTGTTTCTTGATCGCCAACTACTGGCCTGACATGCATAACATAGTATCATTAGCATAGTGTTTTTTGTCCAATTAAACAAATATTTTTGTTTGAATTTTACTTAAGTTTTTCATGCTATTTTACTCATTTTGAATGGTTAATTGTTAGCATTTAATTTGATTAATTCTAATTAATTTTAATGTGTTGAATTTAATTAATAATATTGCATGTAATATTTTGAAACAAATATATTTTTTACAGTGTGAAACAAGACATGATTTTTAATAGTTTCAAATAGTTTTTATTCATTTTAATTTTAAAGTCATAAAATTAAATAAAAGTACTTTGATATTGCTTTTTTGACTTTATTTACATATGTAACTTGAAGTAATCCAAAAGTAATCAGATTACATTACTTTTATTACGTAATTTGTAACTGTAACGGAATTTTTAAAAGTTACCCTTCCAACCCTGGTTACAATTGTACTAAAGAGTAGTGTTTGTGCTTCAGTCCAGGAAAAGACCAAGCATGTTGCTTTATTTAAAAGCCGTAATTTTATTTACTTTAGATAGGTACATTAGCCCATGTGTGTGTGCTGTTGTTAACTAATGTTTAACTGCAAAAGATTTACATTTTACAGAGAATGTTTCATAATAATAATCCAGGAAATACTTGTAAAGCAACATTATTCAGCCATTATTTCCATTAATTGTAAACATTTGGCACCCTGTGCTGTCATTCATTTCACAGTTTTTACTTTTTACAGTGTATCATTTTTTTTGACAGTGTATCATTATCTATTGTATCAGTATAAACTTTACTCTATTATTTGAATAATTGTAAACATTAATTAGCTGCATCAATTAGCTGCTTTAAACTTACTTTGAATCCACTTGTAAGTCTTTGATCCAGCAGTTTGTCCAGCTTTCAGTGTGCTTACACACAACTGAAAGTGAAGAAATAAAAGCAAATGCATCTAGGTGTGTAAAGAGCTACAGAAAGACATATGGATTTGAATATTTGCTGGCTTGATTTGCATAACAAATGCAAAAATGTTCTCAGTTACTCAGTTATGTAATGACAGAATATGCACAAAGCTTATATTCTCCTCTGCAAAACCACATACCACATATTATACATTTGACCAGTTTTAAAATTCAAATGCATGTCAACACATGTCAAACATGTATTGATTTGTCTTAAAAAAATTAGTTCAAGTACATACATGGACAATGAACATGAATAACCCACATCCATTTAATTTCATTTAAAGTTCTGCATTTAATGGCTGCGATAAACTTTTTTCTTTCTTTTTCTAACATAATTACTACTTCGTAGATTTCCTTTTTCCTTATCCACAAAAAAGAAACATAGTGCACATAATTTAACCCAAAGGTGGCAGAGATACGTCACTTCCTGTTTGTTGCTGCTGCGTGTTTTGAGTATGAGCTCCATTAAGTTAATTCTTTATTGTCTATTTTCTATCTTAAAATCAATTTTATACACTATCATTTTCGTTTCTATAACACGTGAATATATCCCCTATCGCATTCCACAACAAAAACAATCAGAGCGCCTTGTTATCACTAGTTTTATTTTGATTTCCCAAGTCCGCTATTAGCTTATAGCCATTAGCATCGGTAGTGTGGCTGCCGCTAATCTCGCTTACACTGCTAATACTCTATTCACACACATTACCATTGTATTACTGTTACTTGCTTTAATGGCGGATTTGTGTCTACATTTGCGTGCAGGTGAGGACACATTGCACCGAATGCAGCTCGAGCTGGAGGCCATGGAGAAGCAGATCCACAACCTGGTGGAGAAGCAGGCCCAGCTGAGGGAGCGGAGAGCTGCTCTGGAAACATGCTCCATGGGCTGATGCTCACACAAGTCCGGTCTTTGAGATCTCCACCTGGAACTGCTTCGCTCCACTCTGCGAGACGGAACGCGACGCTGTGATCGTCGGAGACGCCATCATCCGGCACATCCGTGCTACATTAGCTGATCATATTCCAAACAAACAATACAAACAATTTGGAGTGTACATCCCATCATCTTGATATCCCATCATCTGAGACATTTCACACAGTGTTAATGCTGACAGCATTTTGATTTAGTTTTAGTCTTTTGACTACAATGCCATATAGTTTTAGTCATATTTTAGTCATTTGAATTGTTTTAGTTTTAGTCGATTAAAAATACAGTAGATTTATTCGACTAAAATCTACTGAGTTTGGTTAAACTGTAATGCATTAATTAAGCATTTACTGTAAGTATCACACAAGTGTTACTTGAATACATGGCTAAACTGACAGTTTGACAATTGTGTGAGTTTTATGACAATTCAAGTGCCAAAAGACAAAATAGAGCTAGACAAAATCTAGAGCTAATTTAGAGCTAATTGCTCATCAGGGTCTAACGCATACTTTTTAGTAAAATCTATTCATTGAATAATATGTCAAATAATGTCCTTAGTCATTCTTTCCTGTGACTGGAATCCCTGAAACAAGACCGAAATACACTGGAATTCTTATTTTAGGCTGTTCATTCAAGTTCATGAGGGAGATAAAATATGCATTCTTACAACCGTCTAAAACACATTACCACATAAACATTGTAAAGTAAACATCGCTATAATTCAAGGAACTTTTATTGTCATACCAGCTCACATTTCACATTACATTTTGCATTTAATCAGCATTAGTTCATAAGCAGTTGACTGACATAAATAATAATATTAAGCGTAATATTAACACCAAAATGTCAAGGGTCAAGAGCCCAACAAAAGGAAACACTGGTCTCTTTGATGGTGATTTCAAACAAAACAGTAAAGCATCTACACCTCTGTTAATTCTCAATAAGAGCTTCTCTAGAAGTCTGACAGAAATAAAGTCAATCTGGTCAGTCTGATGCTGTTTAATCAGATTTAATGTCTTCTTTTTTTCAGTTGATTTCATCTTCAGCTGTGGCTGAAGTCAGTTGCAGTTCTTGTGTTTCTCTTTCCTTCGGTGATTCTTCTTGATAACAGCACTCTGTAGTGTGGAAACCAGAATTGTAAAGTCCAGGGGTCAGAAAGTAAAAGTCCTGCCATATTTTTGTTCCAGCCATGAACTCAGCAGCTGATTTCACCAGAGGAGGAACCAAGTCATTCCTTTCAAGTCACAAGCAAGTCTCAAGTCAAATCCCAAGTCCTCAAAGAGTTAAAGTTAATGAGATAATTAAGTGACTAATTAAATGATGATTGTGCATTAGTGATGAACACCTGCTGTTATTGAGAATTACAGAGGATCAGATGTTGATGTTTTATTGGTTAAAATGATGCCACCATCATGGAGATCAGTGCTTGCTATAGTTGTGCTCTTGACCTTTTTAACAACTGAAAGTGGTTTGCTTTTAAGCAATTGCAATATTGTTTCACAACAAATATGTGTACATTGTGTACGCTTTCTGCTTTCATTCACTTGAATGAACATCACTCCACCTGTAGCTGATGTGTGGTTGAGGAGAGACACCCCCACATGATTGTAAAGCGCTTTTGGTGTGTTTCAATACATAGTAAAGTGCTGCATAAGTGCCTCATTTGTCACAAAGATATCTCTCTTTGGTAACATTCAGCTGTTTATAAACAAATTGTCACCTTAATGCTTAAATATTGGAAAAAAGAAAAACTGTGTCACTCAGGCTTCTAGACGTGAACACTTATCATAGGATCCTCAACAATGGTGACAATAATTATTCATGCTGCAGTGCATGATGGGAGTTTTTACTATGGTGTTACCCAGTATGCATTGCAGCATGAAGCATTTTGCTTATTGTCACCATTGTTGAGATTCATATGCTGGCTCTTGATGTCTCTGTGTGTATAAATAGCTCTGGACTTTTAATATTTATGTGCATTATGGAAATTTAAAATTTATTCAATATAACTATTAGAGCAACACTTTCATCGCATGCTGTAGTTTCACAGGGTTGATTATTGAAAACCTGAACATATAAATAAAAGAAAAAGAGTTATTTTGGAGGTAAACAGGTCAGCGCCTGATGACTACCTAATCATATGAAAACAGCGATTAGCTGCTCACTGTATAGCACTGATCTCTCTGCTTTATAACAGCACATGCACTGCTGCAGAGAAAGATCTGACACAGAAGTCAAGGGTCAGGAGCCCAACTAAAGCACGCATTGATCTCTGTGATGGTGGCATCATTTTAACCATTAAAACATCAACATCTGATCCTCTGTAATTCTCAATAACAGCAGGTGTTCATCACTAATGCACAATCATCATTTAATTAGAAACTTAATTATCTCATTAACTTTAACTCTTTCAGGACTTGGGATTTGACTTGAGACTTGCTTGTGACTTGAAAGGAATGACTTGGTTCCTCCTCTGGTGAAATCAGCTGCTGAGTTCATGGGTGGAACAAACATATGGCAGGACTTTTACTTTCTGACACCTGGACTTTACACCTCTGTCTGTAATATATCTGCTTGTTTTACACTCTTTGGCCACCAGGTGGTATTGTGAGCAAATGAAGCCTCCAGAAATTAACCCTTTTGTGAACCACTTGGCTGAAAAGCTTAATGCTTCATGAAGCTTCATTTCACCATCACTACTGAGCAGTGTTGATTTAACACCGGAGAATTTACTGTGCAATAGCGACCCCTAGTATCGGACTTTCAACACAATGTCTCCGTTCCCTCCATCAGAGAACAAGGGCTACCATATGTAACCTTTAAGATTTAAGTGGGGTATTTTGTATTCTTTTCAAAGTCAGAATGAATGAGAGCAGTGTTTAAATAAATAAATAAATATATATACTGTATATATATATATATATTGAACTGCATCACGATGCGGGTGTATTTCTGTTCCAATCAGAACGTTCAGTCCAGTGTCACAGTCTACATGAAGAACCTGGTCGCAGCTGATTTCTTCCTGTGCCTTTGTTTACCTTTGCGCATTGCTGCCTACGCCAACAGTTCAGAGATAATGAGCAACATTTACTGCAGCATTGGAGCGACAGCATTCTATATAAACATGTATGCAAGCATTCTCTTCATGGACTTTATTGCTGCAAACAGGTATACACCTAATGCTTGTCAATTACTTAATTTCTCAGAAGCAGAAGAATGTGCATTTTTCTTTTCCAGAAACATTATCATTTGTAAGTAAGTAAGGGTCAAGAGCCCAACTAAAGCAGACACTGATATCTAACATGGTTACTTCAATTGAAACAATTAATCAACATCTAAACCTTAGTTAATTCTCAATAATATCTTCTGTAGATGTCTGACAGAAATAAGTTCAGAGCACTCATAATTGTTAGTTTAAAAAACTTAAATGTATTAAGGCAATCGGTTTACTCAAACGGTTTGTTACCCTAACTTGTTGGCTTTTACAGTGATGAACCTGCCTACTAACAATAGAGTTAATGTTACTCAATTTTTACAAGTAATTAGTTATGTAATTTAATGAAAAATATTAGGTAGACATTACCTAATTTCTTTTAGTTTGTCATAGCTGTAAAATTTAAGTACTCTTTACTCAATATATAGGATAGAATCTACTCAAAAAAAGTGAGTGCAAATTGTTACCTCAATTTTATTGAGTAAATATAGTATATTACTCAATTTTATTGATTAAATATAGTGGATCACTTTTTTCAGTGTACACTCGCCTTCGCGTAATGACTTTCTAACATTTACAGATGAAAAATATAGTCGTGACGTCAGTTACGCACTGAGTAAAACAAAACTTTTCAAATGCATTAAACAGCACAAATATATTCACTGTTTGCCATGGTGGATCGATTTGATCGACATTAAGGGCTGCTTAAGAATAACCGTCCACAAATTAGTTAGATTGTGTCAACTTACATTGTCGTTTATAACCACTTTAGCCCCGATTTATTTGTTAGGTTATTTCAAGTCAGGTTTTGGACTTTAATCTCTGCTTTTCCTCAGGTCTCCGTAGTGTTGTTGTGATTCGTCATATTCACGCACAGCATTGATGAGAGAATGTGCTTGAGAAAGAGTTTCGAGAGGATAAATCAGTCTACATATAAAATATTGGTCACAGATTATTGGTCACTTTCTAAACAATAAAAGTATAGCGCATCCACTAGTAATTATATATAAATAAATCATTTTTTACCAATGCAAATATGTTAGAAACAAATGGCAACTTGTATCTGAGGCACTTTTTAAACCGATATATCGCATCGTTAAATTTTGCAGATGCACCAAGCGAATTGGGGTATTTTCCCATTCCAAATATATATATATAAATATATATATATATATATATATATATATATATATATATATATATATATATATATATATATATATATATATATATATATCATCTTATATAAATCATCTTGTTTACTTGATAACAGAAAACAATATATTGATTTAAATTTTCTAAGTCACTTTTTTAAAAGGGTCTATGTGAGAAGGCATGAACTATCATTATCAATGCTGTGATTCACATCTGAGAAGACAAAGGCCCGCATAATGAGCTGCATAATGAGCTAATTTAGCCAGGTATGTGACTGAGAGGTAAGAGTTACAAGAAAGAATGTGAGGATAAAATAAATGTATATATTTTTTGTTTGTAGTTTATTTAGAATATATTTAGATATCACCCAAAATAACTTGAGATTCACTTGCGAGTGCAGTTAAACAGTTTATTAGGAACAATCAAAGCTGAATTTTTAGCATCATTAAAAAGTCCAGTCACATGATCCTTCAGAAATCATTCTAATATTCTGATTTGCTGCTTAAAAACATTTATTATTATTAATTATGTTGAAAAGACCTGAGAAGACTTTTTTTTAATGAACAGAAAGTTCAGAAAAACAGCATCGTTTGTAACATGATAAATGACTTTATTAGCACTTGTGTGCTAAATAAAAGTTTTATTTTCTATATATACTGACTCCAAGTTATTGAATGGCATAGCGTATGTTTTTCTGATTTTCCTTGCTCCAATAATGTGTTTTGTAAACACAGAATTACAGCAGTCAGAGAAAAAAATATATCATAAAGTCAAGGGTGAAGAGCCCAACTAAAGCAAACACTGATCACAATGATGGTAACCTTTAAATGAAATGCAATAAAATATGAAAATAAACCTCTCTTAATTCTCAATAAGAACTTTTTTATGACCGAAATAAAGTCAAACTGGTTAGTAATGAGTGAAGCTGGTAAAGCTGTTTAATCCTCCTCTTCTGAGAGATTTAATGTGTTTTATTTAATTTCAATTAATCTAAGACTGTGACTGGAAGTCAGTTGTAGTTGTTTATCTTCAGTGATTCTGCTTGTTAAGAGCAGGTGTTCATCACTAATGCTCAATCATCACTTAATTAATAAGTTAATTATCTCATTCACTTCAACACCGCTTCAGTGTTACTATTAACTCTCTGTAGTGTGGACACATATGGAGACCCAGCAGTGTTAATTTGACTCCGGGGCTTTTGCTGTGCAGTTCTCATTCATTTTGTAATGTACAGAAAAGAATGTCTTGAATAGTCTTAAAAGTGTCACCATTTATTTTCAATAGAAGGAAGTACACAAAAATCTATGGTTCTCTGACGGACCTTTAACATACTTGGAATGTGTATATTACACAAAAGGTTATTTCTAGTGAAAAGGTTTTGTTACACTTTTTGTGCACTTGTTACATTTGTTACACAAATGTTGGTTACACTTTATTTTGATAGTCCACTTTAGACATTCTACTAACTATAAGTAACGTTTTAACTACATGTCAACCACGTCAACTAATTCTCATTAATTTGCAACTATGTCTACTAACTCAGAGTAGACTGTTAGGGTACACATGCACTCAAAAAAATGATTTGGTCTAAACTGTTCCAGTGTTCATGTGTTTCCACACTACAGAGTGTTCAAGTAGAATTGAAGCAGTGCTGGAGTTAAAGAGATAATTATGTGATGATTGATCATTAATGATGAACAGCTGCTGTTATCAAGAAGAATCACCGAAGGAAAGAGAAACACAAGAACTACAACTGACTTCAGCCACAGCTGAAGATGAAATCAACTGAAAAAAAAGAAGACATTAAATCTCTCAAGATCTGATTAAACACCATCAGACTGACCAGATTGACTTTATTTCTGTCAGACTTCTAGAGAAGCTCTTATTGAGAATTAACAGAGGTTTAGATGCTTTATTGTTTTGTTTGAAATCACCATCAAAGAGACCAGTGTTTCCTTTTGTTGGGCTCTTGACCCTTGACATTTTGGTGTTAATATTGCGCTGGTTGCTTTAATTGTGTGATCATTTAAAACACACTTAGCTTAACCAGCGAAGCCAAGTGAAAAAGAGTTTGGATCATTTGGATAAACATCATGAAGTGGTCTCTCTTTTTGGTTTATTAACAGAATTGCAGGTATTACTGAAACACACACACAAAAAAAATCATATTAAAAAAATGCCACTGTAATGCTTCAATATTGAACAAGAAAATATAAATAAATAACTGCATTGGCTCAGGCTTTAGACATGAACACTTATCATACGACCCTTAACAGTGGTGACAATAATTTTTCATACTGCAGTGCATGATGGGAGTATTTATTATGGCGTTACTCTGCATGCATTTGGGCTGATTTTCACCATTGTTGAGATCCTTATGCTTACAACTTAAAAAGTTATTGTGCATGTTATCAGGCCAGCTCATGATGATCATCTCATCATATATAAACAGCTAAGGACCACTCACTGTTCAGCACTGATTTTTCTGCTTCACAACACACGCATTGCTACAGAGTAAAATCTAACACAAGGAGTCAAGAGCCCAACTAAGGGCAAACATTGATCTCCATGATGGTGGCAGTGTTTTAACGAATAAAACATCAACATCTGATTCTCTGTAATTCTCAGTAACAGCAGGTGTTCATCACTAATGCACAATTATCATTTAATTAGTAACTTAATTATCTCATTAACTTTAACTCTTTGAAGATTTGAGATTTGACTCGAGACTTGCTTGTGACTTGAAAGGAATGACTTGGTTCCTCCTCTGGTGAAATCAGTTCATCGGTGGAATAAACATATGGCAGGACTTTTATTTTCTGACCCCTGGACTTTACACCTTTACTTTTCGCAACAATTATTTTTAGGAGTAAAATATTTAAAATGAGATGAGGGTGAGAAAATTATGTCAGAATTTCTATTTATAGGTGAACTCTCCAGTTAAGGGTTGACTTTTCTTCAGTAAATAGTTTTGAGAGCTGTGGCTGACTTAGGGTTTTTCTTTTGTTTTGTTTTGGAAAACACCACTTTGTTGTGACCTTCTTCCGCTCCATCTCTTCATGCTGTATTTTCACATACAAGGAAACCACAGCTAGGTATGTGGTTTCAAGTTAAAATATATTTTCAATCTTACAAATGGCTAATGGTTGTTTTACTTTGTTGCTCAGTCTTTACAGATTGCTGATACTTAGCCCACTGCCTATTTGAAGGCCTCCTGTTTTTCCAGATTACAAATGATATTTTCTGCAAAAGTGACTCTCTGAATGTCGTGCACATGAAAAAGTAGATGACAGGATCCAGACACACATTAAGGGCAGACAGGAAGAGCATAGCTTCTTTGACCTGGAAGAGAATAAAGTGGTTGTAGGCGCTAAACTCATTCTTGTGGTTTTGGCTAAGTGTGTAGGGTACACGACAAATGTGGTACGGAACAAAGCAGAAGACAAAGACAGCCAGCAAGCTAAAGATGCTTCGATTTGACCGCCGTCTCACCTTACTGCTGTTCTGCTGCACGCGTTTGTAAGAGCGGTAAACACGACAAGCAATGGAGGTGTAGCAAAACACCATCAACAGGAACGCCACCCAGAAGATTCCAACGTTGAAGTGGGCTGAAACTTCATGCCAGCGCCGACCCAGGTCGCTCTTCAGGGCCATGCAGGAGAAAACCTTAGGCATCGGCTGGTTGGTTAATATGGTATTCGGCAGCATGAAAATCATCATGATGCCCCAAGTTAGCAGAGCGAGAGCCTTCGCTAACGAAACACGCTGCAGAAAAGAAGACATGCCAAAGGTGCTGTGTACGATTTTGAAGTAGCGTTCCAAGCTGATGAGGCTCATGAAGGTTATTCCTGTGTACATGCTGAGATAGAAAAGCACAGCTGTGTAGCGGCAAACTATCAGCTTCAACTGCAAGCCGCCGTAACCGAGGTCGCCCACTACACGCCACGGGTAGGTAAACAACATCAGAATGTCTGCCACCACCATGTTTTTTAGGTAAACTACTAAGGCTGAGGAGGTGGGAACCCTGAAGAAGATCCAAGCGGCGAGTCCATTGAGAATGAAGGCACAAGCGCAGACAATGGTGTAGAGCACTGGCAGAACCTGATGTGTGAACACGCTGCTGATGTTCGTGTTGTTTTGTGGTTCTGTCTGTGTAGTATTGATGTAGTCCATGTCTAAAATGAAAAATGAAAAGAACTTCTTTAGCTTTGATGATATCAGGAAATATTGTGACAATGATTCAATGTTGTAACTTCTGCAAGACTTTTTTTTTGCTGATGTTGAGAAATTAAAAGTGCCATTTATGCCACTTTCATGAAAAATCTACATCTTTGTATAGTCCTTGGACTTTTTATGCTTTTGTTTCTACTTCAGATTATCTCTGTCGAAACTCTGACAATACAAATCTTGTGAAAAAGTCCACTTTATCAAACTTTCAAAAATGTATTTATTTTATACTTTAGAAATAATATACTTCAGTGTGAATCGAATGTAATGTTTTCAGACTCACATTTACAAGAAAATTGTAATTACATGAACATATAGTATAGTTTAAATTTATATTAATGCAATTATATGACCTTTAGATGTCTCCCCCCCCCCCCCCCCCCACGACCTGCTTAAGCAGTACTTAAATACATCTTTATGGCTTAGTTTCACAAACAGGGCTTAGACTAAGCCTGAATTAGGCCATAGTTCAATTAGGACATTTAAGTGATTTTTTTATAAACGACTTTGAAAAAAAAAAAAAAAAAAACATTACTGGTGTGCATCTTGGGAAAAAATCAAGAGCACTGACATATTTTAAGATCAATCAGTGCAAGTTTATTTCAGTTGAAACAGCTCAGACTTCAAGCGAACTGACAAGCTGTTATGTTAAACTAGAATAGACATTTCAATAGAAATTAGATCAAAGTATATGTCATGTATTTAAATATATTTTTAATTAATATACACATATATACTGTACATTTATAATGTTGTAATGTTAAAGTTGCAGTTAGTACTTTTTCAAATAAATTAACTTTAAATTTAATATAGAATAACACTGTTTCGGTGCCGAGTCTATTTTTGCTACACCGCTTATGCTGAATTAAAGTCACAGTGCATTGTTCTTGATCAAAAGTGATGTGTTTCGTGTTTCACAATCACCATATGAAGAAATAAAATGCACAAAAACACATAACTTCCACAAGTTTTTCCCCAAACTTCATTTGTTAGCAGTGATGGGAATAACGGCGTTATAAATAAACGGCGTTACTAACGGCGTTATTTTTTTCAGTAACGAGTAATCAAACGAATTACTGTTTCCCCGTTACAACGCCGATACCGTTACTGACAATAAAATGTGGCGTTACTATATTATATTATTAGAATTTAATTTTTCAGTTCATCTGAATGGATGCGCAGTGTTGACGTGCCGTAAACTCTAGTGTGAAGGCGCACGACTAGCCGTCACTTTCTCTCACACACACGCACGCAAAGAAAGATACAGAGCAAGAGAGTCTTTCATAACATGCAGAATTGACGCGCTACATGTAAATGATATTCTTTGTTGTATTTTCCCGTCAAAATAACGGAGTTCCTTTGGAATTCTTCAGCTTTTAAGAACTGCCGCTTTCTCTGGTTGTGGGCGGAGCTAATGCGCAAACGACAATCTCATTGGCTGGCGCTCACCTATTATTTTGATTTCAGCAAATAAATTCGAGCGAACTCAGACAACGTGATTAATATTCATGAACCCAGCAGCTCATTAATCCTTAGTGCGTTTTATATTGATGACAAATATGCATTCATACTTGGTTATTCTACACTGAAAAAAAGATTTGTTGGATTTACTCAATTGAATTATGGACATTGGTTCCACACATTTAGTTTGAGTTCACAGTGTCCTACACATTTATGTGGTTTCATTATAATACTTTTGTGTTAATCAGATGTATTTTCAAAAAGTAATGTGTACATAGTCTTTTTAAGTTATCCTAACATAATTCAGTTATGTTAGCTTAACATTATTATTTTATTTTAGATGCTTCGATTATGTTAATTCGATGCAATTAAATTAAGTTAGCTTAACATAATTTTGATAACTTGTACAATTTTAATGGTTTGTTGTTTCATTTCATTTTCAATAACACAAAAACCTTCTGTAAAGCCTTTATTTAATAATTTGAACAATGCGTCATTTAAAGGACATGTCTAAACAACATTTTGCTTTCAAAAACTTAGCATGAATAACTTCTCTGATGATTAAATGCACTGTAAAACCCGACAAGTTAGGGTAACTCAAACCATTTGAGGAAACTTATTGCCTTAAAACATTTAAGTTTTTAAAACTAACAATTAAGAGCGCTCTGAACATATTTCAGTTGAGTTCAGTTAAGTGATTAATCTACAGAAGATCTTATTGAGAATTAACTAAGGTTTAGATGTTGATTTATTGTTTCAACTGAAGTAACCATGTTAGAGATCAGTGTCTGCTTTAGTTGGGCTCTTGACCCTTGAGGTCTGTGTTAGTTTTTTTTTTTTTCTCAGGCTATTGTAATCATGTGTTCCTCGAACATATTTGTTACAACTGAAAAGCCCAGAGGAAATTTTCGGTAGTTGGTTGTTATGTATTTATAATGATAATCATCTGTAAGTGAGCTGATCTCTGATTCTGCTGGCCGATCAAATCACACACACAGAGCAGCGTTATCCGGACTCTTTCATCATCATTCTCGGTGATTTTAATAAAGCTAATCTCACCTGTGAACTGCCTAAATATAGACAGCACATCACATGCCCCACCAGAGACAGAAATATACTGGACCACTGCTACACTGTTTTAAAGGATGCATATCACTCTGTTCCCCGTGCAGCGCTGGGACTCTCTGATCACTGTTTGGTTCATCTCCTACCAGCCTACAGGCAGAAACTTAAATCTGCTAAGCCTGTAGTAAAAACTGTAAAGAGATGGACTTCTGAAGCAGAGCAGGTTTTACAGGCCTGCTTCGAACTCACTGATTGGAGTGTTTTTGAGGCTGCAGCTACTGATCTGGACGAGCTTACTGACACCGTGACGTCCTACATCAGTTTCTGTGAGGACATGTGTGTACCCACCAGGACTTATTTAACATTTAACAATGACAAACCCTGGTTCAGTGCAAAACTCAAACAGCTTCGCCAGGCCAAAGAGGACGCCTACAGGAGTGGGGACAAAGTCTTGTACAAACAGGCCAAATACACACTGAATAGGGAGATAAGAGTGGCAAAATTAAACTACTCTGGAAAGCTAAAAAAACAGCTTTCGAGCAATGACTCTACATCAGTGTGGAAAGGCCTGAAAGCCATCACCAACTACAAGACCCCATCCCCCAGCACTGAGGCCAATCAACAACTGGCTGAAGACCTGAACGAGTTCTATTGTAGGTTTGAAAAGACTGGTATGACGCCCCACACCCGCTCCGACCGTCTCACAGCACAGCCATCAACACCCTCCCCCTCTCTCCCCCCTACTGTTTCTCAGCCTGTACTCAAGATCTGTGAAGATGATGTATGCAAAGTCTTCAGGAAGCAGAAGATAAGGAAAGCCAAAGGCCCAGACGGTGTCTCTCCAGCCTGCCTCAAAGCCTGTGCTGTCCAGCTATCATCCATCTTCACATTGATCTTCAACAGATCTCTAGAGCTGTGTGAAGTCCCCTCCTGCTTCAAATGTTCCACCATCATCCCTGTACCCAAGAAACCAAAAATCACAGGACTTAATGACTACAGACCTGTTGCTTTAACATCAGTAGTCATGAAGTCATTTGAGAGACTGGTGTTGGCCCACCTGAAGGACATTACTGGACCCTTGCTGGACCCTCTACAGTTTGCTTACCGAGCAAACAGATCTGTGGATGATGCAGTTAATATGGGACTGCACTACATCCTGCAGCATCTGGACAAACCAGGGACTTATGCAAGGATCTTGTTTGTGGACTTCAGCTCCGCTTTCAACACCATCATCCCGGACACCCTTCAGAACAAACTGACTCAGCTCTCTGTACCCACCTCCATCTGTCAGTGGATCACCAGCTTCCTGACAGACAGGCAGCAGCTTGTGAGGCTGGGAAAACTCACATCCAACACACGCACCATCAGCACTGGAGCCCCTCAGGGCTGCGTTCTCTCCCCACTACTCTTCTTCCTCTACACCAACGACTGCACCTCTAAAGACTCCTTTGTCAAACTCCTGAAGTTTGCGGACGACACTACAGTCATCGGCCTCATCAAAGACGGCGACGAGTCTGCTTACAGACAGGAGGTTGAGCAGCTGGCTGTCTGGTGCAGTCACAACAACCTGGAGCTGAACACGCTCAAAACTGTGGAGATGATAGTGGACTTCAGGAGAAACCCCCCTCCTCTCCCCCCACTCAACATCATGAACAGCACCGTGGCTGCAGTGGAGTCATTCAGGTTCCTGGGCACAACCATCTCTCAGGACCTGAAGTGGGACACTCACATTGACTCCATTGTGAAAAAGGCCCAGCAGAGGTTGTACTTCCTTCGTCAGCTGAAAAAGTTCAACCTGCCACAGGAGCTGCTGAAACAGTTTTATTCTGCTGTTATTGAGTCAGTTCTGTGCTCCTCCATAACTGTCTGGTTTGGGTCAGCCAGCAAATCAGATATAAGACGACTTCAACGGACTGTTAGGACAGCAGAAAAGATCATTGGTGTGCACCTGCCTAGCCTTCAGGACTTGTACAACTCCAGAGTGAAGAAACGGGCAGGTAGCATCATCAAAGACCCCTCTCACCCCGGACACAACCTGTTTGCACTTCTCCCTTCAGGCAGACGCTACAGATCTCTGTGCACTAGAACATCTAGGCATAAAAACAGTTTTTTCCCCCATGCCATCTCCAGCTTAAATAGCTAACACATGGATCATTACCTGTGTTCTGTAATTCATTCTCCATCTTTAATTATTGCCTCTTTCTCAAGTACTATGTAAATACACATTCATATCTGTTTATTTATACAGCTGTATATATAGTAAATAATGCACAAATCTGTACATAAATCTACTGTTCCAGATTCATACTTATTATTATTATTATTATTATTATCCATTGTTAAGCCTTACTATTTAAATGTTTTTTCTGTTCTCATGTCAGATGTGTATGTATGAATGTATGTACCAGGAGCACCCTAAAACCACAACAAATTCCTCGTGTGTTTCCGCACACCTGGCGAATAAAGCTAATTCTGATTCTGATCTCGTTGAGAGTGAAGATACACTCATTGTGTGTTTAGTTTCTGATTAAATGGATGTTGTATTGATTACAGTAAAAGTGATTCTCAGAGACCGTGGTTCTGTGACCATCAGTTGATATAAAGGGCTTTCCAAACAGTTTGTCCATAAGAAGTTTGAATCTATGGCAAAAAAAATAGACTCACACAGACATCAAGAATCAGCTTGTGAACCTCAACAATGGTGACCATTAAAAAAAATTCATGCTGCAATGCATGCTGGGAGCCATAGATGAGTTTTGTACTATGCTAGTACCCAGAATGCATTGCAGCATGATTTGTATTTTTTTTTAATGGTCACCATTGTTGAGGTTCATAAGCTGATTCTTGATGTCTGTGTGAGTCTAATTGCTACCATAGATTAAAACTTTTTGAGGACAAACTGTTTGGAAAGTCCTTTATATCAACTGACTGTCACAGAACCAGTGGCTCTTAGAATCGCTTTTACTGTAAACAATACAACATCCGTTTAACCAGAGATTAGACACACAATGAGTCTCTTTTCACTCTCAACGAGAGCAGCTCGCTTACAGATGACTGTCATTACAAATATATAACAACCAACTACCAATAATTTTCTCTGGGCTTTTGAGCTGCAACAAATATGTTTGAGGAACACATGATTACAACAACCAAAGAGAAAAAAAAAAAAAAACAACTAACACAGAAGTCAAGGGTCAAGAGCCCAACTAAAGCAGACACTGATCTCTAACATGGTTACTTCAGTTGAAACGATAAATCAACATCTAAACCTTAGTTAATTCTCAATAAGATCTTCTGTAGATTTCTGACAGAAATAAAGTCAGTCTGGTTATTAATAAGTGGAGCTGGTGATGCTGTTTGTGGGGTTGTTTAATCAGATTTTGAGAGATTTCATGTATTTTATTTCAGTTGATTTCATCTAAGGCTATGGCTGAAGTCAGTTGTTGTTCTTGTGTTTCTCTTTCTGTCAGTGATTCTGTTTGTTAACAGCAGGTGTTCATCACTAATGCTCAATCAGCACTTAATTAATCACTTAACTGAACTCAACTGAAATATGTTCAGAGCGCTCTTAATTGTTAGTTTTAAAAACTTAAATGTTTTAAGGCAATAAGTTTCCTCAAATGGTTTGAGTTACCCTAACTTGTTGGGTTTTACAGTGCATTTAATCATCAGAGAAGTTATTCATGCTAAGTTTTTGAAAGCAAAATGTTGTTTAGACATGTCCTTTAAATGACGCATTGTTCAAATTATTAAATAAAGGCTTTACAGAAGGTTTTTGTGTTATTGAAAATGAAATGAAACAACAAACCATTAAAATTGTACAAGTTATCAAAATTATGTTAAGCTAACTTAATTTAATTGCACCGAATTAACAATCGAAGCATCTAAAATAAAATAATAATGTTAAGCTAACATAACTGAATTATGTTAAGACAACTTAAAAAGACTATGTACACATTACTTTTTGAAAATACATCTGATTAACACAAAAGTATTATAATGAAACCACATAAATGTGTAGGACACTGTGAACTCAAACTAAACATGTGGAACCAATGTCCATAATTCAATTGAGTAAATCCAACAAATCTTCTTTTTTTGTGTAATTCAATTGAGTAAATCCAACAAATCATTTTTTTTCAGTGTAATTACTAAAGTTCTATCATCATATAATATAAAATTATCATAATATTATATTATAATGCTTGACTGACTGATAATAATTGTCAGTAGATAAATAGTGTAGATTAATGTACAATGTTTTATAATAATAATTTATTCTTTTTAGTGTCTATTTCATTAATTTAACATATTTAATATTGGGGGTATCCAAAGTTATTTGACATTTGAACATTTTGTAAAAAGTAACGCATTAATTACTTTCCCTGGTAATTAGTTACTTTTATAATGATGTAACGCAATTACTAACTCAGTTACTATTTGTGAGAAGTAACTAGTAACTATAACTAATTACTTTTTTAAAGTAACGTGCCCAACACTGTTTGTTAGGCATTTGTTAGCTTTAATATTACTTTTTCAATTCGATTTTTCAACCCAATTACACTTTATTGTTGGAATTCTTTCCAAAATTTGACTTGGATCTCACAGCGTGTTTCTCACATCAATTCACATCGATAATTACTAAACAAACAATACAATAGACCTTAATACAAAAAAACAACAGTAGGCTATATACATATACACACGGCTACAGTGCATTTGAATGTGTCCTTTCTATTTTCCAGAGCCCATTTTTTACAGTGATTTTTAACAGTGTAATGAAAACATCGTCCTTAGAATAACAAACATCACCACACAATACACCATTATGGAATAATAGATACATTACAGTTAAAAACAAATCATTGTATGACCAGGACTGGATGGAGAAAGGTATTTGGTCAGTGTCCCATTTAGTGGTGAATAATGGTATTATGTCATATGATAATTTCTGTGTTAAATATTTAAGTTGCAATCGGGCTAAATTTGAATCTGTTATTAAAGCTATCCCTAATTCTATTATTTGTCTAATCAAAGAAACTCTCTTTTATTCTAACCCCATGACCTTGTGTTTACCTCCACTGTTAATTGAAGGCTGTGAATTCAAAGAAGGTCATTTTTCAAACAAGAGTATTAGAAATATGTTTAACAACATTTCTTATCCTATCGTAGTTTACAGAAATTCAATTTCATATAATTTCCAAAAAGATGCCATTCATACTCTTAGAACTAAATACTTAAAAGTTCCTTTATCTCCTAAAATTAAAGAAATTCATTTTAAAATTTTAAATGGGATATATCCATCCAGTGAATACCTTAGACTTAGATTTGGATTTGACTCTAATAAATGTGTATTTTGTGATGACATTGAAACCACGGATCATCTATTTTTTCATTGTATGTATGTGGATGCTTTATGGTCTGATATTCATGACTGGATTTACCCAAAGGTACGTTACCTTGACAGCTTCACCTTAAAGGATATTATTTATGGTCTTGTAATGAACAATAGTAAAGATGATTTTCTGGTCAATAGTATTCTTATGATGGGAAAGTTTTATATACACAAATCTAAATACTTGAAAGTAAAACCAGCCTTTTGTGCGTTTCATAATGAGTTTGTTTTGTATATAAAAGCCCTTAAGGTGATGAAGGGGAAGAATGCAATACATATGTTTTCTATTATTACAGAATATAATTTACAAGAAAAACCCTAGCCCTTTCAATGTTTTATGTATTTTATTTATTTATTTTTTTTTTCCTCTCTTTGTTCCATCTATTTCTGTTGTATTTGTATGCACCTGTTCTGTATATTGTAATGTAATGATCTTTTGACATTGCCAAGTTGTTTGTACATAAATGATTGTTCATTAAAAAAAAAAAAAAAAAAAAAGAATAACAAACATGAACATCGAGATTACACCACTAAATATGGCACACCCCAGTCAAAAGCATACAAACGAGAATGCTCATTTAAACTTGTTCTCATGTCTATTACTGTTGGTGTGTCCGCAGAGTGATTACATGCTTTAGACCAGGGGTCAGTGGCGGTTTTTGGTAAGGGCAAACCGGGAAGCCGCCCGGGGCTGCTTTTTTCATGACACGTGGGGGGCGGCACAAGCACCTGAAAAAAAAAATAAAAAATCTTCGCCGCTAAGCGGTTTTTCTTTCTACCGTCTTTTCATTTGTAACTTTGCCTCTAACTCTCTCATCTGTCTGCACTGTAGAGTCGCGATGTTTACCAGACTTGATTGGCTGAGTGGTATTACGTGGGATGGCTTAACTCGGATGCGATTCTTCTTCTTCTTTGATGTTTAACGGCGCTTGGCATCCAACTACAATGGTGCATTACCACCACCAGAGGTGTAAAATACTTGAGTAATTTTACTTGATTACTTTAAGTATTATTTAGTAGTCTGGAATATGTTTCTAACCTCTGCATCACATTGTTATTAAGCAATAGTTCACCCAAAAATTAAGATTCTCATGTCGTCCCAGATGTTCATGACTTTCTTTCTTCAGATGAACACAAGCAAAGATTTTTAGTCCGTGTAATGCAAGGGGACAGGACCACTATAGAAACAACACAAAGTGAACACGACGGTCAAGTTAAAAATATTAGTATTTGTAATTTTCTTACATATGTCTACCTTTTGACTTAAGAAGACACTGATTCATTAACAGGTTGTATGAATTACTGTCATATTCACTTTGTGTAGTTTTTGAAGTGTCATTTTTGGAAGTCCCATACTTGTCTTATTATACGAAGAGAGATGATTTAGTTTAGATGATTTAGATCTTAGTTTGTGTTCATCTGATAAATAAAAGTCATATATATATGTTTATGGGATGGCATGAGGGTGGAAAGGAGTTTCCTTTTAATTCCTTTCCCTGCAATTTTTTTTGTGTGTGTGTGTGTGTGTGTGTTCCGCTGTGCTGCACTAAATATGTGTTTGACCTGTGCCATTGCATTTTGTTTCGTTTTCTCCCTTTAATCAAACTTCTGTATGTCTGTCAGAAAAAATAAGTATTTCTACTTTTTTAATACTTGAGTACAATTTAAAGTTGTACTTTTTTACTTTTACTCAAGTATGTTTTTGGCCAGATACTTGTACTTTTAACTGAGATAAACAAAAACTATAAGTGAGACTTCCATCTCTCTCCCCCCTCTCGTTTAATTAATTATAATGATTTCCAAAACTGTATTCTATATCTATACCAGCGTCCTTCAGGAAGCTAAAATAAATGAGTACTAATATCATTTGAAGTTTTTCCCAGAAGTTCCTTAAGTGAATTCCCTTGCACCCCCAAATTCCTTACGTTTTCTTTCATCTTTATCTTGGATGCAATTGTTCTGTATGTTTCCACTACCACTACCGTAAAGACTACAAAAGCTGCGCTGGTTGAAATAGAAGCGCCCCATATCAGTATACACTTCACTCTATTATTTGAATAATTAATGCATCAATTAGCTGGTTTATCATGTTGAACTTACTTCATATCGTTTGGTTCCAGCAGTTTGTCCAGCTTTTGGTGTGCTCACACAAAAATGAAAGTGAAAAATAAAAGCAAATGCATTGTGATGTGATGTGTGAGAAGCTATAGAAAGACATATGCATTTGAATATTTGCTGGCTTGATTTGCAAACAAATGCAAAAACGTTACTTAGTTATGCAATGATAGAACATGCACAAAGCTTATATTCTCCTCTGCAAAACCACATATTATACATTTGACCAGTTTGAAAATTCAAATGCATGTCAACAAATGGCAAAATTTATTGATTTGTCTTAAAAAAAATTACTTCTAATGCACACATGAACAATGAACATGAATAGAACACATCCATTTGATTTCATCCAGGCAAGTTGCATTTAATTGCTGCGAAAAAACTTTCTTTCTTTTTTTCTTTATTTCTTTCTTTCTTTCTTTTAACTTAATTACTGCTTTGTAGATTTTGTATTTTCTTATTCACAAAAAAGAAACAGTGTATAAAATTCATTTTACAAAATTTAAATTTTGAGAAAGTAGACTATTTTAAACAGTATACATGTTGCATGGTAACTAATCCCTTACACAAAGAAAATATATTTCCTAATATATGAATGATCAGTATATTAAATGATAATAAAACAACTAAGTTGACCACAGTGCTGTACAATGAGCTTAATTAAAATAATAATAATAATAAAAATTTGAAAACATTGCCCATGAAAAATAAATCAATACACACCAAAAAAGACAAACTCAGGTGGGTAACTACAACAACAATACCTCAGCACTCATTCCTGATCAAAAGCTAATGTAAAAAATATGTTTTTAACTTCTTCTTAAATTCATTCACAGATAATAATTGTCTCAAAGACACTGGAAAACTGTTCCAAAGCCTTGGGGCAGCTACAGCAAATGTGCAGTCACCTCTGAACTTTAATTTTGATCAAGGAACATGTAGGACATTTTGTCCAATAGATCGAAATGATCTCTTTGACTCTTGAACTTGAATAAGATCAGCAATGTATGGAGGGGCTGTACCATGCAAGGATTTAAAAACAAAAATTAAAATCTTAAAATGAATTCTATAAGGTACTTGCAACCAATGCAATTATCTCAAAACAGGGGAAATGTGGTCATACTTCAAAGGTACCTGTCAGTAGTCTTGCACCTGCATTCTGAACCATTTGCAATATGTCCAAAAGTTTTGTTTGAGTACCATAACAAAGTAAGTTACAATAATCTAGTCAAGAAAAAAATTTAAAAACATGAATGAGTTTCTTCAAGTCTATATGTGCTAAGAAATGCTTAATCTTAGCAATCATTCTTAACTGATAGAAGCTCACTTTGACAACTTCACTTATTTGAGAGTTAAATTTTAAAGCACTGTCACAGATCACACCCAATTTTTTTTTTACTTGATGTTTCCTAAAAGTGCTCAATTTACCCAGATTAAATCCAGCCGTATCATTCATTTCAGAGGGACCAAATATAATCACCTCTGTTTTCAATTCATTAAGGCTCAAAAAGCAGCCATCCATGACTTCACCTCATCTACACAGGCCAACAAACACCCCAAGGCACTTGAAGAGTTCAGGTTAAAAGACAAATACAATTGAGTGTCATCAGCGTAAGAATGAAATGACACACCATATTTATCCAAAATGAATCCTAATGGTAGCATATACGGAGAAAAGAAAAAAAAGGTGCTAAGATTGAACTTTGCGGGACACCACATGAAATAGGTGACGAGGCCGATGCACACTTTCCCAAGCAGACTGAAAAACTTCTATTCTGAAAGTGTGACTTTATCCAACTTAGGGCATTTCCACAGATACCCACAGATGTTTCAAGATGAGATATAAGAATTTGATAGTCAATCATATTAAACACTGCCGTCAGATCTAGAAATAAAAGTACAGTAAATTACAGAGGTCGGTCGCAAGAAAAATATCACTAAAAACTCTCAGCAAAGCTGATTCATTGCTGAGACGTTTTTTAAAACCCAATTGAAACATTTCACAGATCTAATTTGCATCAACAAATGACTGAAGTTGCATGAGAACGCTACTCATGCAGTATATACACACACATATATGGAAATACATATTTCTGATTAACAATCATTTATTACATACATGTTTCATATTTTAAAATATAGCTAGTTTACAATAGCATAAGCACACCTGCTCATACTAAACACTTAGTGAACAGACTATCACTGTACTGAAAAGTGCACAGCCATTACTTTTTAAATAAAGTAACATACATGTATGATATATTGCGTTTGGCCATTAATTGTTAACCACAGGCTTTACTCTTCAGCACAATGGTAACCCCACAAACTTATACATACCAGAAACCCTTTTACAAAAAAAAGCACATGAAATAACACTTAATTTTATTTAATTATTTATTTTTACTCTCCTTTAACAGTCAGAAGCAAAGCATGCTGGGAACTAGAAATCTGATTTAACTCATTTTGTGAATGTGTGTATATATGTGTGTACATATATTCACATTTATACAGGAACATCTATGTGCAATATATACTTAATAAATGATCAAAAATTATGAGTATTTGATTTATCTTTGTCGTCATTTCTAAATATATTTGTATCAATATATAGACATATTGTCAATGCATATATTGCTGTATATTGAAACATATAAGCACTAGCTACCAATATATATGGAAATGTATTACGTAATATATCATATTATATTTTGCAGTATATTCCCATATACATATATACAGGTGCTGGTCATATAATTAGAATATCATCAAAAAGTTGTTTTATTTCACTAATTCATTCAAAAAGTGAAACTTGTATATTATATTCATTCATTACACACAGACTGATATATTTCAAATGTTTATTTATTTTAATTTTGATGATTATAACTGACAACTAAGGAAAATCCCAAATTCAGTATCTCAGAAAATTAGAATACTGTGAAAAGGTTTGATATTGAAGACACCTGGTACCACACTCTAATCAGCTAATTAACTCAAAACACCTGAAAAGGCCTTTAAATGGTCTCTCAGTCTAGTTCTGTAGGCTACACGATCATGGGGAAGACTGCTGATTTGACAGTTGTCCAAAAGACGACTATTGAGACGTTGCACAAGGAGGGCAAGACACAAAAGGTCCTTGCAAAAGAGGCTGGCTGTTCACAGAGCTCTGTGTCCAAGCACATTAAGAGAGAGGTGAAGGGAAGGAAAAGATGTGGTAGAAAAAAGTGTACAAGCAATAGGGATAACCGCACCATGGAGAGGATTGTGAAACAAAACCCTGGAGCTGGAGTCAGTGCTTCAAGAACCACTACGCACAGGCGTATGCAAGACATGGGTTTCAGCTGTCTCATTCCTTGTGTCAAGCCACTCTTGAACAACAGACAGCATCAAAAGCCCCAACTAAGTATTGAGTGCTGTACATGCTCATACTTTTCATGTTCATACTTTTCAGTTGGCCAAGATTTCTAAAAATCCTTTCTTTGTGTTGGTCTTAAGTAATATTCTAATTTTCTGAGATACTGAATTTGGGATTTTCCTTAGTTGTCAGTTATAATCATCAAAATTAAAAGAAATAAACACTTGTACCTGTGTGTATATATATATATATATATATATATATATATATATATATATATATATATATATATATATATATATATATATATATTATTTTATTTTTTTTATTATTATTTTTTTTCGGAAGGGATAAAGCATGAAACAAACGGTAATGAGACCTGATGAGCTAAAGAATACACCAACATGTAATGAAAGCCTGGTGTAGCATTTCTTTTCCCATCAAAGATGAATAGAATTTAGTTAAAACAAATACCCTTTTTCTGTAATGATGCACCATAATACAAACCCGATTCCAAAAAAGTTGGGACACTGTACAAATTGTGAATAAAAAAGGAATGCAATAATTTACAAATCTCATAAACTTATATTTTATTCACAATAGAATATAGATAACATATCAAATGTTGAAAGTGAGACATTTTGAAATGTCATGCCAAATATTGGCTCATTTTGGATTTCATGAGAGCTACACATTCCAAAAAAGTTGGGACAGGTAGCAATAAGAGGCCGGAAAAGTTAAATGTACATATAAGGAACAGCTGGAGGACCAATTTGCAACTTATTAGGTCAATTGGCAACATGATTGGGTATAAAAAGAGCCTCTCAGGGTGACAGTGTCTCTCAGAAGTCAAGATGGGAAGAGGATCACCAATTCCCCCAATGCTGCGGCGAAAAATAGTGGAGCAATATCAGAAAGGAGTTTCTCAGAGAAAGATTGCAAAGAGTTTGAAGTTATCATCATCTACAGTGCATAATATCATCCAAAGATTCAGAGAATCTGGAACAATCTCTGTGTGTAAGGGACAAGGCCTAAGACCTTTGTTGAATGCCCGTGGTCTTCGGGCCCTCAGACGACACTGCATCACTCATCGGCATGATTCTGTCATTGACATTACTAAATGGGCCCAGGAATACTTCCAGAAACCACTGTCGGTAAACACAATCCGCCATGCCATCTGCAGATGCCAACTAAAGCTCTATCATGCAAAAAGAAAGCCATATGTGAACATAGTCCAGAAGCGCTGTCGTGTCCTGTGGGCCAAGGCTCATTTAAAATGGACTGTTTCAAAGTGGAAAAGTGTTCTATGGTCAGACAAATCAAAATTTGAAGTTCTTTTTGGAAAACTGGGACGCCATGTCATCCGGACTAAAGAGGAAAAGGACAACCCAAGTTGTTATCAGCGCTCAGTTCAGAAGCCTGCATCTCTAATGGTATGGGGTTGCATGAGTGCGTGTGTCATGGGCAGCTTACACATCTGGAAAGGCATATCCAAGTTCTAGAACAACATATGCTCCCATCCAGACGTCTCTTTCAGGGAAGACCTTGCATTTTCCAACATGACAATACCAGACCACATACTGCATCAATTACAACATCATGGCTGCGTAGAAGAAGGATCCGGGTACTGAAATGGCCAGCCTGAAGTCCAGATCTTTCACCCATAGAAAAAATTTGGCGCATCATAATCAGGAAGATGTGACAAAGGAGACCTAAGACAGTTGAGCAACTAGAAGCCTGTATTAGACAAGAATGGGACAATTCCTATTCCTAAACTTGAGCAACTTGTCTCCTCAATCCCCAGACATTTGCAGACTGTTATAAAAAGAAGAGGGAATGCCACACAGTGGTAAACATGGCCTTGTCCCAACTTTTTTGAGATGTGTTGATGCCATGAAATTTAAAATCAACTTATTTTTCCCTTAAAATGATACATTTTCTCAGTTTAAACATTTGATATGTAATCTATGTTGTATTCTGAATAAAATATTGAAATTTGAAACATCCACATCATTGCATTCTGTTTTTATTCACAATTTGTACATTGTCCCAACTTTTTTGGAATCGGGTTTGTAAATCAGGGTCGCTTTTATTCTGGCTGGAGATGATGATAGGCCTGTATATGTTTCTTTTAATCAACTAGACTATTTAAATTTTTAGAAAAACACGCCAGAAATTCAAAAATCCTCAAAGGGGCATACAGTAATTCTGCAGCTTGCATTAGCATCATCATCTACTTTAACTACAGATAACACAATGGTGTCAGATGCGTTACTGACATCTACTGACACAGATCAGTATGACAGTCTCTGAGTTTTATGTACATTACACTGATATTACAGTTTTTTACAATCATTTTTGCACTAATAACAGAACCTTGTTCAAAACTTTGCACATTGCGTTCATGTCTTTAAAGAAGCCTTGCATTTTCAAAAGCATTGGTTCAAAAAACTAATTTATTATGAAATACCATAGGAACATTACTTTAGATCACCCACACACAAGATACCCATAGTTTCACTGTGTATTTGTTATTACAATCATTAAATATAGTTATACAAAATACGTGATGCAGCTTTCAATATGGTTCTACACATTCATGCATCACTGTAATAGACTAGAGAGAAAATTACAGACACTGGAATCATTAAACAAAATTTGAAAATTATTGATGAAATAATTAACACAACAGTTTTTTTTTTTAAACTTTAAATAAAAAAATTAAAAAAAGATAAGAAAAAACTACATTAGGCCTACAGTAAAATGTCAACTGGAGTGTTCTTCACTGCTTTTCTGTTTTTATCAACTCTGTCTTGTGGATTTGGCCACAGATTCTCATCCACATCATAATTTTGCCTCAAACAGTCAACAGTTATCTGTATAATTTGTGGTAACTGGCACGGTTGTTTATGTTAACTTCCCCCACCCTCCCGATAGTGATCTGAGAGCTGTAGAGACTCTAGTGACAATCCAAAAGGAAGTTTAATGTGCAGAAGTAATTATGTAAATACCTGACCATTAAAACGCTCTGAAAAACAGAACCCTCTCTTTGACTTAGACCTATTTTAAAATAATAAGCAAATAAACCTGTGTGACTGGTCTGGCCCTTCGCTCTGCGTTGTGTTGGCAATTGAGTGAGACCAGACAACCGGACAACATTCTGGATGAATAAAAAAAGCGAATTAATATTTATAAATATATATATATATATATATATATATATATATATATATATATATATATATATATATATATATATATAAATCAATCCGTGGCCTTCCTCCACAATTTCAGCATTAATTGACCTGCCATTCAAAAGGGATCATTTTAACCATGGAGCTTAGACATACATGGCTAGACACTCTCAAAAAATAAAAAAAAACATACTTCATATTACACTATCTCTATTCGTGTTTCAGTAAGATTAAATTGCATTTTAAACATAAAAAATACATGTTACTCACAAGAAACAAACTCATATTAAACTCATATTAAACAATAAACTTTTTTGCTGGAGAGCTCCAGCAGAACTCACCTCACTTCAGCCGCACTTACCACGAACTGAAGGAGAGCGACCGGAACATAAATCTTAAAGGAGCCACATACTATATTTAACAATCACTGACAAGATGAACATATAACTATAGAACCATGACAACAAGATAAATTATTATTAAAATAATTAAATAAATATAAAATAAAAATAACAAAGAGATAGATTTTGAGTTAAATTAATATATTTATAACATGTTACATTCAACTCCCCTAATTTCACCAAAATTCTACATGTGCATAAAGAGGATTTTCTAAAGAATCACAATGCAAGAATCCTATAGTTACAGCAATGAATGCTATCTGTCCTGACAAATACAGAGAATTTTGAGGGTGATCAGGCTTCAAAACCTCTTAGTAAAATATGTTGCCAAGAACACCATACACTCAAAAAAATGTTTCGGTCTAAATTTACATTTTATTATGTAATTAAATTGCATAACAATTTTCCATCTTTTTAGATTACATAGTTTTAACATGAACAAATCAATAAACTTAATGTGATTCATATGCATCAGTCATACGTGAACGAAACAGGTAATATTTATGTTATAATTCACAGCAAAGTCCCCACACTGCTCAGTGTTCATAGTGAAAGTGTTGAACATTGACTAGTGAGCTGACCTCACTGCTAAAAAAAAAAGGCCAAATCATGTTTCTATTTAAATCTACTGGTCTGCAGAGGTTTTTGTTAGGGTTATGTTTAGGGGTAGCAGACGGGTTATAAAATAAGATATCAATAATGAAAAAGTAATAAATATTAAATTAAAAATGATCTTAAAAATAATAAATTTAACAAATAATATATTTTCAGTTTTTCTGTGGATATTGTTTTCTTATAGCGCAGCTCACACTCAAACACTATTCCATATATGAGTCTAATACATAATTGCCACAGGACAGAAATCAAACATTTTCTGTCATACTTGCAAACGGAGTACAACCCAAATTCTGGAAATGTTGGGACGTTTTTTAAATTTGAATAAAATGAAATCTAAATGACTTTCAAATCACATGAGCCAATATTTTATTCACAATAGAATATAGTGAACATAAATGTTTAAACTGAGAAATGTTTTACTTTTATCCACTAAATGAGCTCATTTCAAATTTGATGCCTGCTACAGGTCTCAAAAAAGTTGGCACAGGGGCAGCAAAGGGCTGAAAAAGAAAAAAAAATTGAAAAGATTCAGCTGGGAGAACATCTAGCAACTAATTAAGTTAATTGACATCAGGTCTGCAACATGGTTAGCTATTAAAGGGATGTCTTAGAGAGGCATGGTCTCTCAGAAGTAAAAATGGGCAGAGGCTCTCCAATCTGTGAAAGAATGCATACAAAGATTGTGGAAAACTTTAAAAAACAATGTTCCTCAACGTCAAATTGCAAAGGCTTTGCAAATCTCATCATCTACAGTGCATAACATCATCAAAGGATTCAGAGAAACTGGAGAAATCTCTGTGCATAAGGGACAAGGCCGAAGACCTTTGTTGAATGCCCCACAGATAGCAACATATTGTCGGCCCAGATCCAGCCCACATGGCACATGTGGAATGATGATCTGGCCCTCATGTAGCGTGGAATGATGGCACTTGGGCGGACCGCTACTGTTTGCTAGATCTGGGCCAAAAGCAGGCCATAGCAATGCCACATGTCAGCCAAGAGAAAATAAATAAACCACACTGGACCTTATCTGAGGCACAAAATCTTCATATATATTTATAGAGTCCTCTCTGCTTGTACATAAAAAAGAGACAAACAGAAACTCACATTAGTTTACATTAGTTGGGCTCTATATATTTATACAATTCTTACTATTGGCTGCTGGGATAGTGTGTTTGACATGTTTGTAATACATGATAGTTTGCTGTTGATGGTTTTGTGATTATCATTTATTGTCATTTGAATCTCAAAGTAATTTAATGGGTAATTTAATGTAGTGATGGGCAGATGAAGCCTCATAAAGCTTTAAGCTATTCAGCCAAGTGGTTTACAAAAGGGTTAATTTCTGGAGGCTTCATTTGCTCACAATACCACCTGGTGGCCAAAAAGTGTAAAACAAGCAGATATATTACAGACAGAGGTGTAAAATCCTTCCATGTGTACAGGTGCTGGTCATATAATTAGAATATCATCAAAAAGTTGATTTATTTCACTAATTCCATTCAAAAAGTGAAACTTGTATATTATATTCATTCATTACACACAGACTGATATATTTCAAATGTTTATTTCTTTTATTTTTGATGATTATAACTGACAACTAAGGAAAATCCCAAATTCAGTATCTCAGAAAATTTGAATATTGTGAAAAGGTTCAATATTGAAGACACCTGGTGCCATACTCTAATCAGCTAATTAACTCAAAACACCTGCAAAGGCCTTTAAATGGTCTCTCAGTCTAGTTCTGTAGGCTACACAATCATGGGGAAGACTGCTGACTTGACAGTTGTCCAGAAGACGACCATTGACACATTGCACGAGGAGGGCAAGACACAAAAGGTCATTGCAAAAGAGGCTGGCTGTTCACAGAGCTCTGTGTCCAAGCACATTAATAGAGAGGCGAAGGGAAGGAAAAGATGTGGTAGAAAAAAGTCTACAAGCAATAGGGATAACCGCACCCTGGAGAGGATTGTGAAACAAAACCCATTCAAAAATGTGGGGGAGATTCACAAAGAGTGGACTACAGCTGGAGTCAGTGCTTCAAGAACCACTACGCACAGACGTATGCAAGACATGGGTTTCAGCTGTCGCATTCCTTGTGTCAAGCCACTCTTGAACAACAGACCGCGTCAGAAGCGTCTCGCCTGGGCTAAAGACAAAAAGGACTGGACTGCTGCTGAGTGGTCCAAAGTTATGTTCTCTGATGAAAGTAAGTTTTGCATTTCCTTTGGAAATCAGGGTCCCAGAGTCTGGAGAAAGAGAGGAGAGGCACACAATCCACGTTGCTTGAGGTCCAGTGTAAAGTTTCCACAGTCAGTGATGGTTTGGGGTGCCATGTCATCTGCTGGTGTTGGTCCACTGTGTTTTCTGAGGTCCAAGGTCAACGCAGCCGTATACCAGGAAGTTTTAGAGCACTTCATGCTTCCTGCTGCTGACAAACTTTATGGAGATGCAGATTTCATTTTCCAACAGGACTTGGCACCTGCACACAGTGCCAAAGCAACCAGTATTTGGTATAAGGACCATGGTATCCCTGTTCTTAATTGGCCAGCAAACTCGCCTGACCTTAACCCCATAGAGAATCTATGGGGTATTGTGAAGAGGAAGATGCGATATGCCAGACCCAACAATGCAGAAGAGCTGAAGGCCACTATAACATCTGAGCAGTGCCACAGACTGATCGACTCCATGCCACGCCACATTTCTGCAGTAATTCAGGCAAAAGGAGCCCCAACTAAGTATTGAGTGCTGTACATGCTCATACTTTTCATGTTCATACTTTTCAGTTGGCCAAGATTTCTAAAAATCCTTTCTTTGTATTGGTCTTAAGTAATATTCTAATTTTCTGAGATACTGAATTTGGGATTTTCCTTAGTTGTCAGTTATAATCATCAAAATTAAAAGAAACAAACATTTGAAATATATCAGTCTCTGTGTAATGAATGAATATAATATACAAGTTTCACTTTTTGAATGGAATTAGTGAAATAAATCAAATTTTTGATGATATTCTAATTATATGATCAGCACCTGTATATTCCACCCATGAACTCAGCCACTGATTTCACCAGAGGAACCAAGTCCTTCCTTTCAAGTTACAAACGAGTCTCGAGTCAAATCCTCAAAGAGTTAAAGTTAATGAGATAATTAAGAGACTAATTAATAATCATAATCATGATTAATAATAAAAAATAATAATCTGGATTGGATCTGGATCATTGGATCTGTGATCGATTGCTTCAGTCTGTTCCTTTCTGTTGTGCTGCTGAGAGGTTTACGATTGCAGCTCTGTGTAGCTTCACTTTTATTGAATACCTTACTTTCACTCCCTGTTGTTTAAAGTGATAATATACAACTTAATTCCCACCATATTTCTAGTGTTATCTTTCAAACTAATCTAACTAATTTGATCGTTCGCTTTTAAAACCGCAAGTGCAGCACGTTAGCATTCGTTAGCCAGTTAGCTTGTCACTCGTGGTTCCATTCACGTTTCTATTTGCATCTACTATTGTTTTCTTTTCTTTTTTTTTCTCACTCCATTTTCATTTCTCTCTCGCTTCGTTTTTCATGAGTTCATCAAACAACAGTGGTAAGTTAAGTTGGTGTCATTCATCAATCGCGGTGAGTAATGGCTTCTTCTCCTGCTATTGTTGTTTGCACTGTTTGCCACATGCACAATTTATCTGTCTCTGTTAGCAGCGAGGGATTCACGTGTGATAAATGCAGGGAAATAGTTAGGCTGACAGAGAAGGTTTTAGAACTAGAGACATGCATCCAAACTTTAGTTAAGGATAGTAAGAATGTGAGGGCTGTAGATACTGCTTTGGATGCGACTAGTTCAGGGAGTCCTGTACATTTTTCGGTTCTGGTTGAGCCCGTGCCGCAGGGCAACTGGGTGACTGTGAGGCGGCCTAGTCACGGGTCAAAACACCGCTCTTCTGTTCTGATCAAAACATCAAACAGGTTCTCCCCACTCAGTGATGCACCCACTTAGAAACCTGTTGAAAGTGCTCTAGTTATTGGCGATTCTATTGTACGGAACGTGAAAATAGAGACACTTGGCAAATTTAAAAGTGCTGACTAATGGTAAGCGTAAATTCAGTAAGATTGTTATCCACGTCGGCGCTAATGATGTTTGACTTCGCCAGTCGGAGATCACTAAAAATAATTTTTAAGAGGTGTGTGAACTTGCAAATACGATGTCAGACACTGTAATATGCTCCGGTCCCCTCCCTGCTTACCGTGGCGATGAGATTCATAGCAGACTGTCATCACTCAATGGCTGGATGTCTAAGTGGTGCCCACAGAATAACATAGGCTTTATAGACAATTGGACAAGTTTTGGGGCAGACCTGACCTGTTGAAAAGAGATGGTGTTCATCCCTCCTGGGGTGGTGCTGCACTTCTCTCTAAAAATATAGCACATAGTCTTAGAGTTTGTATATGACTAACTAGGGTCCAGATCAGGATGCAGACAGACTGCACTGTAAAACCCAACAAGTTAGGGTAACTCAAACAGTTTGAGTAAACCGATTTCCTTAAAAACCTAACAAGTTAGGTTAACTCAAATCGTTTGAAGCAACTGATTGCCTTAAAACATTTAAGTTTCGTAAAACTAACAGTTATGAGTACTCTGAACTTATTTCAGTTGAGTTCACTAAATAAGATATATGCCCAACAAGTCACGGTAACTCTAACTGCTTGAGTAAACCGATTGCCTTAAAAACCCAAGTTAGGTTAACTCAAACCGTTTGAGACAACTGATTGCCTTAAAACATACACAGAAACAAACATAAACAGAAAAGAAAAAGAAAAAAACAACTAACACAGAAGTCAAGGGTCAAGAGCTCTACTAAAGCAGACACAGTTCTCTAACATGGTTACTTCAAATGAAACAATAAATCAACATCTAAACCTTAGTTCATTCTCAATAAGATCTTCTGTAGATGTCTGACAGAAATAAAGTCAGTCTGGTTATTAATAAGTGGAGCTGGTGATTTGTTTAATCAGATTTTGAGAGATTTAATGTATTTTATTTCAGTTGATTTCATCTAAGGCTATGGCTTATGTCAGTTGTAGTAGTTCTTGTGTTTCTCTTTTGTTCAGTGATTCTGTTTGTTAACAGAAGGTGTTCATCACTAATGCTCAATCAGCACTTAATTAATCACTTAATTACTTAACTGCAAGTTTTAAAACTTACATGGTTTAAGCCAAGGGGAATTGGTTTACTCAAACGGTTTGAGTTACCCCAACTTGATGGGTTTTACAGTGTGGTTGAACCGACCGTCTGCTAGCCACCTCACGTCACAGAAGTCAGTTAATTCTCAGCACATAGAGACTCCTTCACCTAGATATCACACTATAGAGACTGTGTCTTTTCCCCGTACTAGTAAATACAGAAAACACCCAAACCAAAATAATAGTAACAATTTAATTGATGTTCAACAAATAAAAAACAGATATAATACAGATAAACACATGATAAAGCTTGGCTTATTGAATATTAGATCCCTTTCTACAAAAGCACTTTTTGTAAATGATATGTTCACTGACCATGAACTAGATGTGCTTTGTTTGACAGAAACCTGGTTACAACCAGATGATTACATTACTTTAAACGAGTCTACACGCCAAGATTACTGTTACAAACATGAACCGCATCCAAAAGGTAAAGGGGGAGGTGTTGCTACAATTTATAGCAATATTTTCAGTATTTCTCAGAGGTTGGGTTTCAAGTATAATTCGGTCAAAATAATGGTGCTTCATATAACATTATCCAAAGAAACAAGTGTTAATGATAAATCCGCTGTGATGTTTGTACTGGCTACTGTATACAGGCCGCCAGGGCACCATACAGACTTTATTAAAGAATGTGCTGATTTTCTATCTTGTGCTGGCTGCAGATAAAGTCTTAATTGTTGGTGATTTTAATATCCATGTTGATAATGACAAAGATTTGTTGGGATCAGCATTTATAAACATTCTATACTCTATTGGTGCTAAACAACACGTGTCAGGACCTACTCATTGTCGAAATCATACTCTAGATTTAATACTGTCACATGGATTGTCGAAATCATACTCTAGATTTAATACTGTCACACTCGCGCCCTAAAGAGAGCAGCCCGGAAAATGGAGCGCAGCTGGAGGAAAACAAAACTAGAGGTATTTCTTAAAGCTTGGCGGGAAAGTACCCTATCCTACAGAAAATCATTAAAAACTGCTAGATCTGATTACTTTTTGTCTCTTCTAGAAGAAAACAAACATAACCCCCAGTATGTATTCAATAAAAGTGACTAAATTAACAAAAAATAAAGCATCAACAAGTGTTGGCATATCCCAAGAGCACAGCAGTAATGACTTTATGAACTACTTTACTTCCAAGATCGATACTATCAGAGATGAAGTTGTAACCATGCAGCCGTCAGCTACAGTATTGCATCAGATAGCACACTATAGATCCCCTGAGGAACAATTCCACTCATTCTCTACTGTAGGAGAGGAAGAATTGTATAAACTTGTTAAATCATCTAAACCAACAACATGTATGTTAGACCCTATTCCATCTAAACTACTAAAAGAGCTGCTTCCAGAAGTCATAGATCCTCTTTTGGCTATTATTAATTCATCATTGTCATTAGGATATGTCCCCAAAACCTTCAAATTGGCTGTTATTAAGCCTCTCATTAAAAAACCACAACTTGACCCCAAAGATCTAGTAATTACATTTTACAAGAATTACATATTCTTTTGAATAGACTAGAAAACTTTGTTGGCATTAGTGGAAGTGCCTTAGCATGGTTCAAATGATCAAATGATCAAATTACCGTACTAATCTGACCGCCATTAGTTCGTAGCAGTGAATGAAGAGGTATCATATTGATCACAAATGCAGTATGGAGTACCTCAAGGCTCAGTACTAGGGCTGTTACTTTTCACACGTTACATGTTAACCTTGGGAGATATTATCAGGAAACATGGTGTTAGTTTTCACTGTTATGCTGATGATACTTAGCTCTATATTTCTTTGTAGCCCGGTGAAACACACCAAATTGAGAAACTAACGGAATGCATAGTCAATATAAAAAACTGCATGACGAGTAATTTCTTACTGCTAAATTCTGAAAATTATAATTCTGTTAATTATCGGACCTAAAAAACCCACATGTAATAACCTAGAACACTATCTAACACTTGACGGCTGCTCTATCAATTCTTCTTCATCAGTTAGGAACCTAGGTGTGCTGTTTGATAGCAATCTTTCATTTGAAAGCCATGTTTCTAGCATCTGTAAAACTGCATTTTTCCATCTCAAAAACATATCTAAATTGCGACCTATGCTCTCAACGTCAAATGCAGAAATGCTCATTCATGCGTTTATGACCTCAAGGTTAGACTATTGTAATGCTTTGTAGGGTTTAATATGTAAATAATTTAATTTAGCTCAAAGGGAATCATTTATGATTTTATAGGGAATTTGAACAGAATCACTGTTTTGCGGCTGATCACCGAGTCGGCCGGCGATTCACTGAACGAGCCATATAACATTAATTCTGCACTGGATATTAAAATCCAAAATATAGTGAAAACACTATTAATAAGCACAGTAACAAGATCGGCAGATTAAGACATTAACTTGTAAGCACAAAACACAAGATACTTCTCTTTTCAATATAAATAAGACTTTATTTATATAAACCTAAGACATAAACTTATCTAACACATGAACACACACATTCACACGTTGCAGAAAGAGAGAAAGGATGAGTTTAGAGAATGTGAAATCCCAAGTTTATAGCAATATGTGCTATTGCATAGACCTGAACAATCATAAATCAGCATGTTATCAGTCACATGGTCTGAATTTTACACACTCTTGCAAAGTATCCATTTGGACGTGGTTTCTATAACCAGAATATGATACATTTGACAAAGAATCAATTGGAAGAAACGTTTCAAGCTAGAATTGTCAAACTCATACATACCAAACACAAATAAACCTTAAAGTCATTCAATAGTTATTAAAAAGACATACATAATATGTGCTTAAAACATGATAGTCTAATGTGTGGTTACATACATAATATAGTGTTATGCCTATCAATGTCCTTTTAGGATGATTTTATGTGCATATGAAAAAGAAAGTCTCTGTGTAGTTATATGTAGGACATAGGTACATGTTCGGTGATGACCAGAGAGAGGTTAAAAGGTCTTGTAGTGTTGTCCACCACAGTTCAAAGAACGAAACGAAGACTTGGAGTTTTGATACCAAAACCAGCTAGACTTTGTTATGGTTAAAGGGAAAAAGCCTCCTCCTCATTCTTTCCAGATGTGTCAGCCATGTAGACATCTTTACACAGAGGCCTTAGAATATAATGGTAGACCCAACAGATACATTTTTGGCAAAATTCACCTTGCTTATGTCTGATTAATTCTGATTAATAACAATAAAAATCTTCTACAGTCTCCTAAAAAAATTCAGTCTTTGTCTTGTGGGGGAAAAGTTAATCTAAGGAAGCTAGTCAATCTATTTCCAGCGTGGAACGCATGTGATGACCATCTCTTTGAACATCAGTCTTCATTACTTGTCCCAAATTTGACGATCTCCTTCCGGCGTTGTACTTATCAATAAGTATTCTTTTGTCTTAATGTTGCGAGCTGTTCTGTGAAAGAGGCTTGTTGGTCAGGCTGTCTTCAGACGGTTGGAGCTAGGAATCTGATTTATGATGTCCTGTTTTCTTGGGGCCTCTCTGGAATTTTGGCTCCTCATGTTTCGATGTTCTGATCGAATCTTAAATTTGTCTGACTCGTCCTGATCCTACAGCTTTATTGGGTGGTTGTTCTGCACGGTTGATCAGCAAACTACAGTTGGTCCAAAATGCAGCAGCTAGAGTCCTTACTAGAACCAGTAAGTATGACCATATTAGCTCGGTTCTGTCAACACTGCACTGGCTCCCTATCAAACATCGGATAGATTTTAAAATCTTGTTAATTACTTATAAAGACTCCTCAGTACTTGAGTGAGCTCTTATCACATTATAGTCCTCCACGTCCGCTGCATTCTCAAAACTCTGGCTATTTGATAATACCTAGAATATCAAAATCGACTGCGGGTGGCAAATCCTTTTCCTATTTAGCGCCCAAACTCTGAAGCAATCTACCTAACACTGTTCGGGAGGCAGACACACTCTGTCAGTTTAAATCTAGATTAAAGACACATCTCTTTAACCTGGCGTACACATAACACACTAATACGCTTCTATTATTCAAATCCGATTGTTAGGCTGTATTAATTAAATCAACCGGAACTGGGAACACTCCCCATAACACACAATGTACTCGTTACATCGTAAAAAGAACTGCATCTACACTAATATTTGTCTGTTTCTTTCTTATTCTGTTTCTCAGTCCGTATCCGATCAGATGGTGGATCAGCACCAAGAGATGATGTCTACAGCCCTGATTGTCAGCGGAGAGCAGGACACCCAGATGAGCCCCAGAGACATATCCCCAGTGAAGACCTCGACTAAAATACAATAAAACTAAAAATATAACAAAGTAACTAAAAATATAATAAAATACCTAACTACATAATACTATTATTGTTAGAAATTTCAACAATATAAAGATAGAAATATAATACATTTATACATTTAAAATTTTAATTAAAACATAATATACAACTATGAAAAAATGAATAAATACATTCTAAAATAATAGTATAAAAAAGTAATATATATATATATATATATATATATATATATATATATATATATATATATATATATATATATATATACAACAGAAATATATTAAATTAATTAAACTATAAATTTAAATTATAATAAACAAACAAATATATATTATAAAAATAGGCCGAGAAACAATAAATGCATTAAACTATACGTTACAATTATAGCAAATGAATAAATCATGTAAATGAAAAACTTCAAATAATGAATAAAACACAAATATAACAAATACATTACATTATAAATTAAAATGCTGCATTGGGACAAGACCACGGGAATCAGATAAGCCCTTTACACAATCTGACATGGCTGCGGTTGGAATTGAACTGCGGGTTTCGTCTGGTCAGAGGAGATCTGGCCCCGACTGAGACTGTTTTCTCCCAAGTTTTTTTTTCTCCATTCTGTCACAGAGGGAGTTTTGGTTCCTTGCCGCTTTCGCCTCTGGCTTGCTCAGTTGGGGACACTTAATTTCTAGCGATTATCGTCGATTTGATTGCACATATACTATTTAAACTAAACTGAGCTAGACAATGACATCTCTGAATTCAATAATAAAATGCCTTTAACTGAAAATTGAGTGTTTAATCTTCTACATTACTGACACTCTATCCTCCAATTTGATACTGTTAAGTGCTTTGACACAATCTGTATTGTTAAAAGCGCTGTATAAATAAAAGTGACTTGACTTGACTTGACTAATTAAATGATGATTGTGCATTAGTGATGAACACCTGCTGTTTCTGAGAATTACAGAGGTGTTTTATTGGTTAAAATGATGCCACCATCATGGAGATCAGTATTTGCTTTAGTTATTATTTTAAAATCATGTAAATATATAGATAATATAGATAATGTGCGATATAAATATGTTTTAGAATCAATAGCTTTAAACATGATTATATATGAACTAAGATTTTTAAACCTATAAATATTATCAACTCTATGAACTAACTTTACAACTTTTACTTGCGGTAAGATGTTTTTTTTTTGTTTGTTTGTTTGTTTTCCTCTTTGATGGATAGATTGTTTCATGATCGTGTTGTGTAAATGTTTTTAAATTATTCATATTGTTCAATCTTTTAATCTTCGCACTTACTCTCTCGCAAAAAGTGAATCATAGATTTAAGGCATGTGATTGGCTGCTCATTACTGATGTCACACTTTCATGTGCACCAGCTCCATTAGCTCAGGATCAAGCCCGAGTTGACAGAGAAAGTTGATGAGCTGCTTCATGGTACCAATTAAGCCTGATTGCATCGGTTTGGTTTTGTCAACTCAAAACTAATCCTGTAACCCTGAGTTTGTTCAGCCACCATCATGGTACAGGCCCCTGGTTTAGGTCAGGATCAGCGGGCTCACAAAGCTCGATATAAATGTTTTTTTAATAATTCTGAGTTTGTGATTAACTCTAGAGTGTGTGCGCTTGAAAGTGTGACATGTGCAGCAAACAGCCAATCACATGAAACGTGGAGAGCATCAGCAAAGCATCAGTTTTAGTCACTTCAAGGCAGGAATAAACATTTCTGCTGCAGCAGAAAGAAAATATGACTACGCGAAGGCATCAACTGAGTTAAATTATTTATATATATATAGTTTCACACAGAGCCCGAAAGGAAAACATATGAGTTTAGTCATTTTAAAAGTTGGATATATTAAAGCTTATATATATTTATGTGTTGCAAAGCCAAGGCACACAATTTATATTAAAAAGCCTCTATTATCTCATGGCTTAAACATTATAAATAAGTCACAGATGATCGCACACCTATGCGTTGCGGCTAATATGCCTTCATCAGGGTTGTGAAAACAAACACACTCAGAGTCTCTTACACAACAATCACCTGATCACATGACTTCACAATCACCACACAGAGAAAGAAGAATGGAAAAAATATATACTTTCACAACATATTACAAAATACATAAATCATAAATTAAAATAATCCAATTCAATTAAAAAAAAAAAAAAAACATACATATACATAAATAACAATGTCAGAATATCAATAACAAATCACAAAAAAGGTGAAAAATCTAATTCCCCATTCAAACCTGGAAACTGATTTGCTCTCAATGTATAGTTCCAAAAAGACTCTCTCTGTTGTAACCTTTTTACTCTATCACCTCCTCTTATTGACTTAGGAATGTGTTCTATACCAACTATTTTCAGTGTACTAGGACTGCCATGATTTTTATCTCTATATTGTAGAGACATAGGGTACAGAGGATTACAAATACGAATGGCCTTCTTATGTTCTGCTAATCTGGGCCCGTATTCATGAAAAATCTTAGCGATAAGAGTTGCTCCTAGTAATAAAATTCTAAGAAAATTCTTAGAAATGTGGGTGTTTCCCCTTAAAATTAAAGAAAAGATCCTAGTAAAGAAAAAAGTAATTCATAAAGCATCTTAACCCTTAAAATGCGTCTTAAGGTCCAAAATTGTTAGAAGTACGGACGAGGACGAGAGTTTCTTTAGCAGTGGAGAAAATGGACGAAACATAAAGAGGAAGAAGAAATGTGTTGTACACAATACATGACAGTGAGTTAATAAGGCGCTACACATTAGATGGTGCAGGGATCATGTTTGCGACCGATCTTATTAGAGACACGCTAACATCTCAGACACCGCACAGAAATGCCATAGCACCAGAAATGGACGTAATCACTATATTAACTACATTAATATACTGCATTAATATACGGGCCCGGGGCCTGTATTCTTAAAGATTCTAAGAATTCTCTCAGGGAGCTCCTAATTTAGCTGAAAAATTTCTAACTGGGAGTCTTAGCTTAAAAGTGATTCAAGAGCAATCTGAGAGCAACTCTGACCGAGGAAAAGACAAAACTTTTATCTTAGTGAGGAGGCGGGGCTGACCCCGTTGCTAGCGATGACAGTCTTTTGAAGACTGTGATTGGTTGGTCGTCCAAGAAGGAAATAAAAGAACGCTTTTAAGAGTTGGGTTTATTTTAAGCTTTCACAATTACAGGCATAATTTTTCCTGTTTTACCGTACTCTCTCTCTCTCTCTCACACACACACACACACACATTATATATGTATATATATACTCTTTATTTACCATGCTGTCATACTTAACATATTTTATAGGAAATGAACAGCGACACAGTGCGGTTCTGAAAGTGCTGTAACAGACCCAAATCATCATAGTTGCATAGTTGCATGCTGCATAGTTGCATTTTTCCAGTTGCCAAATATGTTCATGTAGTTAATGTAATGATTACTTACATTTCTGGCGCTATGGAATTTTTGCGCGGTGTCGGATGTTAGGGTGTCTCTAATAAGATCGGTCACAAACATGATCCCTGCACCATCTAATGTGTAGCGTTTAATTATTAACTCACTGTCATGCATTGTGGGCAACACATTTCTTCTCCCTCTTCATGTTTTGTCCATTTTCTCCACTGCTAAATAAACTCTTAAATCTCTTAAAAGTCCTCGTCCGTACTCCTAACAATTTTGGACCTTAAGACCTCTTTTAAGGGTTAAGATGCTTTCTGAATTACTTTTTTCTTTACTAGGATCTTTTCTTTAATTTTAAGGGGAAACACCCACATTTCTAAGAATTTTCTAAGAATTTTGTTTCTAGGAGCACCTCTTAGCACTAAGATTTTTCATGAATACGGCCCCTGGTCTTTAATTTCCTTTTAGTCATCCCTATGTAAAAACAACCACAAGAACACTCCAATCGATACACGATACATCAATTTATCGATACATAAATGATCTAATGGTAACACTTTAGAATACTGTTTAGAATACTGTTCTAATACGGTATATTAACATTATAACAGTTAATTAAATTACAGTATTTAACTGTAAATTTAAGTTAAAACCGTAAAACCTAAAATGTTGTTACCATATTTTTTACGGTAGAATTCCGGCATCCACAGCTGCCGTTTTTTTACCGTAAATTTTACTGAATTTTTTTTACAGTGTATATATACATATAATACAAGTAGGAACATATTTGTAAATAGAGAATGTGTTTGCACGTGTGTTTGTGGGTGTGTGTGTGTGTGTGAGAGACAGAGAGAGAGAGAGAGAGAGAGAGAGAGAGAGAGAGAGAGAGAGAGAGAGAGAGAGACTTCACATGTATGTAAGTGAAAGGTGAATATATGTGTGAGAAACTAGAAAAATACGTATGTGAAAGGAGAATGTGAGTGTGTGAGAAAATGAATTATGGGCTGTACAGCTTCACACAGGGCAAGACAAATGGAAATGGTTTCTGCATTAATCAACTGTTATATCTAAACACATTCTGTCTCTCATATATAACAGGCATCCACCATTGTGATGGGGGAAAAAAAAAAGAAAGAACAACCTTTGCAACGATGCTGAGGCTTACCATGTAAACATCAGACGTGTGAAATGTGTGGGATTGTGCTAAATGCAATTTAAAAGGAACAGGTCAACCAAAATGTCAAATTGTTCCAAATCTGTATAATGCTTTTTTGTTCTGTGAAGAATTTGTAAAGACTTGTTTTGGCAGTTCTTTTCCATATAATATAAGATGATATTCACCATAATCTTGCCTTCTGCCTTTGAAATAAAGTATAAAATTCATATGAACTACAACCAAGAACACTGATCTCATGTCCTAATATAATCATGTCAGACTTCCTATAATGATGCCGTCATCCTAATGAGGCCATATTTGATTTTTAAAACTGCATGCTGAAAAATTTTCTGTGAATTAAAGACTTATGTTTCAGACTTATGTCATACGGACTTAATTTAATGTTGCTTCTTTGTTATTTTGGAGTTTGCCGCTCTCAGTTCTCATTCACATTTACAGTAATGTACAGCAAAGAGTGTCTTGAATAGTCTTCAAAGTGTCACCATTTATATTCCATAGAAGGAAGTACACAAACATCTATGGTTCTATGACGAACCTTTAACATCATTGGAATGTGTATATTACACAAAAGGCTCTTTATAGTGGAAAAGGTTTTTTAAAATGTTCTTCACAATAAGAAAATTGAATCTTATTAGAACTGTTCATTAAAATGTTCATTAGGGAACCAAAAATGGTTCTTCAAATGCACCGCTGTAAAAACAGCAGCAGCGTTTATTTTTAAGAGTACAAGATTTAAAATGAGATAAGAGTGAGAAAATTATGTCAGAATTTCTATTTATAGATGAACTCTCCAGATAAGTGGTGACTTTTCTTCAGTAAACAGTTTTGAGAGCTGTGGTTGACATAGGTTTTTTTTTTTTGGAAAACACCACTTCGTTTTCGACCTTCTTCCGCTCCATCTCTTCATGCTGCATTTTCACATGCAAGGAAACCACAGCTAGGTATGTGGTTTCAAATCAAAATATCTTTTCTATCTTGCAAATGGCTAATGGTTGTTTTACTTTGTTGCTCAGTCTTTACAGATTGCTGATACTGAGCCCAGTGCCTATTGAAGGCCGCCTGTTTTCACGGTTTACCGATGACATCTTCTGCAAAAGTGACTCTCTGAATGTCCTGCACATGAAAAAGTAGATGACAGGATCCAGACACACATTAAGGGCGGACAGGAAGAGCGTAGCTTCTTTGACCTGGAAGAGAATGAAGCGGTTGTAGGCGCTAAAATCATCCTTGTGGTTTTGGCTAAGTGTGTAGGGTACACGACAAACGTGGTACGGAACAAAGCAGAAGACAAAGACAGCCAGCAAGCTAAAGATGCTTCGATTTGATTGCTGTCTCGCCTTACTGCTGTTCTGCTGCACGCGTTTGTAAGAGCGGTAAACATGACAAGCAATGGAGGTGTAGCAAAACACCATCAACAGGAACGCCACCCAGAAGATTCCAACGTTGAAGTGGGCTGAAACTTCATGCCAGCGCCGACCCAGGTCGCTCTTCAGGGCCATGCAGGAGAAAACTTTAGGCATCGGCTGGTTGGTTAATATGGTGTTCGGCAGCATGAAGAACATCATGACGCACCAAGTTAGCAGAGCGAGAGCCTTTGCTACTGATACGCGCTGCAGAAAAGAAGACACACTGGAGGTACTGCGCACGATTTTGAAGTAGCGTTCCAAGCTGATGAGGCTCATGAAGGTTATTCCTGTGTACATGCTGAGATAGAAAAGCACAGCTGTGTAGCGGCAAACTATCAGCTTCAACTGCAAGCCGCCGTAACCGAGGTCGCCCACTACACGCCACGGGTAGGTAAACAACATCAGAATGTCTGCCACCACCATGTTTTTTAGGTAAACTACTAAGGCTGAGGAGGTGGGAACCCTGAAGAAGATCCAAGCGGCGAGTCCATTGAGAATGAATGCACAAGCGCAGACGATGGTGTAGAGCACTGGCAGAACCTGATGTGTGAACACGCTGCTGACGTTCGTGCTGTTTTGTGGTGCTGTCTGTGTAGTATTGATGTAGTCCATATCTAAAACGGAAAATGAAAGAACTTCTTTAGCTTTGATGATATCAGGAAATATTGTGACATGATTCAGTGTTGTAACTTCTGCTAGACATTTTTTTGCTGATGTTCAGACATTAAAAGTGCCGTTTATGCCACTTTCATGAAAAATCTACATCTTTGTATAGTCCTTGCACTTTTTATGCTTTTATTTCTTCTTCAGATTCTCTCTGACGTCCACTTTAGCATACTTTAAAAAGTGTATTTATTTTGGAATTAATATACTTTAAAACAGCATACTTAATTGTGAATTGAATGTAATGTTTTCAAACTCTTAATTACAGGTAATTGCCATAACATGAAAATATATTCTAGTTAAAATGTATATTAATTGTATTTAGATGATGCTTTTCTAACCTACTTAAGCAGTACTTAAGTACATATTTCTATGTAATTTCATAATTAGTTCTGTCGTCTAAAATATCCCACTGGGCAAAGTTACGTCCAGCGGACGTCTTTTTGAAGTCTTTGCAGACGTTGAAAAGACGTCCACTGAGGAGCCAGAATGAAAGTTTTTATGACGTCTTTTTTTGACGTGTTCTGAGCGTCCGATATAGACGTTCATGAACCTCCATACAAGGTTAAAAACTAGTTCAAATGTGGTTAGCGGACATATATTTAACATCATTTAAGGTTCATTTAGACTTAATTTATACAGTTTCTGGACCAAATACACACTCTCAGGATGCATTAGATTTAAACTCATGTTATTTCAATGTAATTTACATTTGTAATTGCAAAGCAACTCACAGACATTGTGTTTGTCCAAAAATCAACTTCAATGAAACAGTGTTTAATTAAATGATCAAATAACTAGTGATTAAGCATTTGGTAAAATCAACTGCAAATCAAAGACAATAAATCTCTGAAGATCTCAGCAGAGGAGGATCAAACATCTCCACAAACAGCATCACCAGCTTCACTCATTAGATTGACTTTATTTCTGTCAGACATCTATAGCTTTTATTGATAATTACCAGAGTTTTAGATGTTGATATGTCTCATTTGAACTCACCATTGTGGTGGACAGTGTTTGCTTTAGTTGGAATCTTGGTCCTCGTACTTCTTGTGTTAGCTTTTTTAGGCCCTTGTAACAGTGTGTTTGTAAAAGCACGATTGTTGTGGCAGAGAAAACTGAAATCAAGTGTTAATATTTTCCTGTTAGTGATGACAAAATTGTAACAAAATTAATCTCTTATGTTGTGTTTGAACTGTTAAGTATATATTTACGAATGAAAAGCATGTACACAAAAATTGAGCAAGCTCGTCATATAGTCACACACAGACATCAAGATTTTGCGCATGAATCACAACAACGGTGACAATGAAAACAAAAAAACTCAGGAATTAAGGATGAGTTTGTTCTATGAAGCCACCCATCATGCATTGCAGCATGAAGCTTTTTTGTTTGCTTTGATTGTCACCGTTGTTGTGATTCATGTGCAACATGATGTGTTTTCTCAAAATATCTCATGCACATGTATTTTGTCTTCACGATAAACAATCATTTCAATGCTCTTGGTACAGTTTCACAAGGTTTGGTGGCTATAAATGCTAAAATATAAAACAAAACTTAAACATCAGACGCTCAATTTGTGATGATTTCACCATTATCAAATATAAGCTAATAATATCTGATCTTGCTTCATTTTGGCTTCCTTTGCCACAGCAGTTGTGTTTCACAAAGACACAGTCACGGCAGCCAATGAAAAGCTAACACGAGAAGTACGAGGACCAAGATACCAACCAGAGCAAACACTGTCCACCACAATGATGAGTTCAAATGAAACAAATACCAACATCTAAACCTCTGGTAATTATCAATAAAAGCTATAGATGTCTGACAGAAATAAAGTCAATCTAATGAGTGAAGCTGGTGATGCTGTTTGTGGAGATGTTTGATCCTCCTCTGCTGAGATCTTCAGAGATTTATTGTCTTTGATTTGCAGTTGATTTTACCAAATGCTTAATCATTAGTTATCTGATCATTTAGTTAAACACTGTTTCAGTGAAGATTCTTTTATTTTCATGATTTTTGGACAGTGTCTGTGAGTTGCTTTGTAATTATAAATGGAAATTACTTTGAAAAAACATGAGTTTAAATCTAATGCATCCTGAGAGTGTGTATTTGGTCCAGAAACAGTATAAATTAAGTCTAAATGAACCTTAAATGATGTTAAAAATATGTCCACTATCCACATTTGAACTAGTTTTTAACCTTGTATGGAGGTTGCATGAACATCTATATCAGACGCTCAGAACACGTCAAAAGAAGACGTCATAAAAACTTTCATTCTGGCTCCTCAGTGGACGTCTTTTCAACATCTGCAAAGACTTCAAAAAGACGTCCACTGGACGTAACTTTGCCCAGTGGGATGGTGAAGTGTACTACCAAGTGTTCTAACAAGCATTTATGGTAAACTAGAATAGACGTTTCAATAGAAATTAGACCAACGTATATTTCATGTATTTATATATATTTTTAATTGCACATTTGTAATGTTGTATTTGCAGTTATTACTTTTCAAATAATTGAAATTTAAATGTAATACAGAATAACACACAACAGTTAAAATTATAATTAAGTACTTTACATAGTTAGATAAAAATAAGTGCTTTAAAATAAAACTTTTAATTTGACATTATTATAAAGTGCACTTAAGCATTTTAGTAATATTATCTATTTTTGTAATAATATAATACTCAAATAGTATCAACTTTTAAAATTTTAAGTACACTACTGGTGCACATTCAATGCAATATAGTCAATAGAGTCGCCAACATTCTGTTTAATGTCTCTTTGTGTTTTCATGTTTTGTTACTTCCATGTGAACTACTGCATTGATTTTTTCCGTATACATCTGCTGGCTATATTTCAGCTTTTAATCAAAATTACCATTTGAATGTTTTTAGAAATAACACGGTGCTATTTGTAGCAAAACTGTAAATCCCTCAAAGTAACTTTATCACATATCCTGATATTAGAAGAAAAAAAATGATGAGTTTTCCATGATAAAAAGAAACTTACTTGAAGAGTTGAGTCAGCTTGTATCATGACACAGAATAAGAAGAAGCGTGTTGGGATGAGCCCTCACATGATATTTCAGAGGAAGGGGGCGTAGACTTTCATACAGGAACTAAAGAGTGGCTGGGCTTGTCTTGTGGGTGAACACTTACTCAGCACTGCAGGAGTTTCCTACCACTCATGTCTGTACACAAACAGCTTCCTCCTCCCTGTTCTCCAGAATAACCCACAGGACAATGTGATTGCTCTTTCATTGCTCATTGGAGTCAATAGAGTCCCAGTTGTGTTTCAATAAAGCATCAACTTTGTCTCAGACATTTCTAAATTCAAAAGAGCTTTATTGTCAGCTCATTTATATATGTACAATTACACACAAGAATGAATTAACATTTCGCTGGGACTCATGATGCTATAATGAATGTAAGTTTAAATTTTATTCAGCAAGATTGCAATAAATTGATCAAAAGTGATGTATGCAAGGTGTACAATAGCATATCTGATTTTAACTTAAAGCGCCATATACGTATGTAAAATAGCTACTTTTTACTGTAAACACTATAACTTGAAGTAACTTTAAATTTAAATACTTTGTAAATCAGTTTTGCAAATACATTCAAATCCAATAAAATAAATTACAGTATAAAAAGATCAGAACACACACACATTTACAAACATAAACAACTGATAACATTTACCAGTTGTCTGAAGGGGTTTCCTGGTTTATTATTATTATTATTATCTCTGTTAGATATTCCTATCTGAGGTTTCAGTGGGAGTTCAAAGCGGATATAAATATGGATGTTGTGTTTGTAAAGAAAAATTTAAGATGGTTTCCTCTCTCACCCCATGCTGAGAGTTGTGGAATATGAGGTACTAATAAAGAAGCATCATAATGCAGTTTTTGTGTTACACTGTGTTTTTTGAACACAGATATTATTTTTGCAATTCTGTTTGGTGCTGCTAGTGGTGAGGAAATTTAATTTACTCACCCTCAAGTTTTTACAAATCCATATGAGTTTCCTTTTTCTGCTGAACACTGTAGAACATATTGTTTAAAGAATGTGGGTAACCAAACAGTTACTGGTCCCCACTGACTTTCAGAATATTTTTATTTATTTATTTTTTTTCATAGAAGTGAGTTGTTACCACAAACTATTTGGTTACACACATTCTTCAAAACATCTTCAGTTCTGCTTTGTACATACAGGTTTGGAACAACATGATGGTGAGCAAATGACAGAATTTTCATTTTTGGTAAACTATCCCTTTAATTCAATTTACTAGAGCTCTTTATCTCATTTGGATTGGCAAAATCTTTGAAGGTTAAGCTGTGCTCTAAAGGTCTTGCAAAATACAAAGTAAATAAGTGGATCCAAGCAGGCGTTTAGTACTGTGAGCAGGACAGTCAGCTCCTTCAGGATGTAGAAAACCTGCTCTGCTCTGCAGTCTTGCAGTAGGGGTTTGATGAACACGTACGGCAGTCTCACCAGATGATACGGCACAAAACACACGCAGAAAACCACCATCAGAACTCGCATGTTACGCTTTGACTTGCTGAGCTTAGCGTTACCAGGCTGATCCGGCATTGTGCGCTGAGCTTGACGAAGCTTCTGTACATTCAACCAGTAGAACAGAATCAGGGATACCAGCACCAACAAAAACAATGGAAAGCAAATGATCTGCAAGGCCAAGTAGATCTGTTTGAGTAAGCTGTTATGAAAGCTGTCACAGTCGAAACCACTGTGGGCAGAGGTTTGTTTATCAGCGCTGACAAAAGCAGCAATGTAGGAACAATTTGAGCACAGCAGGACAGCCCAGGTCACGATGCAGATGTAGCGTGTCGAACGGACTGTTTGCAGTATGTGAGTCTCCAGTGGCCGGGCGATCTTCATGTACCTGAAACAAAAGAGCAGTGAATCGTAGAATACAGAGAAATATGTCATATAGAACTATGGCCATCCTCAGAAAGCAATGCTGTTTGTGTCTCTATGATTTGCTACTGATAATTTCAATAAACTTTCAACCAAACAGACACTTTTATCCAAAGCAACTAGCATTGCATTTAAGGTATACATTCTATCAGTGCATATAAAACAATAATCAAATTAAAATCTGGTGTTACTTTTTATTTATTTGACAATGCTGAATTTGTCTTTTTGTCTCTTATTTACTGTTCAACCCTGTAATGCTGTGTTAAAACAAAGTTATACATTACAAAATTGCATTACTCAGATGTAAAAACCCTTTCAGCCCAAATGTGAAATATGCCTCAGGCTGAAGCAAATGTAAATTCACATCTGTACAGTAGAGGGCGCATCTCAAATAGATGTCAGTCAAGTATATGAAATATACAAAATATGAAAACAAAGTAACTGGTGTTACTTACTTGAAAAAGTAGCTCAGATATTTTCTTGTGAATTAAAAAGTAATGCGTTACTTTACTAGTTAGTTGAAAAAAGTAATCTGGTTATGTAACTCACGCGTACTTGTGATGCATTACCCCCAAAACTGGCAATAATGTCATCAAAACATCCGGTAGTGTGGGTTTTCCAGGTAACAATGTATAATGCATGTTATTTTTTGACAGACATCGATGTTGTGATATTCAAATGATGTAGATTTGAAAACAGATGGATCATAAGTTAATAATTATTTATTTTTTAGTATTCAATGAAGTGACTGATGCCCATGTGTTGTATTAATGTTTTCAGTTGTAATAGTTTTGACGAATGTGATAACGTGCGTGAGGGATGAACTATGACTGATTTTTGGGTATTATAAAACGTGCTGGAGACATTTGAAATGATTTTGACTTATTTTACAGAACAAACATTATTTAAGTTATTTCATGGCATAAATATTTATGTCACTCAGAGACAGGCATATTTAGCTTGCCAAAAATTTTACAATAAGCTGTCACGATTTAATTGAAAATCAAGTTATATTTTTTACAAGCAAATGATGAACATCCATACCTGTTTGCAGCGATGTAGCCCATGAAGAGAATACTGGAGTACATGTTGAGGTAGGAAGCTGGAGCACCAAAGTTACAGTAGATACGCTGAATTTCCATTGAACTTCTAGCATATTTAGCGATGCGTAATATCAAACACAGGCACACAAACAAGTCGGCTATAGCCAGATTCTTCATATAGATTGTGATGCTGGATTGATTTGTAGCTTTGCAAAAGTACACATAAACTGTAATGCTGTTGAGCACTAGGCTTGCCAGGAAAATCACTGTGTATAAACATAGGAAGAATGAACGAGCTGGCATTTCAGACAAGCCACAAGGTCCTTCAGTTGAATTGGTTGCGTTTTGGTCCATGATGGTTACTTGCTGGACAGTGAACCAGAAACGGGATAGATTGGTACCTATACTGCAAGAGAGATTGCAATATATTTGTATTTATAACAATTATATATACAGTCATGGCCAAAAATATTGGCACCCTTGGTAAATATTATCAAAGAAGGCTGTTAAAATGAATCTGCATTGTTAATCCTTTTGATCTTTTATTTAAAAAAATCACAAAAGTCTAACCTTTCATTGGACAATAAGAATTTAAAATGGGGGGAAATATCATTATGAAATAAATGTTTTTCTCAAATACACGTTGGACACAATTATTGGCACCTCTAGAAATTCTTATGAGTAAAATATCTCTGAAGTATATTCCCATTCATATTCAAAATTGAGCACATCAGCGTGATTATGAACATGAAATTATCCAGCCATGGCTTCCTGTTTCACAAAAATATAAATAGGAGGGAAAACAAAGCCCAAATTCCCTTAATCATCCAACACAATGAGAAAAAACAAAGAACATATTTCTGATATGCAGCAAAATATAATTGAGCTTCACAAATTAGTGAAGTGGCTTTAAGCAAAGAGCTAGAGCAGTGAAAATTCCCATTTCTACCATCAGGGCAATAATTAAGAATTTCCAATCAAAACTGCCTGGAAGAGGACGTGAGTCTATATCGTCCTAATGCACAGTGAGAAGGAGAGTTTGAGTGGCTAAAGACTCTCCAAGGACCACAGCTGGAGAATTGCAGAAAATAATTGAGTCGCAGGGTCAGAAAACCTTAAAAAAAAATTGTCAAACAGCACCTACATCAGCACATGTTGTTTGGGAGGGTTTCAAGAAAAATTGTCCTCGCTCATCCAAAAACAAACTCCAGCATATTCAGTTATCAGACACGACTGGAACTTCAAATGGGACTGGCTTCTATGGTCAGATGAAACTAAAATATGAGCTTTTTAGCAGCAAACACTCAAGATGGGTTTGGTGAACACGTGGATAAAAAGTACCCCATGCACAGCAAAATCCCCAGTGTTAATTTAACACTCTGAGTGTTGACTCACTGGACTCATATAAACACTGAAGCAGTGTTAAAGTGAATGAGATAATTAGGTGATTAATTGAGTGATGATTGGCCATTATTGAAGACACCTGATGTTAATGAGCAGAATCACCAAAGGAGAAAATCTAAATTTGTATGCCACCATTATAGTAGTATGTGTTTGCATTAGATGGGATCTTGACCCTTGACTTTTTAATTTTAAATTTTGTTTGGCTGTTTATCTAAATTATAACAGCCAGACAAGCCAAGAGCAAAAATCATCAGGTGGTGATAGTTATGTTTTAACATAATCATCGTTTGACTTGAGTCATTTAACTTATTTAGAGTCTGATCTCTGAGTTGTACTAACTTTATTGGTTGCAACAGCTCTCTGGTTCCACAGCGAAAGCTACTGTATTTTCTATACATTTTGTAGTGGTTTATTGCAAGCTGTTCTGATTTAAAAAAAAAAAAAAGTCTTTGTTTTAGGTTAGACACAGACATCAAGAATCAGCGTCTGAATCTCAACTACGGTGTAGTAAGAATAAAAAGTTACAAAGACAATTCAGCTCATAATTTATTCATGCCGCAATGCATGATGGGAGCCAATGATGACTTTTTATTGGCTACAACATGCTTTTTTGATGGTCACCATTGTTGTGATTCTCACGCTGATTCTTAATGTTTGTGTGTCTAAATTAAAGTTTTTTATTTTTTTTTTTTATGTAGGAGTAACTTCTGAAATCATCTGTGTGATTATGCCAAAAATGCCAGCTCTTGTATTTTTCACCTTGTTTACCTAATCACTAAAGAAAACCTTACTCACATATTCAGGTCACTACATGATGACTAGTTCGAATCATAATCAACACCACATGATCATCTTTTCTCTGGTTTGTCTGGCTGTTATAATTTAATTATAACAAACAGAACCTAATGTTTAAAATGTAAGGGTCAAGATCCCAACTAATGCAACCACTGACCACTAAAATGGTGACATACAAATTTTGATTTTCTTCTTTGGTGATTCTGCTTGTTAACATCAGGTGTCTTCAATAATGGCCAATCATCACTCAGTTAATCACCTAATTATCTCATTCACTTTAACACTGCTTCAGAGTTACTTTTAACACTGCTTCAGTGTTTATATGAGTCCAGTGAGTCCACACTCAGAGTGTTAAATTAACACTGGGGGTTTTGCTGTGTGTGTACAATAAAATAAACTGCTGTATTGTTGATGTTGTGGGCCTGTATTTCTGCTGGAGGTCCTGCACATCTTGATTAGACGTATGGCATCATGGATTCTATCGAATACCAACAGATAAAAAATCAATAAGTGACTGACTTTGTTAGAAATCTTATAATGGGTCATGTTTGGATCTTCCAACCGTACAATAATCCAAACACAACCCTCAAAAACTACACAAAAATGGGTCACTGAGCACAAAACCAAGCTTCTGCTGGTCATTCCAGTCCTCTGACCTGAACCCTGTAGAACATGAGTAGATTCCCACCTCCATGTTGGTGCTTCTTCTCTTCAGTTCACTCAAGTCACCTTTATTTATATAGCGCTTTTAACAATACAGATTGTGTCAAACCACTTAACAGTATCAAATTGGAGGACAGAGTGTCAGTAATGTATAATGATAAGATTAAACACTCAATTTTCAGTTAAAAGCATTTTATTATTGAATTCAGAGACGTCATTGTCTAGCTCAGTTTAGTTTGAATAGTATCTGTGCAATCAAATCGACGATAATCGCTAGAAATTAAGTCTGAGCGAGCCAGAGGTGACAGCGGCAAGGGACCAAAACTCCCTCTGTGACAGAATGGAGAAAAAAACCTTGGGAGAAACCAGGCTCAGTTGGGTGGCCAGTTCTCCTCTGACCAGACGAACCAGCAGTTCAATTCCAACCGCAGCCATGTCAGATTGTGTGAAGGGCTTATCTGATTCCCGTGGTCTTGTCCCAATGGAGCATTTTAATTTATAATTTAATGTATTTGTTATATTTGTGTTTTATTCATTATTTTAAGTTTTTCATTTATATGATTTATTTGCTATAGTTGTCTAAATCTAAAGGGTCTGGAGTGATTCTGGATGAAGGAATGGTCTCTGATCTCTTGTCAGGTGTCTCTAACCTCATCAGGCATTATAGGAGAAAATTTAGAGCTGTTAAACTGGCAAATGGAGGTTTCAAAAAGTATTGAATAAAAGGGTGCCGTTAATTGTGGCTAATGTGTATTAGAGAAAAACATTTATTTCATAATGATATTCCCCCCTATTTTAAATTCTTATTATCCAATGAAAGGCTGTGAAATTTTTAAATAAAAGATCAAAAGAATGAACAATGCAGATTAATTTTCACAGCCTTGATCATATTTACCAAGGGTGCCGATATTTTTGGCCATGATTGTATATATATATATATATATATATATATATAACACAAATGTATGTATATATATATATATATATATATATATATAAACAAAACATTGAAACATATATTTTGCGCTATTTTAATCTAATAACATACATTTATGTATGTCACATTATTTTTTTGTCTATAACACAAATTAACATATATTTTTGAATAAAATTCAATTAAAAAATGAACTTATAAAATAGATCATTATTGTCATAATCACAATGTAATTTTGATCTCTTGGCTATTCCATGAACATTTGTATTTAGTCTAAATGTAGGCTGCTGAAAGACTGGAAATGTATTTTCTTTCCCGGAAATACATTTTGAAATATATTTTGGTATATGAGGGTTGAAACTAAATATATTTTCTATTTCAAAAATATATTTCATAGAGATTTACTGTTTACAACATATATTTAAAATATATTTTGATTACTTTTTAAAACTTTTTTTTTTTTTTTTTGCTGTATGGAAAACAGACATTTTTCAAATATGCTTTGTGCATCCTCACAGTTAAATTTGGAATATATACTCAAAATAAAGGAAATAACATCATTGTTAACTTTGATGTCAATTTTGAAGGAATGGAACAGTTCATAGACCTATACAAAACCACAGTAAAGGAGTCCATGTACTGTATGGCCTATATTAAATAGCAGAATGTTCATGTATTAAATACACTTGAAAGATAAACAACATTTTGTTTCTTTATCTACATACTACATATCGAGGGTTGAGAACCAGAAAGGCGTAAGTGACATTTCACCAACTTTACAGGAGAGCCAAAACAAAAATTTTACCATAGTTTGATCTAACTTTGTGTACCGATTTCAATTGTTTATAATAAAAATGTGTACACTCATGGATGACAGTAGAAAGAGCTCATTAAGAGCTTTCATTTCACCAAAAATGTCACTTACGCCCTTCTGGCTCTCACCCCTACACTGTAAAACCCAACAAGTTAGAGTAAATCAAACCGTTTGAGTAAACCAGTTCCCTTTAGCTTAAACCATGTTAAGTCTTAAAACTTGCAGTTAAGTGCTGATTGAGCATTAGTGATAAACACCTGTTGTTAACAAACAGAACCACTGACAGAAAGAGAAACACAAGAACTACTACAACTGACTTCAGCCATAGCCTTAGATGAAATCCACTGAAATAAAACACATTAAATCTACTAAACTAAAGCAGACACTGATCTCTAACATGGTTACTTCAAATGAAACAAATCAACATCTAAACCTTAGTTAATTCTCAATAAGATCTTGTGTAGATGTCTGACAGAAATAAAGTCAGTCTGGTTATTAATAAGTGGAGGTGGTGATGCTGTTTGTGGGGTTGTTTAATCAGATTTTGATATTTAATGTATTTTATTTCAGTTGATTTCACCTAAGGCTGTGACTAAAGTTAAGCCCGGCTCACACTTTACTCAAAAAAAAATGATTCGGTTTAAATTTACATTTTATGTAATTCAATTGCATAACAATTTTCCATCCATTTAGATTACATAGTTTTAACATAATCAAATCAATAAACTTAATGTGGTTCATATGCATCAGTTATACGTGAATGAAATAGGTAAGTTTTATGTAATAATTCACAGCAAAGTCCCCACACTGCTCAGTGTTCATGTGTTTCCACACTACAGAGTGTTCAAGTAGAATTGAAGCAGTGCTGGAGTTAAGGAGATAATTATGTGATGATTGATCATTAATGATGAACACCTGCTGTTATCAAGAAGAATCACCGAAGGAAAGAGAAACACAAGAACTACAACTGACTTCAGCCACAGCTGAAGATGAAATCAACTGAAAAAAAGAAGACATTAAATCTCTCAAGATCTGATTAAACAGCATCAGACTGACCAGATTGACTTTATTTCTGTCAGACTTCTAGAGAAGCTCTTATTGAGAATTAACAGAGGTTTAGATGCTTTATAGTTTTGTTTGAAATCACCATCAAAGAGACCAGTGTTTCCTTTTGTTGGGCTCTTGACCCTTGACATTTTGGTGTTAATATTACACTGGTTGCTTTAATTGTGTTCATATGAAACACACTGAGCTTAGCGAGGGAAGCCAAGTGAAAAAGAGTTGTGGTTAGATGATCCACTGACATAATTTCAAGTTGCTTCATATCTTGCAGTATTGTAAACATCAGAGAAATTGAATAATTTACAAATCACTTTGTGCACAAAAAGTTTTCGTCTGTAGCAATTCCAAGACCACAGACATCAAGAATCAGTGTATGAATCACAACAATGGTGACAGTCAACAAAATATTCAGATGAAACTCTGAATATCACAAAACAAGCTACTAAAAGTCACAACTATAACAGCAAGAGTAAAAGAAAATAGTAAGAATAAAAGAAAATAATCAGACAATTCAGCTGCGTTGTTTATTCATGCTGCAATGCATGTTGGGATACATGGGAGAGTCTTGTACTATGCTGGTACCCAGCATGCATTGCAACATGAAGCATTTTGTTGACTGTCACCATTGTTGAGATTCATACGCTGATTCTTGATGTCTGTGATCTTTGCATTGATACAGATGAAAACTTTTTGTGCATGAAGTGATTTGTAAATTATTCAAATTATCTGATTTGACAATACTACTGGATTTGAAGCTACATAAAAAATCTAAAGCAGTACTACATACAATCAGATGTTGAACTTGAAATGAGGTCAGTGGATCATTTGCCCACAACTTTTTTTTTTTCTTAGCTTCGCTAGCTAAGCGTGTTTTATATAAACGCACAGTTAAAGCAACCAGTGTAACATTAACACCAAAATGTCAAGGGTCAAGAGCCCAACAAAAGGAAACACTGGTCTCTTTGATGGTGATTTCAAACAAAACAATAAAGCATCTAAACCTCTGTTAATTCTCAATAAGAGCTTCTTTAGAAGTCTGACAGAAATAAAGTCAATCTGATGCTGTATGTGGAGCTGTTTAATCAGATCTTGAGAGATTTAATGTCTTCTTTTTTTCAGTTGATTTCATCTTCAGCTGTGGCTGAAGTCAGTTGTAGTTCTTGTGTTTCTCTTTCCTTCAGTGATTCTTCTTGATAACAGCAGGTGTTCATCATTAATGATCAATCATCACATAATTATCTCCTTAACTCCAGCACTGCTTCAATTCTACTTGAACACTCTGTAGTGTGGAAACACATGAACACTGAGCAGTGTGGGGACTTTGCTGTGAATTATTACATGAATCTTACCTTTTTCATTCACGTATGACTGATGGATATGAATCATATTAAGTTTATTGATTTGTTTATGTTAAAACTATGTAATCTAAATGGATGGAAAATTGTTATGCAATTGAATTACATAAAATGTCAATTTAGACCGAATCATTTTTTTGAGTGTGCGATTTTGGCCACGATTTGGTCGTCTGAGACAAATTTTGCAAATCCTAAAAGATTCCTATAATCCTAGGCTAAAATCCGTAGTCTTTGATCGCTGGTTTGACATGTTCACCGACAGCCGATTAATGGCTGTTGCGATCAAATTTCACCTCAAATGAAATTCTGGCAGTGTCAGAAGGTTTGGCGCACAGTCCTACGATGAATGTCGAACTGTCTCTGTTTTCCAAGACAAGCTATGAGCAGAATTAATGCTAGAGAATTATTCTATCCGCTATAAACTCCTCACGGAATTCATCTGATATTTTGCCTTTCTATATAAACACTGGTTGCGCCGCTGTTTTCATGTGGGTGTGTAGAGCTGCATACAGTATTCTTCTAAATGCGCCGGTATTGCCACCGTTCATATACTTTTCATGATAGCCAACATTTCGGTCCCGCATGCAATGCAGTTCGCAGTCAAAACTCTAGACAAGTTTTTCTTGCGCGCACCCGTTTTTAACTCATCTTGATTGTCGTAGAGTCTCAACCACTGATAAGTTTAAACAAACTCAACCAAAATAAGTTTAAATCTTGTATTTTGCACATAGGAAACAGAATCTCTAACCTCCACCTTCATCCTCCCACTTTATTAATGCCCTAATTACTTTATTATCTCTGTTACATTAAGTATTAAAACAAGTCCAGCGACGCTTAAAATAACTAGATCTGGCAACATGGCGGAGTGGAGGCTGCACTTGCACCAAGCTCCTTCACTCCTGCCTTTCGCAGCTGCTGCGAGTCAGCCACATGAATTTATTCAGCGACATGATTTAATTTTGTTTTTTTTTTCATAAGGTTTTCAAATTTTATTTTTGAACATGAAACATTTACGGAGGTCTGGACCTCATACCTGTCTATGGGCCTGGATGTGTAAAGTGAATGAGTGTAAAAACGCATGACATTTGCCATTTTCGTGAATGTATTACATTTAATTATACAAGACAAGGAAAGCGATGTTTGATCAAGGCTTTTGAAGAGTCCAAATTATTTGTTGCATTCTGTTGATTAAAAAAAAACTCGTAAATGATCACAGACTCCCACAACACATGATCTAAATTACTTAAAGTTCAAGCCAGCTTTATTGTCATTCTGCTATGATAGGCTACTGAACACTTTCTTTCCATTTCTGTTTCTTTTTTTTTTCTTTTTTTTGTTGCTGTTATTACTCTTATTTGAGATTATGGATGCTTGTCTCTTGTCAAATTTGTACACAAAGTTTCACATTCCAGTTTCACTGGAAAATAAGAAGAACAAAGTTATTTTTCTTTTTTGATAAAGTTTAAAATAGAAGATATTTACAGTTATAATTTTAATAAAAAAAATAATACTTTCTTTAGTTATACAAGGCATATTTGTTAAATGAAAACTACGGATCAAACAAATGTGCATTTAAAATGGTATTTTCATGTAATTTGACAAACTTCAGGTTTAAGCCACGCCCACTTCCGGATCTATCCGAATACAGATACAGATACAAATAATTTTGAGATTGTCACAAATACAGATACAGATACAGATACAAATAATGGCTCCGCTGCACACCCCTAAGTACAATCCTAAAGGACTTTTAAAAAATCGCAGTGTGAGCCTGTTCTTGTGTTTCTCTTTCTCTCAGTGATCCTGTTTGTTAACAGCAGGTGTTCATCGCTAATGCTCAATCAGCACTTAATTAATCACTTAATTACTTAACTGCAATGTGTATCTTATTTTATTGAACTCAACTGAAATAAGTTCAGAGCACTCATAATTGTTAGTTTTAAAAACTTAAATGGTTTAAGGTAATCTGTTTCCTCAAACGATTTGAGTTACTCTAACTTGTCTGGTTTTACAGTGAACTTTGACAGTCTCACCAGAAATAATGTTCATGTCTTAGTCCACATATCTTGTTTCAGTTCGCTACACTTAAACCTCAATAAGGCCACAGTTCACCACACAGCCACTATTAATACTTCACGCCTCATAGACACACGAGTGATCATTTATGCTAACTTTTATTCATTATTTATGTATTCATTCATTTTTTTTCATTACTATACTCTTTTTTTTCTCTCTCTCTGTGGTCAGTTGTTCAATAGATTTGTTACATGCTATTCTAAAACCATAGAGAAAAAAACACATCTCATTTCGCTTTTCTATTCTGAGAATCATGAATCCACATATGAAAATCATGATTAAAATTTGAGCTTAATTAATTTATTTCTTACTCTCATTATATCTGTATAACTACTTTTGGGATACTTCTAGTCTCACATTACTTAAAACAAAGCAAGACTTACCGTAGCGCTCTACCTTGAGACTCTTCAGATGAACACTGTCGGCCACTTCCTTGAAAACAGGAACCTCGTCTTGAGTTTGTCAAATGCTTTATATGACGCAGTGAAATATTTGTTTGTTTGGTAAATGGGAAGAAAGATTAAATTGCATATTAGAGACACCGTGGGAGTTATGCACTCTTTAACAGTAAGGTTGGAAGAATCTGTAGAGAGTATAAAGATTTTTTTCTTTTCTTTTTTTTTGCTGCTCAAATGTGTAAGTTCCTCATCTCACATTGTTATCCTCCTCACCATATTGCATTCATCTAAATAAAGCCAAATGACCTTTCAGCTCAGTATTTACTTCAGCTTGTTTGCAATGCAACTCCGCATTAGTTCTTGTGTGTTTTCTCAGGACAGCGATGACCTCCGGCTCTGCTGGATTCTGACCCTCTTAGTCCCCTGGAATCAAGACAGTGTTTGTCTTTCTCAGCTTTCCTCTTTACTGGGAAAATTTCCTTTTTTTCTGTTGGTCACTGTGGAGGTCGGGAAATCTCTGCCTTTGGTGTACCATAGACATAAAAACAAGACATAAATAGTGTATAACAGAAAAGATAAAATTGCACACATCACTTACAAAGCATGAAACACGCAGGTCAAAAGACAAATGTCAAATTATTCAGACACTTAAGGACTAGCAAGCATCTTGAATTTTTGTAAACTGATCAAAAATGACAGTAAAGACATGCATAATGTTAAAAAAGTTTTTTCTATTTGTCAAAGAATCCTGAAATGCAGTACAACTGTAACTTAACATTGCAATGCAGCTCAACATTGAAAATAATCAGAAAAATTTCTTGAGCAGCAAATCATCAAATTAGAAGAATTTCGGAAGGATCATGTGACACTGAAGTTGAATGCATAACTTTGCATTTAAAATTAAAATTAAAATAGAAAACAGTTATTTTAAATTGCAATATTATTTCACAATATTACTGTTTTTACTGTATTTTTGATTAAATAAATGCAGCCTTAAAGAGCAGAAGAGCCTTCTTTCAAAAACATATTTATGGGTTAAACCAGAGATCTTTTACTAAAATGGAAATAGTAATGCATAAGACTAAAGCATTTTTCTTAATAAATACATAAATATATCCACAAGCAGAAAAACTGTGATGGCTCATGAGTCGCCTTCATAAAGCCAACAGCCTTCCTGTCATCAGATCTTAAAAAACAACAACAACAACAACAACAAAACACAACAACAGGTGTTTTGTTAAAATTTAGAAAATAGTTATGCAGAAACTGAAACTGGCAGATGAAATAAACTGGGCACTCGGATTCAAAGACTTTTCTAGACAGTGTGGTTCAAATGATGTAAGCAGAACATGAGTGCAGATTTAAGCTGTTGGTGGCACTAATAAGGCTTTATATTTAAATATAATTTAATACAAAGTATGTATTTTATAAATGCTTTTAACATCACTTTATATTTCAGTCAAACCCTGCAATTTGAAAAGGACTGTGTTTGCGCTTGTGTAAACTGAAAGTGAGAATTTGTTTACTGGAAATTGCGTCACTGTCTATTTGAAGGTTTGATTAACAGAAAGATGAGTCAAACGAGTTGTGAAATAACAGCAGCTGAATCTTGTGATTTGTTGGTTGATTGTGGTGTTTTACAGTCTAAAACATATGGTTTGGTCTGGTCTCTGTCCTTGGTGCTGAACCACATCAGGTGTGCTTGCCAGACTCAGGCTGAATGCTGAATGTAGGGAAGTCAGTAGAAACTGAAACAAACGTTGGGTTAGCTGTTTTCCCCAAGAGGAACAGTCCTTTGTCTTGACATGAGAACATGTTTCTAGGAATGCAATAATATTCTTTCCTAAGAGTTCCTTAGGATATGATATATGTTTCTAGGAAATGCTTGTTTTGTTTACTGTGTTGAGACGTGCTGAAGTTGCGTTTGGTCTTGTACTGTATCGCATACCTTGTCAGTATTGTTCACTTGCTTAGCCCTTTGTTGTGATAAACATTAAAGTGTCCCATACCAAAAAGTAGTATACTTTGAGTTTATTTTATTAAGCATACTTAAGTGAAGTTCAAGTATATTTTTAAGTATACTTTAAGTAGTAAGTACACACATATCAGTGTACTAGTAGTATACTCGTAAGTGTACTATTTCAAAACTCCTTGGGACTAAATTGGCTCACTTTTTAGTATCTAAAAGTATACTTGTACACAGTAAAACCTCCAGTGTTAAATCAACACTCCCAGTGTATATATAATCCACACTCAGAGTGTTAAAAAAGTATCACTGAAGCAGTGTTAAAGTTAATGAGATAATTAGTTTAGTAATTCATCGAAGCCACAGCCTTCGATGAAATCAACACAAGATAAAAGAAGACATTAAATCTCTCAAGATCTCAGCAGAGGATGATTAAACAACTCCATAAACAGCATCACCAGCTTCACATGTTACTAACCAGATTGACTTTAGATCTTGATGTTTTAGTTGTGTTTGAATTACCATTATCGAGGTCAGTGTTTGCTTTATGCCGAGTTCACACTGCACGATTTTAGCACGATTTTTTACTCGCCGACAGGTTTTGATAAATCGCTGGCAAATGCCCGAAATCGGAGGCAAATCGCTGCTCGTTCACGCGAGTGAAAATCGCGCAGTGTGAATTATCAAAGACGCGATCTGAGGGAATCACCGACGCCTGTGAAATATTAGACATGCTAAATATCTGGAGCTGTCGGCGAGACACAATCCTGCTGTGTGCAATGATTTCTGACTGAAAACTACATCGGTGATGACCTGCAGCCAATGAGAGACAAAGATACAAGGCAGAGGGAAGTTCGGGGAGGAGTTATAGACCAAAATATCAGTACTTTATAGATACAATTATATCATACAGAAACAAGCACAACCATTTGCTTGACCAGCCGCAACATCAGCATAACAGTTACTGGAAAATTATTATGTACCTCCACCTCTTTGTATGTTGATTGTCACCATTGTTGAGATTAATATGCTGATTCTTGAAGTCTGTTTGATGAAGAAAAACAAAACTTTCAGTGCAAAATAAATGTCAAAACTCTTTCAGATTAATATTAAATTGTCAGACGTTAAACTATGTATATCATAAACTCAACAAGATCAACTAATAAATCTACCAGTGACTATACTCCAAATTACATCAGTTACTCAAGCTACTATACGCTGATTACAACTTTATAGAAACGTAACCAGCCCTGATCTCATTTTCTCTTGGCTTTTTGTTTTGTTTTGCCATAACTAACATGTCTAAACAAACACGCAGTTACGGCAACCAAAGTATTTGCATTGTTTTAAGTCAAGGGCCAAGAGCCCAACTAAAGCAAACACTGACCTCGATAATGGTAATTCAAACGAAACTAAAACATCAACATCTAAAGTCAATCAGGGGCCTGTTTCATAAAACAAGTTTACCATATAAGCCAGGTTTATTTCAGTTAGTCTGACTTATTGTCAGTTGATTTGGTTCAAAATAAGTCAGACTAACTGAAATAAGCCTAGTTTATTTGGTAAACTTGTTTTATGGAACAGGCCCCTGGTTAGTAATGTGTGAAGCTGGTGATGCTGTTTGTGGAGTTGTTTAATCATCCTCAGCTGAGATCTTGAGAGATTTAATGTCTTCTTTTATCTTGTGTTGATTTCATCGAAGGCTGTGGCTGAATTCAGTTGTAGTTCTTGTATTTCTGCTCATCTCGTCTCTTTTTTTCTGTTCTTGTTTCCTTTCTTTCAATGGTTCAGTTTGTTAACAGCAGGTGTTCTTCATTAATGTCCAATCATCACTCAAGTACTACACTAATTATTCATTCACTAATCATTAACTTTAACACTGCTTCAGTGTTACTTTTTTAACACTCTGCACAGTAAAATCCCCAGTGTTAAATCAACACTGCTCAGAGTGTATTTGGTCCCACTCCAAATAGTGTTAAAGTAACACTGAAGCAGAGTTAAAGCTAATGAGATAATTAAGTGATTAATTAAATGATGATTGAGCATTAGTGATGAACAGCTGCTGTTAACAAGCAGAATCACTGAAGAAAAGAGAAACACAAGAACTACAACTGACTTCAGCCACAGCCTTTGATAAAATCAACTGAAATAAAATACATTAAATCTCTGAAGATCTCAGCAGAGGAGGATTAAACAACTCCACAAACAGCATCACCAGCTCCACTTATTAATAACCAGACTGACTTTATTTCTGTCAGACATCTACAGAAGATCTTATTGAGAATTAACTAAGGTTTAGATGCTGATATTTTATTGGTCAAAAAATGATGCCACCATCATGGAGGACGGTGTTTGCTGTAGTTGGGCTCTTGACCCTTGTATAACTTTTAATTAGTTTTGCTTCTAATTAATTGCAATAGTGTTTCACTCCAAACACTTGAACATTGCTGAAACAGAAGCTTGATGTAGCAGATTACACTTTCTGCTTATAAAAGACATGACTAACCAATGCAAAGTGGTTTCTCTTAGTTGTTCTTTGGTTATTGACTTAAGTTCATCAACTAAAAAGCAGACAAAAAATATGTAAGCATATATATACATAAAGTCATGTGTTGCTATATAATCCTATTTCTACAATAATTTCTAGCTCTATATTAAACATATAGAATCATAACATTTCAAAAAGTTGAGGAGTTTCCGCTCAAGCTCTTAGACATGAACACTTATCATATGATCCTCAACAGTGGTGACAATAAATATTTATATTGCAGTGCATGGTGGGAGTTTTTACTATGGTGTTACCCAGCATGCATTGCAGCTTGAAGAATTTTGTTGATTGTCACCATTGTTGAGATTCATATGCTGGTTCTTGATGTCTGTGTTTGTCTATATATAATGCAGTTGTTCAAAACATTTTATGCAGATGGTTTTAAAAGCATTCATGATAACTGTTGGCTGCAACACTTTCTCACACTGTAACATCAGCAAGTTAGTTGCGCATACCCAAAACATACAGTCTATCCAGTTCACAATGATTGTCTTCTCACACAGAAGCAGCTATGTGCTCAGTGTAAAGCACTGTTCTTTCTCCTTTACAACAACATATGCATTGTTGCAAAGAAAAAACACAACAAGTCAAGTGTCAAGAGCCTAACCAATGTAAACACTCATCTCCATGATGGTGGCATTGTTTTTGACCAATGAAGCATCAATGTTTAAACCTCTGATAATTTTCAATAAGAGCTTCTGTAGTCATCTGACAGAAATAAAGTCAATAATAAGTGGAGCTGGTGATGCTGTTTGTGGAGTTGTTTAATCCTCCTCTGCTGAGACCTTCAGAGATTTAATGTCTTTTATTTCAGTTGATTTTATCAAAGGCTGTGGCTGAAGTGAGTTGTTGTTCTTGTGTTTCTATTTTCTTTCAGTGATTCTGCTTGTTAACAGCAGGTGTTCATCATTAATGCTCAATCAGCACTTAATTAATCACATAATTATCTCATTAGCTTTAACTCTGCTTCAGTGTTACTTTAACACTATTTGGAGTGGGACCAAATACACTCTGAGCAGTGTTGATTTAACACTGGGGATTTTACTGTGTGAGTGTGGATTATATATACACTGGGAGTGTTGATTTAATACTGGAGGTTTTACTGTGTAGGTATACTTTAAGTATAACAGTAGTAAACTTTGAGTACATGACTAGTTTACATCAAAGTTTTTAGCTAGTACTGCAACTATACTAAAAGCAAACTCATAGGTATACTGATAGTTTACTAATTAAATACTTGTAGTATACTTTGAAGTTTACACTGTAAAGAAATGCTGTAAAATCTACAGAAACTTGCTGGCAATTTTGGTTGCCAGCAAGACTGTAAATTTACCAAAGTTCTGTAAATCAATAATTACAATTGTACTGTAAAAATACAACAACCTCTGGCATGCTGTAAAATTGCTGTGATGGTGTGTAAACACTTGGTTAACTTGTTTCATTTGAGTCCACTGAGAAGGAGTATTTCTTAGTATAAAACTGCAAACACTACAGTTGTAATAGCAAAGTTACTAAAACATTATTTTAATTCAAATCTTTGCAGTTTATTATCAGCTATAGCACACATGTATGTACTAAAGCCCTTAACAAAGAGATCATCACTGTATCAGCAAGTACGCTACTAGTACGCTGATATCTGTATCTTACTACTTAAGTAAAGTTCAAGTATATTTTTAAGTATACTTTAAGTATACTTAATAAAATAATCTCGAAGTATGCTACTTTTTGGTAAGGAGTGTTCAAGCACTAGCAAACGACAGTGTAAAGAAATACTCTGAGAGAAGCAGTCAATCAGCGGAATTTAAAAGCAGATTGTGTATTTATTTCTTGTCTCATTAGTGTTTAGCGCAGTTGTCATTGCTAGGAAACGTTTGTTTTGTTTACTGTGTTGAGATGTGCTGAAGTTGCGTTTGGTCTTGTACTGTATCGCATGCCTTGACATGTTGTGCGCTTGCTTAGCCCTTTGTTTTGATAAACATTAAAGTGTGTTCAAGCGCTAGCAAACGACAGCGTAAAGAAATACTCTTTGAGATAAGCAGTCAATCAGCGGAAGTTAAAAGCAGATCGTAAGTGTATTTATTTCTTGTCTGGTCAGTTGTCGTTGCTAAGAAACGTTTGTTTTGTATACTGTGTTGAGACGTGCTGGGGTGTATTCCAGGTTATGTGACATACCCGGGCATATTTGAGGATAACCTCAGCTTTCAGTTCCAAAATCCGAGGTTACTTTCAGGGTAAGTAACCACAGTAACTTGCTCTCCGAAGATAACCTGCTCCGGAGCAGGTTATGTTCCAGGGTTAGTTCACTTCAGCGCTATCAGCGCACGCATGATCTACTGACGAGCCTTCAGTGGGCGTGATAGCGCACAACATTATATAATATTAGATTATGTAATATCATATATATATATATATATATATATAATAAGCTATATTTATTACTTATTAGCACTTAATCATTAACATAAGGTAATATATTATTCTAATATAGCCTATCTTATTATATTTATTTTATTGGCAATGGCATTATATAACAGTTATCTGTATAAATTCTAAAACACTATGACAAGGTAATGTTTAATTTAGTATATTATATATATATTTATTACATTTTATATTATCATTTTCTATAATGTATTTCTATAATAAAAATACATATCTGATATGACTTAATATATAATTTGCATCAAACAAACAATATAATTCATATTCAATCTTAAGGTTTAAAGATTAAACGGGGGGGGGGGGGGGGGGATTAGAAATGATTGCACAACCATCAATTAGGTGGCGGTATGCACTAAGCATGTAAATGACCATTGAACAAAAGAAGAAGAAAGAAGCAGCATGGCGCGCTTATTCTTAGCGTCCGTTTCCATAGTGACTCGTCGATTCGTCACTCTGTTGAGAATGTCTTGAGTCTTAACCAGGAACATACTCTGAGTTGAATGAACTTACTCCTGGACGTGTTTTTGGAACCACATACCTCGAGTAAGCAAGAGTACTGAAAGTTCACGATTTAGCTGCAGGTAAGTTAACCGTGCTTCCTGGAATACACCCCTGAAGTTGTGCTTGGTCTTGTACTGTATCGCATACCTTGTCAGTGTCGTGTGCTTGCCCTTTTTTGTGATAAACAGTAAAGTGTGTTGTTACGTCCCAGGACATATTTTTATTGTTGTTTATTGTGTTATGGTACAAATGTGTGGGCGTGGTTGTGTGCCCTGTGTTGTGCTTGGTGTCTCTCTCTTTCCCTCTCACTCTGTTCCCTCTCAGGCTGAATCCCCATCTCCTGTAGCTCGTTATCAGAGCGTGCCTGTGGCTGAGAGTGGAGTACTGTATATGATGGCAGTCCAGTGTTTGCTACAGAGAGACACACTTCTCCCCTGCTCCAGACTGAACACCTTGGTGGATTGTTGCTTGTCCTCATATTTTGAGTTGTGTATTAGCAAGGCTAATAGTACTCCTGTGGTGAGCTGTGTCTGAAGACAATACTTGACTCTGTTTTTGCTTTGTTGAAAAGCTTAAGATAAGTAGCAGATAATATATTCTTTTTCTATATATTGGTGCGAGTTAAAAGGGAAGCTGTAGGGAGAGAGTGCCTTTTTCTTTGGATACTACTTTCATCCCTGTTTTTGGTTCAGTTGAGGGAAGTTTTATGTTGTTTATTTCTGTTTTCTTTAAGCATTTGAGGTAAGCTAGATGCTCTTAAAAAATAGTTAGTTAATAATTTTGTTTGTTATTTTAGGCCTTATTCTCTCCTGAGCCATTGCTCCCTATATCCTTATGTAAAACTGATTGTCCTAGACAAGAGGGGAACGTAACGTGTTCAGCTGAATTAAATTTCCATTTTGTCAAACCGGTATAAAAAAGGTTAGTATAACGTGGCAGCGGTTGCGGCAGCCTTTGTGTGAAGACGGAAGAGTGTAAAGACCATCGACTCTACCATGCAACTCCACTGTGCAGCGATACCGGCAAGGGACATAAGTATCGCTTTTGATTCGTCCTCTTTTCTACACCTTGCTTCAGTTCTGTTTCAGTTTTTATGACCAACTCTTACTATGTGTATTCATATCCCTACTATTACTACCACTCCTAAACCATGCATCACACACTATAGGCAGTGCAATCCTAACAACCTGCGCACCTTGCCTATGTCTGCTAATACACTACTTTCTTTTTCTATTGGTCTCTGGAATTGTCAGTCTGCAGTAAACAAAGCATCCCTTTTGATCTCAAGAGAGTGTTAACTACGGCTACTTACAAATCAGGCAACCAACTGGACCTTATATACACACGACACTGCTCCACTGATCATGTGCTGCTTACTCCACTGCACACCTCGGATCACTTCCTCCTTACTCTTAACCTCAACACACAGCCTTCCACATGTCATCTTTCGACATAACCTACGCTCAGTCTCACCCTCCCGGCTATCTTTCATCTTCGCTTCCTTCCTCATCCCTTGATGCCTTTTTTTTTTTTCTTGTATTTCATGGAAGACCGAAAGTCATATAGGTTTGAAATGACATGAGGGTGAATTAATATATTTTTCTATATTAGTAGTGATTATATTCCTTTAAAGGAAAAAATTGTCCAATAAATGAACATTTGCTGAAATTTACTTGCGATCAGCCCATCCAATGTAGATAAGTTTGTTTCTTTACTGGAACAGATTTGGAAAAAATGATCATTACATCAGTTGCTCACCAGTGGATGCTCTGCAGTGAATGGGTGCCGTCAGAATGAGTCAAGTCAAGTTACCTTTATTTATATAGCGCTTTTACCAATACAGATTGTGTCAAAGCACTTAACAGTATCAAATTGGAGGACAGAGTGTCAGTAATGTATAATGATGAGATTAAACAGTCAATTTTCAGTTAAAGGCATTTCATTATTGAATTCAGAGATGTCATTGTCTAGCTTAGTTTAGGTTAAATAGTATCTGTGCAATCAAATCGACGATAATCGCTAGAAATTAAGTGCATGAGAGAAATAAAAACATCACAATAATCCACAAGTAATCCACACCACTCCAGTTCATCAGATAACAAATTGTGAAGCAAATAGCTGCATGTTTGAAAGAAACAAATCCATCATTAAAGCATTTCTAACTTCAAACTGTTGCTTGAGTCCTCTATCCATAATAATGTTTGGTCTGAATCAGGAGAGAAATCTACACAGATCAAGAACTGTTTACAAGCAGTCCAAAACACCTCTAAACAAATACTTTGATGTGAGAGACAACAGGAGATGGACTTTTTAATTGGAGAAAGCATTCTTATAGATTATGGACTCTGTATTTTGACCAGAAGCAGCAGTTAAAGCGTCTTGATGGATTTGTTTCCTACACACATGCAGCTTTTGTCTTTTCAAGACATTAACTGATGGACTGGAGTGGTGTGGATTATTGTGATGTTTGTATCAGCTGTTTGGACTCTCATTCTGACAGCACCCATTCACCGCAGAGCATCCACTGGTGAGACAGTGGTGCAATGACACATTTCTCCAAATCTGATGAAGAAACAAACTCATCTACATCTTAGTGGGTGAGCACATTTTCAGCAAATTTTCGAATTTGGATGACCTCTTCCTTTAGGCATCTTACTCTGAGTGAGCTACCAGCACGATTAGATTGGTGAAGCTCTCTAATGCACGTGAGAGGCTGCAAGTTTACCGTTCCTGTGTTTTTTTCCTTCAAAAACATAATCCACTTTGAGTCATTGTGTTGGAGGGACAGAGTTTTACGTGTAAATATGTGGGTGTCCAAACAGAGCGGGTTTGAAAGAGCGAGAGGAAAAGTGGCGAGCTGTGACAGAGGAGACGCCAGCAGGGAGAAACAATATGAGGGAAAAGAGGAAGTAGAGAAGACAAATAAGACAGACTAAATTTATGAATTGCATCCTGAGAGTCCATAGCAGGGGTTCCCTCAGCTCAAAGCTATTTTTAGTCTGTTGTTTCCGGGAAAGCGCAGTGCAGATTCTGTTTGAAATGTAGGCCAAATAACGGTGAAGTTCACTTCCTTTTTGTAGTCAACACTTCAAATGTTATTATGATTTTGTGTACAGTTGTCTTTTAAAGCTGTGATCACACCATAATATTGCTATATGCAGTTAGTGAACAGGTAGAATGAAAATACTGTAAAACTCTTTTTTTTTTTCATTGTTCATACAGCTGCTGCAAATTGTATTATTTGTAATAAGAAAAAGAATAAGAAAAATTATTTCACCATACAGCAACAACAAAAATATGATACGCATAAATACATGTTCATATGTTTGGGGTTGGTAAGATTTTCTTTCTTTTTTTTCCCTCTGTTTTTTAAAGCATTTATCTGCACTCATTTAATTCTGTGAAATATTATTATAATCTAAAATAGCCTATTTTTATGTACATATATGTTATAATGTAATTTATTTCTGTGATCAAAGCTGAGTTTTCAGCATCATTACTCCAGTCTGCAGTGTCACATGATCCTTCAGAAATCATTCTAATATACTGATTTGCTGCTCAGTCACATTATTATTATTATTATTATTATTATTATTATTATTATTATTATTATTCATCAGTGTTGAAAACAGAAAAAGTTTTAAAATTTTAGAGACTGTGATATTTTTATTTTTTCAGGATTATTTGAAGAATAGAATGTTCAAAAGAACAACATTTATTTGAAATATAAATACTTTATAGCAATGTAATTGACTTCTTGTCATTTGTCAAAGACTACTGTCACTTTTCATCAATTTAATGTAGCCTTGCAGAATAAAAGTATTATTTTTTTAAATTTATTATTACAGTTTTTGTTGATTGCTAACACACTATAACTGATTCATTTGGCCCATTTTTCCAAACCATTCGTACAGTTCTCAAAACTTTTCACACATTTCACCCGTTTGCACACACGTTCCAATTTGCTCAGTGTTTTCTGCAAAACTCTACACAAAAATGCTATCATTTTGCACAGGTTTAACCAAGTTCTCATTTAGAAAACTCAAACACACAATATAATTAACTCAAGCATCAAAAAATGAACACAAACAGCACATGTTTATCCCTGTGTGAACATTCAGTAGCAGAACTGATGACACACAGGTCAGAATCTCAGGATGATATGCACACTGTAAAACCCAACAGTTAGGGTAACTCAAAACGTTTGAGTAAACCGATTGCCTTAAAAACCTGAAAAGTTAGGTTAACTCAAACTGTTTGAGGAAACTTATTGTCTTAAAATATTTAAGTTTTTTAAAACTAATAGTTATGAGTACTCTGAACGTATTTCAGTTGAGTTCACTAAATAAGATATATGCCCAACAAGTCACGGTAACTCAAACTGTTTGAGTAAACCGATTGCCTTAAAAACCCAAGTTAGGATAACTCGAACCATTTGATGAAACTTATTGTCTTAAAACTTTTAAGTTTTTAAATCTAACAATTATGAGTGCACTGAACTTATTTCAGTTGAGTTCACTAAAATAAGATATACATTGCAGTTAAGTAATTAAGTGATTAATTAAGTGCTGATTGAGCATTAGTGATGAACACCTGCTGATAACAAACACAATCACTGACAGAAAGATAAACACAAGAACAACAACTGACTTCAGACACAGCCTTAGATGAAATCAACTGAAATAAAATACATTAAATCTCAAGATCTGATTAAACAACCCCACAAACAGCATCACCAGCTGCACTTATTAATAACCAGACTGACTTCTACAGAAGATCTTATTGAGAATTAACTAAGGTTTAGATGTTGATTTATTGTTTCATTTGAAGTAACCATTTTAGAGATCAGTGTCTGCTTTAGTTGGGCTCTTGACCCTTGACTTCTGTGTTGGTAGTTTTGTTTCGTCTTTTTTTCTGGTTGTTGTAACCATGTGTTTTTCAAACATATTTGTTACAACTCAAAAGCCCGGAGAAAATGATCAGTAGTTGGTTGTTATATATTTATAATGACAGTCATCTATTAGTGAGCTGATCTCATAGAGATTGGCCATAGACTCATTGTGTCTAATTTCTGATTGAATGAACATATTGATTATAGTAAAAGCGATTCTAAGAGCCGCTGGTTCTGTGATAGTCAGTTAATAGAAAGGACTTTCTAAACAGTTTGTACACAAAAAGTTTTAATCTATGATGGAAAGTAGACTCACACAGACATCAACAATCAGCTTGTGAACCTCAACAATGGTGACCATTAAAAAAAATAAATAAATAAATAAAAATCATGCAGCAATGCATGCTGGGAGCCATGGATGAGTTTTATACTATGCTAGTACCCAGCATGCACTGCAAAATTATTATTATATTTTTTTAATGGTCACCATTGTTGAGGTTCACAAGCTGATTGTTGATGTCTGTGTGAGTCTAATTTCCACCATAGATTAAAACTTTTTGTGGACAAACTGTTTAGAAAGTCCTTTCTATTAACTGACTGTCACAGAACCAGTGGCTCTTAGAATCGCTTTTACTATAATCAATACATTAACCAGAGGTTAGACACACAATGAGTTGTGTTTATTCTCAATGAGATCAGCTCACTAATAGATGATTGTCATTATAAATATAATATATAACAACCAACTACTGATCACTTCCTCCGGGCTTTTGAGTCGTAACAAATATGTTTGAAAAACACATGGTTACAACAACCAGAGAAAAAGAGAAAACAAAAAAAACTACTAACACAGAAGTCAAGGGTCAAGAGCCCAACTAAAGCAGACACTGATCTCGAACATGGTTACTTCAAATGAAAATAAATCAACATCTAAACCTTAGTTAATTCTCAATAAGATCTTCTGTAGAAGTCAGTCTGGTTATTAATAAGTGGAGCTGGTGATGCTGTTTGTGGGGTTGTTTAATCAGATTTTGAGATTTAATGTATTTTATTTCAGTTGATTTCATCTAAGCATGTGGCTGAAGTCAGTTGTTGTTCTTGTGTTTCTCTTTCTGTCAGTGATTGTGTTTGTTATCAGCAGGTGTTCATCACTAATGCTCAATCAGCACTTAATTAATCACTTAATTACTTAACTGCAATGTATATCTTATTTTAGTGAACTCAACTGAAATAAGTTCAGAGTACTCATCACTATTAGTTTTAATAAACTTAAATGTTTTAAGGCAATCAGTTTTCTCAAACTTTTGAGTTACCCTAACTTGTTGGGTTTTACAGTGCACAGGAGCACAAGTGATTATGTGTTTTGGAAAATGAATACTGGTCGTGGGAGACAAAGAGGAATAGGAGGAGAAAAGAAAAGATTAAGAGGATGAGGTCAAAAGTCGTTTGTTCCTGATGAAATACAAAGCACTATAGTTGACCGCGTTCTTCTGCATGGACTGATCATGAGGGACGTTGGCCTACAGGCTCATCTACAAGGTTTCAATACTACTGACACATACAATATAATTACAGTACATAGCAGCAGTACTTCAGATGAGAGAACTTTCATTATTCTATGTACAGTAAATAATGTAGCACATGTTGTACACCCTCAAACTCATTACTGTTGAAATGATTTGTAGCCAAGTAGTCCTTACATCTACTCTATTTTTGCAGAACTGAGAGACGACTGTCCAGGGGAGGCAGAGAAGTCTTTTTTCAGAAGACTAAGAAACCGCTATAGCAAATAAGGATACTACCAATACTGTGATGCAGTTTGGCTGAGGATGCTGAATGAATGAATTTATTTATTTATTCATTCACAGTAACTGACAGTATAGTCCAGTGTGTGTTTACTGTATATTCAGTTGTTTGGTCTTTGAACTTTTCTCTTCTAGTGCTTTTCATCTGCTGTAAGGTCTCTTTTTAGTCGTGTAATGACAGTAAACCTTTCTTAAAGTTTATTGCTGAATTTTACTGTATCTGCACCCCTTTATTCATGCTGTATACTGTAACAGACATTGACTAGCAAAAGGATTCCTGTTTCCCAAAAGGAGGTTTTTGTAACAGTGTTTTGAATTGATCTCACTAGTGTTCTCTAGACAGGAACGTAGTCTGAGTATTTGACAGGTTTGTGTGTCATCTGAGGCCAAAGTTTGAGAATATGTTTTTGACTAAACTATTTGATTTTGACCTGGAAGTTTGAAGTTTGCACAAGTTGGTGTGTAATTTTGAGATTGTGTTTAAAGTTGTGAGAAAATGGTGAATTGTTTCATGAATTGTGTGTTAGCAATCGAGACAAACTGTAATAATAAAGAGTTTAAAAAAATAAAAAGTTTAACATTTTAAATGGAAGAATACCAAACGGTTATTGTGTAACTATAAACTTACTTAATTTCACAATTTAATCAGCTTCATGTAAATGTTGATGATATCTAAACCAATAACTACAGACATTTTGTGACATATATATATACCAATAAAACACTACAGTACATACTATTTTCTCCTAACAAACATATGGTTTGTAGAGTAAAGATGGAGAACTGTGTGAATGTTCTCCCTCTTGTGGACATTATAAATGCCGTTTTCTCTGAAAATGTCTCATACTTACTGATTGTGATGTTGCGTCAGATGTCTGTTTTTATTTGGTGTTAGTCTGTTCTTGTTTTTCTGACACACATTTCACGATACTTCTGTATTACGAGCAGTCATTCTGAAATGTTTTTCTTGGCAAGTGTGCTGCTTGTATATTCCATTAAAATCAATGCAGTTTAGCGGAATTCAGTAAATAATGCATTCCTTTACACAATGAAGTGATCATACAATTAGTTTTTAATCTTGTTGAAATCAAACAATAAAAATAACATCTACTAAAACTAAGCACATACACATACATGAAATTAAATTACTATACAGTGCATAAATATTAAAGTGCATTCTGAATATATATTACAATAAAGACTATTTGAAACAGCTTATTTGTCTCTGTGCTTTTAGTGGATTATTCAAGGCATTTTATGTGTTCAAGTGTTTCTGGGATTCAGAGTTTACGTCACTAAAATCAGCCTCAGGAATGGACATGTGTGATGACAGTGCAGTAAAACACTTCAGGGATGTGAAAACTGACTTCCCCCATCCACTTCCCATTTCTATTTTCTCTCTCTCTCTCTCTCTCTCTGTTTAAAATAAGTTAAGCAGTCATAGCTGACTGTGTAACCCAGAAAATGTCCTTCTCATTCTCACATGGAGAGGAAAAGAATAGAACCTCTAGTCATTTCAAGCAGGGGCAACCTAAAAAAAGAGAGAAAAGCAGATATTTTTAAATTGTGGTATACATGCAAAAATGCAATTTGCTGAATTTTAGACTGAACTTTTGCATATGAATTCATTATTACTTTTATTTACGGTTAAAGCATTTTTGTATTTTACAAGCAATTTAAATATATAATTTCTATTAAAACTTCTAATGCATGTATTAAAAAATAAATAAAAAATTACACTTTTGAAATGATAAAGCATAGTATATTGTAAACATACCCTTAATAGAAGTTAAAACACTACAATCAAGTACATTGCATGTGCTTTAGTATGCTAGTCAACACATCAAGTGTACTTCTATAAAACATGGCAAGATAAATAAAAATAATGATATAAAATTAATTTGACAATATTATAAAGTTCACTTAGAAAACGCAGTCATGAAGGTGTCCAGAAGTATGCTAGTATGCTACAATTGCACAGTGAATTCGCTGAAGTGTTTTTTTTTTTTTTTCACAAGGCTCTTTTGTGAACATCTGTACCTTATTATTGCAGAATCTGGGTCCGCACATGAACTCCAGTAAGGCGGTGAGGAGGTGAAGAACGCAGAAAATGAGCTGAAGGCCACTCGCTGCCATGAGGACGGAGAAAAGAGCCATATTCCAGATCACAACACCTCGAGGCTCCACGCAGGCAGACGGCCACCGCTCCGGAGCGTAGAGGTAAAGCTGCTCTCTGTGTCAACATGTGCTTGAGTTATTTACATATAATATCATAATGCTTGAGTGCAATGGACACAAAACAAAAAGAACAGCACACATTAACACTACCAGTAACTAGTCACATGTAACTAAATTAATGTAATTTAATAACAAAATAAAAGTAATTGTAATCAGTTACTTTGAGAAAAAAAAATGTTTTTTTTAATTTATTTTTAAGATCAACAGCGTTACTTGTCATAACTATGCAAATATTTGATTTCAAAAACAGTATCATAGCTACTAAACTATTTCTTGTTATGGATTTAAATCTGTATTTAACCTCAGAATGATCTCAGTTGATCTCTGATTGTGTGGTGGCTGTGCTTTAAAATCAAATTATAATCTTATTTCAAGTGATGAAAGATTTTTTCAAAAATCTGACAATAATCAGTGTTGAGCACATACTGGAAGGTTAACCCTGCCTGCTTGAAATGTTTGAAAATGAATAATAGTTAAAAACAGGAATTTAGAAAACTAGTCAAAAAGTAATCAAATGTAATCAGTTACATTACTTTAATATTGTCCCTGATAGCAACAGACTCCGGAACGGATCCGCAAAACGGGTCCGTATCGGAGTCCACTTGCACAGCGCAGCGGATCCGGAACAGATAAGGATTACGGATCCACCCTATCCGTATCCGTATAATTAAGAGACTAATTAAATGATGACTGTGCATTAGTGATGAACACCTGCTGTTACTGAGAATCACAGAGGATCAGATGTTGATGTTTTATTGGATAAAATGATGCCACCATCATGGAGATCAGTGGTTGCTTTAGTTGGGCTCTTGGCCCTTTTAACAACTGAAAGCGGATTGCTTTTAAGCAATTGCATTATTGTTTCACAACAAACATTTGTGCATTGCTGAAGTAAAAGCTTGAGGAAACTGATTAGCTTATACTTTTGGCTTTTGTGTCCCTTTAATGAACATCATGAAGGTGTCTCTCTTTGGTTTATTGACTGATAGTCAGCTATTACAGAACTGCAAAAATGTACTGCTGAACAAATGCCATCGTAATGCTTAAATATTGGAAAAAAGGACTAGATTGCTCAGGCTTTTAGACATGAACACTTATAATACGATCCTCAACAGTGGTGACAATAATTATTCATACTGCAGTGCATGATGGGAATTATTACTATGGTGTTACCCAGCATACATTGCAGCATGAAGAATTTTGTTGGTTGTCACCATTGTTGAGATTCATATACTGGCTCTTGATGTCTGTGTGTGTCTAAATGATACTGGAGTTTAAATATTTACATGCGTTACATAGACTTGAAATTCATTCGCTATAACTATTACACCGGTAGTTTACACAAAATTAATTATTTACATATATATATATATATATATACATTTTGGACGTAAACAGGTCAGCAGCTGATGATTGTCTCATCATATGAAAACAACTGAAATCTCTCACAGCACAGCACTGACCAGTCTGCTTTACAACAGCACATTCAGTGTTACAGAGAGAGATCTAACACAGGAAGTCAAGGGTCAAGAGCCCAACTAAAGCAAGCACTGATCTCCGTGATGGTGGTATCATTTTATCCAATAAAACATCAACATCTGATCCTCTGTGATTCTCAGTAACAGCAGGTGTTCATCACTAATGCACAATCATCATTTAATTAGTCTCTTAATTATATGGATACGGATAGGGTCTGGACCGGATCCGGTCCGGATCCGTAATCCTTATCTGTTCCGGATCCGCTGCGCTGTGCAAGTGGACTCCGATACGGACCCGTTTGGCGGATCCGTTCCGGAGTCTGTGGTACCTCCGGGGTGGATCCGATCCAGTGTCATTTTGCTATCTGGGGTAATTGAAATAGTTACACTACTTGTTACATTTTATTTAGGGTAACTTGTAATCTGCAACCTATTACATTTCCAAAGTAACCTTCCCAACACTGAACACTACATAACAAGGCTTTAACTGGGTTAAAATCGCTTTAATGGACACATCAGGTTTAATGACTGATTTGTTTCTCAGAGAAACAAAGCAATACCAGTGTTGACGCTTTTGCCTCCTGAATGTATAACAGTAAATTAGCTTTGTAAAAATAGCGAAAGAATCTAGCGATCTGAGGTCTGACTCACCCAGTTTTGACTTGTTTTAATGGCCGTCCCCACTTTAAGCCATCAGTGCTGTTGTGTAAGCAGAGGGGTCCCAGCGCCAGCCCCGTCCCGCTCACCACGAAACACAAGCCAGCTGCCAGAATAGCCAAACATGTGTAGCCCAACTTACGCAAAACCTGGACGCACCACAAAAAAAAAAAAAAAAAAAAAAAAATTATTATTAAAAAATCTCCAAAACACTGTTCAGTGATGTGGCATCACTAGGAAAGGATATTTGTTCAAAGCATCATGTTCATCAATTATTGTTCAAATCATGATAGCTAAGAAGAAAATACAAAAAATCCACACAATACAATTCTCTTACCTCAGCAGTAAAATAACAGCATCCTTTCTTTTCGTAGTGTGTTGTAAAACCTCGCGCGGCCACAAGCACCTGACAAAACACACAACAGCCATCAGAGCAATGCTGGACGTGATGAAAAACACACAACAGATGTCACATGACAGCTGCATCGTGTAATATGAGCAAAGCATAAATAAATACAATAAAAATATTTATTTATTTAAATAAACAAACTAATGAATAAATAACAAATATGTATATTAATAAGTGTAAAATAGGTATATTTTGTTATTTTTGTTCTGTTATATATGCAATGGTCTGCCTGTATATTAGATTCTGATTGGCTGGCAGTTGTGCATTAAAACCGTTTAATACACAAGCTGTGCATTATCTCTTAATAATATATAATATACTGTACCTAATTATATAATGTTTTATTCAATAAGATATACCACATACTTATAATACATTTTGATTGCTTCATTTTATTATTATTACTATTATTATTCAGTAAATATCTAATATAATAATTTAATAGCAATATTCTTATTCATACTGAGTATATATAAACACACATTGCTGAATACTACATTTACTATATTCCAATAATAATAATAATAATAATTCTGTAATTGTTTTAATAGATAATATCTTAATAATATAGAATAGTATCAGACGTCCCACAAACCAAACAAAACAAAAGAACAGATAAGCTCACCAGAAGCCCTGAAGCCCAGATCCCAGAGCACCACAGGGCCTCTCTGGTCACATGATTCTCCGTCAGGTACTGGTACTTCATATCAGGAAACAGCAGCAGTGCATTTGCCAGCATGCAGACGATGGCTATAGGGATCAGAGCCATTCCCACAGACCTGGAGCAGTGAGCGGTGCACATCTCAGCCGCACAGCGAGCCTGCATCAAAACACCACCAGAGAGCACATGAGCTCGCTGCAGTTCACTAGTGTTGTTTTTTTTTTTTTTTTTTTTTTTTTGTGAGTATACAGTATGCAATGTTGTCCTAGTGTTCATGCAGAGTAACAAAACAAACTGTGTTACTTTATGAATTTCATTAGAATTTAATTGAATCATTAGATAAAAGATAATATATATGTATATATATATATATATATATATATATATATATATATATATATATATATATATATATATATATATATATATATATATATATATAAATAAAAGCTACATAAAATGCTGTATTTTTATTTTTTATGATCAAGTGTCCAAATATTGGACTCACTGTGTATTGAAATAATAATAATAAAAAAAATAAATCCTACCTGTTCTGTGACTGTCGAATGTAGTTTGAGGATGAAAATCTGCTGGTAGAGAAAGCAGGTCTTCAGCCGCGAGCCTTTGATTATTCTCAGATGAGGAACTTTGCCTGCTTAAATACAGCTGAGCGTTTCCTACCCACAACTCTGTGACACACACAAACAGCTGAGGATGGTGAAACTAAAACAGTCATACTGCACTTAATGAAAAACTGAAGTTTGTGTTTGCATACACACCATACTAACCACTGGCAGCCAAACAAGCTCAAATCAGAAAAATCAAATCACTTCAATCACGCCATATATGTGCACCAGTCTGCAAAATTACAGTGTACTAAATGTAGAAACAGAGAAATCCCAGCGGTTTTACTTAATTGTGTTTTAATAATCTTTTGTTCTGCTTTAAAGCACACTTATTTTGTGTATTAACTAGCATATGGGCACATGTAAACATGACATGCAATACATGACATACAAGTAGAAACAGCATTAGTTCAGTTTAACCATGCAGCAGTACTTATGTCTTACTTAAGTGGGTCAAGAAACACTCTTAATTTCATCTAATTGCAATTCATATTAATTTAAGCTATAATACATTTTCATTTAATTGCAGTTAAATGTGTAGTTAAAGGGCACCGTTGACTTCCACAGTAGGAAAAAAAAATACTATGGAAGTCAATGGTGCCCCAAAACAGCCTGGTTACAAACTTTCTTTGAAATATCTTCCTTTGTGTTCGGCAGAGCAAAGAAATTCATACAGGTTTGCAACTATTTGAGGGTGAATAAATGATGACAGAATTTTAATTTTTGGGTGAAGTATCCCTTTAAGTGTCCAATAACATTACATTTGGTTCACAATTAAGTATATTCATTTAATGTATATTGCTTCCAAGGACTTTTAATTAGAACTTTTTGACTTTGTAAGTATGCTACAGTGTGCTTTTGTTCCACAAACAATGGCTTCAGATAATTATGGATAGTGTGCATGATTTGAACACTAGTGCTATTTTTATGGTCTACTTTGAAGCTTGAAAGCTCCAGTTCCTATTCATTATAACTGACAGAAAAGAGTGACTGGTAACAACTCTTAAAAATGTCCCCTTTTTTATTTTCCATGGAAGAAAGTAAGTCATAACGGTTGAGGGTGGATAAACAGTGCCAGAATTTTCATTTTTGAGGCAACTATTAGGAAACGCAATAAGCGAATTGCAACAGTGTTCTGCCCTGATTCATTGTGATGCACCATTAGCACTGATCATACTTCTGCAATGTTCTTGCTTTGGTTCCAGTGTGAAGTCTGTCACATTATGCACAATCATATTTGCAACATAGACTACAGCACAATCTGTTCTATAGCTTTTTGAGGATTCCATATTTAAACATTTTTATTTTGTGCTCCTTCTTTAAAATGAGTGGATATCTGCCACTGTGGTTGCGTGCAACAGCTGGAAGCAAACTGTATGAGCAAACTACGATGCAGCTCTGTAGCATGTAAAGCAGCAGTCAAATGACACAGCGCTCCATCAGCCAGCGAGCTCACAAGACGGCTCATGAATCAGGACGCTCTCAGGGTCTGTCAAACAGCAACTTCAAAATTATTTAGATTTTTACTAGTGCTGTCAAATGATTAATCCAAAATAAAAGTTTTTGTTTACATAATATATGTGTGTGCATTGTGTGTATTTATTATGTATATATAAATATGCACACATGCAGTACATATTTAAAAACAAAACATTTACATGTATTTACATGTAAATATTTATATTCATATAATGTATATATATATATATATATATATATATATATATATATATATATATAATATATAAACAAAACATATATGTTTCTTAAATATAGACATGTGTGTGTATTTATATACACATAATAAATGTACACAGCACACACACATATATGTTATGTAAACAAAAACTTTTATTTTGGGTGTGATTAATCACGATTAATCATTTGACAGCACTATTTCTTACTCATTTCATTTAAAATGTTGCCAGTGAACTTGCAAGAAATCATAACCTCCCAACTCAGTAAACACGACATTAGGTCGCCGCCGTAGGAGAATGTTCACATTCAATATTACATGATCAAATATGTGGCTGTTTATTACTTCAAATCAGGCATGCGATCATAAAGGACCCTATTTACTGTACTTTCTTAATTGGTGTTTAATAATTCATCCATGCTTACAGTCTACCTTTCAAAAGGTTTGGGACAATATGTTTTTGAAAGAAGTTACATATGCTCACTAAGACAGCGTTGTCAATATTGTGAAATATATTAAAATTCAAACAAAATGTTTTCTATATTAATATATTTTTAAATGTAGTCGATTCCTGTGATCAAAGCTGAATTTTTAGCATCATTACTGCAATCTTCAGTTCACATGATCCTTCAGAAATCATTCTGATATGCTGATTTGCTGCTAGAAAACGTAAGAGTGGAAAAAAACTTTCATCACTTTTGATCAGTTGAATGCATCCTTGCTGCATAAAAAAAAAAAAAAAAAAACTTCTGGCCCTTTTGAATGGTTATATTTATGATTAAACTTGTTTAAAAAGGGTTGTTGTTGTTTATTGCAATTGCATTTGCTGACTTCATATTTAATAAGCAATTATCATTCCAGACTTTATATAGAAACCATTTCAACACCATATATAGTTTTCATTTTGGATGTCACTGTTTTCTGTGAAGCACTGGGGGATTTTTTGCGACCAGAAGTGAGGAATATTACTCATGTTGTATAAAGACGCACGAGACTCAAGTGGGAAGTGCTGCAACCAACTTCGACCCTAAAATATGGGAAATGCTAAAAGAAGACCATAACAGGCTGTAAGCAAAGCCAGAAGGAAGGAACTTTGTCGTTTGAGTTATCAACCTAACAGAGTGGAACGTGATGAGGCAAGACTAGAGCGAACCTCCACAGTCTGCTTCACCGATCATCTGACAGACTGATTCCCAGGCTTCACATGACAGATCAGAGTATAATACTTCTCAAAATACAGTGTTTTTGCAGTCCTTATATAGAGAAATCTCACGGACGGCCTTGACAATGCAGATCATCAGTGGTTTAGAACGGGATTTGGGAGTTTCATTGTTCATATCTAGGATTACACTAAAAATGTGGTAGCGAAACAATTTTCACATGAAATTGCTACATACCAAACACATTGAATTTGACGTGAAATTTAAGACAAACTTTATTTACTTGTAAAGTCCATGTATTTAAATTGCACATAAAATTCCATTCATTTGGATTACACAGTTTTTAAATAAACTAATGATCTTAATGTGATGCATATTTGTCTGCCATACATAAATGAAACAGATAGGATTTCTGCAATCTATGTATCTTTTTTCAAAATGCGTTGCATTTAAATGTTTATAATCAGCATCATCTGTTCATTGTGAAATCAAGTAAACTGATACAGTAAAAAAAAAAAAAAGGTACGCACATGGTTAAAATATGGAACAAGCAATATTCAGTTAGTTAAAATGTATGAGATTAAAACTAATCCAAATGGATGGAAGTGTTGTAAAAATAAATAAATAAATTAAAAAAAATTTTTTTTATTATTTTAATGTTCCTTGAGGTTTGTTAATAAAGTTTTTCAACTGCGCATCTGTATAGTGTATCCAGTGAAGACGAGATAGCGGCAGTGATTGCACTTCAATTTGCTTTTGACGCAACGCTAAATGTGAGTGTCACGTCAAGAAGGTGCTCCCTGCAGAACACAAGATCCAGGGGGTGTGGTTGATCCAGATCCAACTCCTCCCACCTTACATATACCTAAACCTACCCGTCTCCACCCCCTGATCCCTAAACCCACCCATCTCCACCCCTAAACCTACCAATCTCCACCCCCTGATCCCTAAACCCACCCATCTCCACCCCTAAACCTACCCGTCTCCACCCCCTGATCCCTAAACCCACCCATCTCCACCCCTAAACCTACCCGTCTCCACCTCCTGATCCCTAAACCCACCCATCTCCACCCCTAAACCTACCTGTCTCCACCCCCTGATCCCTAAACCCACCCATCTCCACCCCTAAACCTACCCGTCTCCACCTCCTGATCCCTAAACCCACCCATCTCCACCCCTAAACCCACCCATCTCTACCCCTAAACTTACCCGTCTCCACACCCTGATCCCTAAACCCACCCATCTCCACCCCTAAACCTACCCGTCTCCACCCCCTGATCCCTAAACCCACCCATCTCCACCCATAAACCTACCCGTCTCCACCCCCTGATCCCTAAACCCACCCGTCTCCACCCCTAAACCTACCCGTCTCCACCCCCTGATCCCTAAACCCACCCGTCTCCACCCCTAAACCTACCCGTCTCCACCCCCTGATCCCTAAACCCACCCGTCTCCACCCCTAAACCTACCCGTCTCCACCCCCTGATCCCTAAACCCACCCGTCTCCACCCCTAAACCTACCCGTCTCCACCCCCTGATCCCTAAACCCACCCGTCTCCACCCCTAAACCTACCCGTCTCCACCCCCTGATCCCTAAACCCACCCATCTCCACCCCTAAACCTACCCGTCTCCACCCCCTGTTTCCTAAACCCACCCATCTCCACCCCTAAACCTACCCGTCTCCACCCCCTGATCCATAAACCCACCCATCCCCACCCCTAAACCTACCCGTCTCCACCTCCTGATCCATAAACCCACCCATCCCCACCCCTAAACCTACCCGTCTCCACCCTCTGGATCTTTGTTCTGCAGTGAGGGGCTACTGGTCACGTCGCTTAATCAAGTGTCAGCCATTAAGCAACTGAACGCCAGTGGGCGGGGCCCATGGTGAGAAGATGAATATTTGTCAATGTCTTGCTCTGGAGGCGTGTTTATGCAAATGTTTGTTCCCCCATGATGTCATCATGCCCTCTTAGATCTGAACAAGCTGTTTTTGGAGCTCGATGAGGAGAAGGTTTTAACCTCCTGAGACCCAAGAAAAAAGTTTTAGGAGAAAAAATAGTTTTTTTGTCTTTATATTGTTTAGGGCATTAATAATAATAATAATAATTTAAAATGCTATTTCATTCATAAGTTATGAGGAATCGGGACTCAAAAAGACATGAATGAACATGCATAGGAAAAACAATTGATTTTTTAAATCACCAATACATTTTTAGTTTTCAATATATATATATATATATATATATATATATATATATATATATATATATATTTATTTTTTTACCAAACTTTGTATAAAGATGATTCTCAACTGTTATAACAGAATGATTTGATATACCATTTTTCTTTCTGCAGAATGTGTGTAAAAAGGCCATAAACAGGTTTTCTCATTATATACAATATATCTATAAACTAAATCTAATTTGCATATTAATGTGTTTTTGGGGCAACATGTAATGAAAAAAGAAGTGTATTAATTGACAAGATTTGCATAATAATATATAATATTTCATAGAATATTGAAATATAATTTCTTTCCCTATTAATTTATGTCTCCCAAAATGCGTAATAAACATGCTTTTAGTCCCGGGGTCCTCATATGAGGACATGTATGAAATCAACGTCCTGTTTTGTAACAGAAATCATATTTTGATTTGAAACCCCATAACATTTTCCTGAGATGTTGAATTATGACACACAATTTAAAAATGAGAGATTACAAAATATTACCATATTTCCATAAGAGTGTCACTAAATTAATATCAGACATATTTGAAGACCAAGGAGAGGGAGTGGTCATGGTGAAACATCCAATCATTTGGTATCTCTGAAAAGCCCTGAATGTGCTCTGTACCATTCAGACAATCTCAGAGAAATTCACTAATATTTAATGTCCTCACATGAGGACGCAGGGTCTCAAGGAAGTTAAGTTATGAAACTTGCAGGATGTTTTAATGGTACGAAGACCTCTTATATACCAAAAGATCAAGGCAAATTTGATTTCAAGTGCACTTCCATAATGTACTTAAAGTGCTCTATTTTCACGCACTAATTTTGTACTTAATATAATAAAAATGATCCTTTAGTACTTAAAATAAACTTCAGATCATCTAAGTGTTCTCAACTGTGCTATTATAAGACACCATGCATATGAACTAAAATGTGCTTTTAACACTATTTCTGCACTTAAAAAAATGTATTTAACCACCGCTTGCAGCATACTGCTCTTGAACTCAAGTGTGCTGCAAGTGGTAACTAAATACATTTTTAAATACAGAGATAGTATGTTAAAAGCGCATTTTAGTTCATATTCATGGTGTCTCAAAATAGCACAGTTGCGTACATTTAGATTTACGTTTATCTTAAGAAGTACTAAAGGATCATTTTTAGTATATTAAGTACAAAATTAGTGCGCAAAAATAGAGCACTTTAAGCACATTATGGAAGTGTACTTGTTTTTCACCTGGGGACCCCTTTAAATTCAGGGCTATTTTTTTTTTTTATTTAATAAAAGAAAACATGTAAGCATTTCTTTTTTATGTATTCATTCATATTGTCTAGATCAGACCACTTACATACAGTAGATGTGTTCAGCAGTGTTTAGTACAAGCAAATCACAAGAGCATCTGTAGCCTTCACAGCTCAGTTGTTTGGTGTTTTAAGAGCAACATTCTTTAATATCATGACTGCGCAGACAAAGTATGTCAAGACTTCATCAGTAGTAGGAGAAAACCGAACGTGGATAGGGACCATCAAAGACCGAGAAGGGTTGTGCCCAAAAAAGAAAATCCTGAAGATCCAGTTTCTACAAAATCCAACCACCGAGAAATGCCAACATCTATGAAAGAGCTGCAACTGCCCTAACCACCCAAAATAATTTAGGACGTTGCTTTTCATCCACTTGTCAAATAACCACACAAAACATTTTTTATTTTTTTTTGTAAACCGAACTTTTCTTTTATTTAACCAAAGTGAAACGCCTGCAGACGCTTACAAAATGATTTTCTTCTGCAGCATTAACACGATTTCAAACTCTAAGCTAGTCATGACTTTAAAAACGCTCTAGAAAACAAAACTATTTCATCATGACACGTATGACCCTCCCTGGAAAGGCACTGAAGGAGTGTTAGCAACGTATGAGCAGAAACCGAAACAGACAACGGAAATCGGCTACAGGACATCCTTTAGTAGCAGCGCAGCACCTAACAAGAGTTTCAGGTCTGAAGGCTGAGGGCGAAACCAGATAAAAGCAGCAGAGCAACATTCAGCTGCTCAGGTTGGGGAACATCTCAGTAAGGGTGGTCTGCTTCGCCCCCTTCTTCAAAGCAGGCGGGACGGTTGTAGAAGGAGAAGACGCAGGGCTCCTCCCAGGAGTTGTTCCTGCTGTTCCAGACAGTCTCTTTTCGGTTTTCTCGCTGCATCCCGCGCTGTTCCTTACAGTCGCCCGTGCACTGATGCTCTTTCTCGTGTTTTCCTCGTCTGGGTTTGCGCTTGTGGAAGGTGAAGTGAGTTTTTGCCGGAGCGGATAGCCGTCGGCTGAACCCTTCCTGCGGTCCACAGAGTTTTCACGGTCCAGCTCCTTCTGGAGTCGCATGGCCAGTCTGCGGTCCTCCTCCTCTTGCTGCCAGCGGCTCCGTAAGGCCTCCTCGTGCCACGCCACTTCAGACAGGAACGTACTGTCGGCTGAAGGAGACTCACAGGGCCTTTTAGTGAGCAGATCCGCTTCAGTCTGAAGCTCCACCTCTGAACTCTTTCTTTTCAGTGAGCTGCTGTTCGGACTGTTAAAAATAAAAGTGTGTTCTGAGCAGCTGGAGGTGGAGGGTTTCCCACTGTAGTCCAGAACAGGTGTGCTCAGCTTGCTTGTGTCCTCCACAGATTGTGCCGAGAGAGGTTTCGGAGGGCTCAGAATGTTCTCCTGAAAAACAGGAACATATAAACTTGTTTTGAAACTGGAAATTGTGCATGAACTTTGCATGAACTTTGCACATACACTATCATTCAAAAGTGTGTGGCCATTTTTATTTATTTATTTTTAAGTTATTAATTTTTATTCGGCAAGGATGCATTAAGTTGATCAAAAGTGACAAAAACGGTTATAATGTTATAAATGATTTCTGTTTCAAATAAACACTGTTCTTTTGAACTTTCTATTCATCAAAGAATTCTTTAAAAAAAGTATCACTGTTTCGCAAAAATAAATTACATTTTAAAATATATTTAAAGAGAAAATGGTTATTTTAAATTGTAATAAATATTTCACAATATTGTTTTTACTGTATTTTTGATTAAATGAATGAAGCCTTGGTGAGCAGTAGAGACGTCTCAATTAAACACACACACACAAAAAAGAAGAAAATTAAAAAAGTTTGTTCCTAACATTTATTTTTAGTCTTTACATTTTTAGGTCTATTTTTTACATGAATGCACTTTAGAAAAAACTATTTTTAGTTTGGTACAAAAATGAATAATGTGATTTTACTTTTCTCCTGTAAACATGCATGTTGTTTCCCTCACATAATATAAAATCAAAAGAACACAAAAAAACAAAATAAATCCTCACTAAACACTCAGTTTACATGAGATATTTAATTACAAACAAACAAATAAATACGAAATACATATATTCAAATAAAATACAACTGTTCCATTTAGTTATTTATTCATTGAGTATTTTTCTTTTATAACTGACTGACTCTTCTATTCTTTTCATTTGTTTTATTTTTTATTATCATATTCATTGTAGTTGAATTCATTTGCAATCATTTCATTTATAAAATGAGCAAGTCAAAGCATAAAGAGATCACCTTATTAGCCATCAGAGAGGAGTCTGGGCTGCTGTCAGAACTGCTCGGCTGTTTATGAGGCACTGGACGCAAAAACCTGACACACAAGACAATAAAGAGCATTAAAAACCCTCTTTCAGTACATTCAACAACAGCCAGGTCCGAGAGGATGGCGAGCTACGTTACTGATATACTGGGGCTCTACAGCAGCTACTCACTTCTCAATGTCACCCACGTTTGGTTTTGTCTTCTTCGCTGGTGTATTATCAGCAGGTTTGGCAGTCCACGATGTTTCAGAGATCGGTCCTGAATTCTGCACAAACAACACAAAACAGCATCACATCCTCTCTGATCACTGACAGCTTTGCGGAAGAAACTGCAACATTTAATATCACGACTTTCTGCTCCAATTTAAGACATTTTTAGGTCTCGATCGGTGGAAGGACGAATTAAGACTTTTTAAATACTTTTTAAGACTCACAGAAAACACGTCATTTGTTTTTGCCAAGATGCAATTAAATAAACATATGAATGTAGGTTTTGTTTAAGAACAAGTAAAACAATAAGCAAAAAAAAGGATGCAGAATGTATGCAGATGCAGCCTAAATAATGCGGTCTGTTTGCCATCCAGTTGTTTTGTAGTTAGTGATTATCTCATTAGCATAAAAACTACTTAGTTTGAAGGTTGAGCTCGTCGAATGCAGTCAGTGTGTGTAAACACTGAGAACATGATTATTTCCTTCCAAATGTCTGTTGTCAGATTTTATTGGTGTTTTGACGTGATGAGAGAAGTGTGAGCTCACCAGCTCTTGGCTCAGCAGTCTGGCCAGTTTCTCATCATTCTCCAGCTGCTGCTCCTCCCGCCTCCTCCTCTCCTCCGCCATACGCTCCTCCTCCTCGGCCAGGAGGCGCTGGATGTACTCCTCACTGGCCCTCCTCTCGGCTTCCTCTAGAGCTCGCTTCTCCTCCACCAGCTGTTCAAAACAGGAAATGAGATCATGGCCCTTCGCAACAACACTACATGAATCGCAAATTATGATTTTATTCACTCTCATTGACAATGTGCATAAAGGACTTCAGCAATATAAAAAAAAATGTATTCACATTTAAAATAATATGAAATAAGTCTTCAATTGTACACCACTATTCAAAGGTTTGGGGTCAGTTTTAGTGTCACATCAGAAATTAATACTTTATTTAGCAAAGATGCATTAAATTGATCAAATGTGACGGTAAAGACATTTATAACCTTACAAAAGAATCTATATTATAAATACATGCTCTTCTTTTGAATTTTCAGTTTGAAGAATTCTGAAAAATAAAATGCATCACGGTCTCCACAAAAAAGCAGCACAACTGTTTTTTAACATTGATAATAATCAGAAGTGTTTCTTAAGCACCAGATCAGCATATTAGAATGATTTCTGAAGGATCATGTGACACTGAAGACTGGAGTAATGATGCTGAAAATTCAGCTTTGATCACAGGATTAAATTACATTTTAAAATACAATCAAACTGAAAGTTTTTAAAATCATAATAATATTTCACAATATTATTGTTTTAAGCATAAGAGACTTCTTTCAAAAACATTCAAAAACAGACACTAAACCTTTAAATGGCATGATTACTACTAAAAATTCTGTATTTTTAAATTTTGCAACTCAAATTTCCTCTCTAATCTCAAAAGACCATGTATTGAAATAAAGTTTCCATAATTGAAATACCATAAATGGAAATATATTTATTCAGGATTCTTTAAATGTACAACAGCAAAACATAAACAAACCAATAAATACAATAAAAAATTATAATGTGCAAAAATGTACATATAACAATAATAATAATAATATATTAATTAATAAAAATGTTTAACTGCAATTATCTGCATATGTAACTATAAATTATATGTATGGAAACAAAAAACTATTAAAACATCAAAATTAACCAAAGACTCAAAAATGATTTCAGCTCTTTCAAAATGTCCACTGCAGCACAGTTTGTATGCAGGACTGGACACACAAACAAAAACTATTGTGTTGTTGGCAGTACAACAATACGACTCATGTAAGCATGGGACTGTACTCGGCAGTTGCACCTCCCTGAATGCACATTATTGCAATTTCATCAGATAAAAACGCATTTTAACCACCTTACTGATCTGATCCTCATACTCTTTCCTCAGCTCTCCCGGCTGACACACGCGAGGTTTCGGAGTCGTTACTGGGAAAAAAGATTGCATGAGTAATTCAAATCAATGTAAAACGCATTCAAATGAAACATAAAATGAGCACATATTGCTTCAATCAAGTACCAGCATCATCGTCGTCCTCGATTCCCTGCACCCTCCGCTCACACTGAGTGGGAAAAGCATCCTGTATGCGTCTCCACAGCTCCATGTTCACCAAGGTCTTGTTGCGGCTGTTGAGTCGCGCCCAAGTGGACACGCGCTTTCGGCAAAGCGGACAGCACATGTTGGATTTGTCCACGGTTTCCAGAAAGCAGGGTTTGCAGAAGGTGTGCATGCAGGGCAAAGTGACGGGCTCCAGGAATATGTCCAGACAGACCGGACACAGGCAGTCTGAACGTTTAAGACCCCCGGAGCTTTCCTCAACCGGACCCGTGTCCAGTCCAGACACAGGCGGCATCCTGCGGCCCGTCTCTATACGTCAGTGTGTGAGGTTTCTCTCTCTCAGGTTCAACAGCAGCATATGGCAGTCAGCTGAAAGACAAAACAACAGCGACAATTATTACCTGCAACAACTGTCTGGCCTAGAAATGTACTACATTAGATTCAGGGTTTCCGTGATCAAAGCACAGCAGGATTTTCATGGAAAAACATACACAACATGCAGAGTTTTCACGAGACTGCAAAGGTTGAAAACTCATGCATTAGATGCATTCATTCAAATTAAATTTCGACATATGAACTGCTTATTCATATCAACAAATCAATACCTCGGTGACTATCACACCTCTGCAGTCCTGCACATCAAATAATTAGCTTGCTATTAATCTTAAAAAACGCCATAGGTAATACTCTTACTATATTAAAACATCCACAGCAATGAAATAAATAAAAAAGATGTTGAGAGTTTTGTATACATGGTCTAAACATCAGTTCTCATACATAATGTATACATGCCATTAATCTGTGCGAATTATACTTATTTAATACGCCTTTTCAATTCAAATACATTGTCAGATTGCGTCCAAATAAACTGATTATTTGATATAAGTTAAATTCTTATGCTAACTTACATCTGGAGGCTAGCGAACTAGCAACTTTGTGGAAGTGAGAGTACGGGTAACATTGATGTAAACCTTTCATTATTCAAAACAGCCAACGCCTTAGTTGATAAAATGATCTATTAATGTAAGCATCAATCAGCGAATAAAAATAGTACAAATTCACACTTACTTGTTTATTTCTAGGCCACAAAATCCCGGGAAAACTTTGCGCCCGCCTACTTGCGCATGTGAAGCCATGAGCGCCAATGACAGACCTGACTTTCAAAATAAAAGTCACTCGGTTTTACCGTGGACTGCTGGGGCCTGTTTCATTAAACGAGTTTACCAAATAAACCAGGTTTCAAAATAAATCAGATTAACTGAAATAACTAAGCCTGGCTTATTTGTTAAACTTGTTTTATGAAAATAGAAGCTAATAGAAGAACGCACATTAAAGAGTTAAAGAAAGAATGCTCTTCTTCGTTTGATATTGGTTTGATTAAGCATTCCCTGAAAGATTGAATAAGTTTTAAAAGCTTAATAGTCAAATGTTTCATAGGCCAGAGAGGCTGAAAGGCAGTCAGAGTCACATTTAAATAAATAAATGAATCACAAATGAATGAACGAAGTGTGACACTTTATGTTCTTGGAAATGCCAGCATTATGTTTACTATTAGAAAGCATTATGTTTATTATTGAATGTTTACTAAAAATGCTGTGGTGCTTGGCATTTACTATGATTTGTAAACCCAGACAATGCTATCAGCTGAATAATCACACGAAACCATCAGTTCTTCACAAGATAACACGGCATTGCTGCCATAAATAGCCAACACAGCTGCACACATATTTCAGATTTGTGTTAAAGTTTAAGGATATTTGTTAGTAGCTTATGTATTTGATGTGTCCTACAGATCCAACACTGAAAAAACAGTTACTGCTGTAGATATGCTGCTTTTACCATCATTTTTAGTGGCACGTATGTGACCCTGGACCACAAAACCAGTCTTAAGTGTCAATTTTTCAAAATTGAGATTTATAAGTCATCTGAAAGCTGATGATACAACTATTTGAAAATCTGGAATCTGAGGGTGCAAAAAAAATCAAAATACAGAGAAAATCGCCTTTAAATTTGTCCAAATGATGTTCTTAGCAATGCATATTACTAATAAAAAATTAGGTTTTGATATATTTACGGTAAGAAATTTACAAAATGTCTTCATGGAACATGATCTTTACTTAATATCCTAATGATTTTTGGCATAAAAGAAAAATCAATCATTTTGACCCGTATGGCTGTTGCCCAGCGACTTAAGACTGGTTTTGTGGTCCAGGGTCACATATTTGAGATGAAAGAAAATGACCTCTAGTCTAGTTGTTAAAGTTGATCATTTATACACTGAACGCGGGAAACTACTAAAGTTTAAATAAACAATAACCAGGAAAGGTGACTTGCTTAAAACTTTAACTTGCTTAAAAGTCATGATCTTTTAAGAATGCATGGAACAGTATTTAAATTAAGTCTAACTTAAGGTAACCTGTTTGACCCTCTTTTTTTTACTCCAAACTGTATATCATCAACATTTTAAAAACAACAAGTAAATGACATAATCCGGCCTTCTTTAATCAATCCTTTGACCAGCAGAGGGAACTGCTGTTACGTGAACGACTGCGTCTCAGTTCACTTACACTATGCGCTAGAAGAGGACATATATGGATGGGACATTTTCAATTGGTCACTTTTTAATATTATATTATACATATATAACCCAAGTGTGTTCAGCATACTATTTTCAACATATCATAATGTGGGACACAGTGATTGATTCTTGTGTAATTTAAGACAGCATTAAAATTAGGATGCAGGGTAGGTCTGCAAACCATTATTTTATAATGCCTTTAGAGTTCAGTTTACAAAAACATCTATACATCTAGAGTATCACCAGCTCGGTACATAAAAAGCGTCAGATATGGGAGTGTCAGACTGTAGGTTTGTCTTCATGTTCAGGAGATGGACTGGAGGAAGATGAGATATTGTTGATAGGACTCTGTGTTCTTCCTCTGTGTCGCAGCTCGGAGACTTGCCTCTCCAGGTCCTCCAGGACAGTTCTACTCAAAGACTGATGAATGACATGAGGGCAAATATGTAAGAAAACTGAGAAAAACACTGGCTTTAAAAATGCAAAATGCTTTAATTATTAGATTAGAATAATAATTGGCTATTATTATTATTATTATTATTAATTCTACTATATTTTTTCATAACAATTGCATCCATCTATAATAGTCTAAAACTCACTTGATTCTCAGCCAGTGCCTCTTTGGCCATGTAATGCTCTCGTTTGATCTTAATTTCCACCTCTTCAGGAATATCTGGCACCATCCAGTCAATAATACGCCCAATCAGGAGAACAACATGCTGAGGGGGAAAAAACAACATTATTAAAGTTTAAAATTGTGTTCTGTCTTCATTTTATAATCATCAATATCAAATCTATTGTAAGGCACTATATACTAAAAAACGAAAAACATTTATACAGTACATAAAATGTATATTACTTTTAGTAGTAATTTCATAATTAAATAAGATTACTACTAAAAGTAAATGTACTAAATGTTTTTAGTTTTAGGAAGTAAGTAACATCACGGGCCCATTTTCAGAACAAATGTACATGCAAAAATTGTAAAAGGATTGTTTGGCAAAACTAATACACACTTTATTATTATTATTATTTTTTTATATTATATTATAAAAGAATGTTTGGCAAAACTAATACTAGACTGTGCACCTCAAATATAATGACGAAACTCAGTCGAATGGCCAGCAAATGATAGTAATCTTGTGTGGGCTGTCCTTTATCATCTCTGAGGCCTCGATATCTGAAAATAAAACAAATAATAAAATACATACTCATACGTAATCAGCCTCTTTGTCATTTCTAACATTACATATCTCAGCACTAGGAACTACTTCTGCTATTTAATGGTGTGATTTCTAGGTGTTTTATAGAGTGGTTCATCTTTGTATGCACGTTTAATTTGATAAAACACTACTACAAATATACATTATGATTCAGAGGTTTGGAGCTCAGTAAGATTTTTATTATTTTTTTCTTTTGTAAAGAAATTAATACTTTTATCTGGCATTAAATTGATCAAATCTCTATTCTGTTTCAAATAAATGCTGTTTTCTTGAACTTTCTATTCACCAAATAATTATGAAAATAATATATAATGGTTTCCACAAAAAATCAGCACAATTGTTTTCAACATTGATAATAATCAGACAAGTTTCTTGAGCAGCAAATCAGAATGATTTCTGAAGATCATGTGACACTGAAGACTGGAGCAATGATGCTGAAAATTCAGCTGCGCATCACAGAAATAAATTACACTTGAACAGATATTCACATAGGAAACTGTTGTTTTAAACATATCACAATATTATTGTAACTGTATTTTTTTTATTAAATGAATGCAGTCTTGGTAAGCAGAAGAGACTTCTTTCAAAATATGAAACAATCTCACCAACCTCCAAACTATGGAACGGTAGTGCATTATAGCAACAGTAATGTAGAGTTTGGTCTTCACCTGCATGTCATGTAGCTTTGGGTGAAGTTTGCAGGAGCCACTGAAAGGGTGAAGTTGACGTATCCTCTCATGCTGCCTGTAGTGTAGCGATAAAAGAGCCGTGGCAGGAAATCAGACGTGAAGGCAATCAGGAAAGCCTGGCAAAAGTAGAAGGCGTCAAACAAGATATGCAGCCTGTCTAATTAACTTCATTTTGGACTGAAATGTTTGGACATCAAAAGCTGTAAATAAGCTCACCAGTCAGTGTTGATCAGACTAACAGTGATAGCAGGGCCAAGCAGAGCACTGGCACACACACACACACTGTAAGACTGATCTCAGAGTAACATGGGAGTACAGTTAAAATTGTTCAGTTTCAATTATTGAATGGATTACTGTCATTTGTTTGATTTAATATAATACATCATACAATATTAGATTACTGAAGTGCATCATTCTATGTCAGCGATGCACACAGTGATTTTGCACTGATCTCAATATGAGCCATTATTAAAAGGACACTGATGGTTCTGCAAAATAAATGTCTAGTCGTTCAAATGGATTTAATACCTCATCTCTAGAATATATAATTAACAAATTGATTTTCTTTCTCAGTGTTTTTGTTTTGTTTTCCAGTGGAAATGTCTAAAGATTCTTCAAATCAAGATACATTTATCTTCATTTCTGAGAAACAGCTAAAAAAAAAAATGTAATGAGTTTATTAAAACAAGAACAAATATTTGCTAATGGGCTCAGAAAAAAAAATTTAATTAAAATTAAATCAGCTTAATTCTTAGGGGAAATAAGTTTTCATACCCCAGAGAAAGATCATTGTTTTTATTTTATGCATAAACTCATAATTTTTTAAGCATAATTTTGTTGGATTTCTCAGAAGAAAAAAAAAGGACTATGTTTAATTTGTAGCTAAAGTAAATGAATCTTGATTTAATGATGTTTAGAAATTTGTACTGGAAAATAACACACAAATACACAATTTATTATTATTATTATTATTATTATTATTATTAATAATAATAATTTATTTTTATATTTTTTGTAAAGCATTTAATGCCATGACTATGAATTTGAGACTTTCTGCTCTGATTTAAGACCTTTACAAGGCCTTAATTTGTAGAAGGGAGAATTAAGGCCTTTTTACAGTTTTTCTCGATTGCTTAAACACATTTCTTGAAATTATGCCTGTTTTTTGCGACAACAACTCAATCTTGCTGAAAAACCAAACTTTGCTCTCAGACATGACACACAAACACTCAAAAACACAGTTTTACACACTGATGAGATAAATTCAAAACAATACTACAAAAACTAGTAATAAGTGTGGTGGTACTCAAATGTTTTACAGTACAATACAGCAAACAACAACAAAAATAATTATTCTGCCCCAGCAGGCCAAACCTTGTCAGCATCACAGACTATACTGGCCCTCTTGCATGCCTGATGTCCTTGTTCACAGACAAGATGTTGTCAATATAACACTGCACACTGTTACACTGTAAAAAGTGCTAAGTTGACTTAACTTAAAAAAATTGAGGAAACCCGTTGCCTTAAAATGTTCAAGTAAATGATCATTAAAAAAAAATAAGTTAAGTGAATTGTCAAGTTTTTTTTAATTATTATTTACTTAATTTTAGTTTACTTAATTTCTAGCGATTATCACCGATTTGATTGCACAGATACTATTTAAACTAAACTGAGCTAGACAATGACATCTCTGAATTCAATAATGAAATTGAGTGTTTAATCTCATCATTATACATTACTGACACTCTATCCTCCAATCTGATACTGTTAAGTGCTTTGACACAATCTGTATTGTTAAAAGCGCTATATAAATAAAGATGACTTGACTTGACTTCAAAAGCCTGGTTATAGTGTTTTAGCAATTGAGAAAAACTGTAAGACCCACTGAAACCCTGTTATACTTGTTAACAAAAAACCCACCAGTTTTGGAGTAACATATAAAAGTATTTCAAAGTATTTAGATTATAACTCCCCTTGAGTAATCTAAGGAAATGTGTTACAAATTACATTTTGCAGCATGTATTCTGTAATCTGTAGTGGAATACATTTTAAACTCAAAGTGTTGTGAAACTGCAGCCTTATTTTCTGTATTGCATCTTTTCATCACCATCAAAATTGTTAATACATTACATGAGAACTATGTGATATTTTATGAAATGTCTCAAGATAATCCCAACTCGGTTTTGAGATGATTAAATTAATTGTGCCAAAATTCAAAATGGCTTTTCTTTCTTGACCAGTGGCCAGTTAAACATTTTTAGCTAAAGGTAAATCCATGAAAGTACTGAATATACTGCTGGAGGCACTAGAGAGGTGGAGAGGCACTTTAATCACTGTGCCAAATCGTACAACTTTTCACGGTTCTAGTCTCTATTTGTGCTTGGTCCCGAATGATCGCTATAAATGACGAAGACACTTACATTGCTGATGACAGCCAGGTAGGAGATGAACTTTAGGATTATCAGCCAGATGCCAATGTCTTGTGCTCTTTCCACAACAGGCCTGCGGTACTCACACACAAACTTCTGGGCATCGAGACGCACCTCCACCCAGTTATTTATCAAGGCAAACAATGGAGCCAAGGGACAGGCTGCTACAAAGATCGTGATGAAGCCAAACTGCAAAACTGACAAGATAAAGAGTTTCAAAATCAGCCTCTGATCTGAGCTGAACGGCAATTTGCATTCAATTTGAAAGCCACCAAAATTGTAGCTTAAAAAAAACATATATATATATATATATATATATATATATATATACAGTTGTGCTCATAAGTTTACATGCCCCTTGCAGAATATGCAAAATAATTTTAACAAAAGACGGATGTTTATTTAATACTGTCCTGAATAAGCTATTTCACATTGCATCACGTTGTGATAGTTGTTCATGGGTCCTGAGCAGTTCTTCAGAAAAATCCTGCAGCTCCAACACATTCTTTGGTTTTCCAAGATTTTCTGCATATTTGAGCCCTTTCCAACAATGATTATATGATTTTGAGATCCATCTTTTCAGAAAGAGGACAATTGGGGGACTCACATAGCTATTTTATAAGGTGAAAACATTTACTGATGCTCAAGAAGGCAACACAATACATTAAGAGCTGGGGTGTGTAAACTTTTTGAATTGGATGATTAGGGTAAAATTGTACTTATTTTATCTTCTGGGAAACATTTAAGTATTAATGTAGCTTCTTAAGTGCAGCACCAAATGGAAAAAAATATGATCTTTAAACTAAATAAGAAAAATTTACACATCATCATCCTGTTCAAAAGTTTACACCCTCTGGCTCTTAATGCATTGTGTTGCCTTCTTGGGTAAATGTTTCCACCTTTCGTAATAGCTGTGTATGAGTCCCTCAGTTGCCCTCAGTGTGAAAAGATGGATCTCAAAATAATACAGTCACTGCTGGAAAGGGTTCAAATATGCAGAAGATGCTGGAAAACCAAAGAATGTGCAGGAGCTGGAGGATTTTTCTGAAGAACAGCAGGCAGTTGAACTGCTCTGGATCAGGGACTCGTGGACCACTATCACAACACAGGAAAACAGTCGTGGATCATCCAGGAAACAGCACAGACTGTTAAGATTCAAGGGTATGTAAACTTTTGTGCGGGGTAATTTTTTTTTATGAATTCAGTTATTATTTTGTCTTGTAGAGTATATATAAACATCTGTTATGTGAAATAGCTTATTCAACACATGCAATTTTCATGATCCCTCTTATTTAGTTAAAATTATTAACATATTTGTATATTCTGCAAGGGGTATGTAATCTTATGAGCACAACTGTGTGTGTGTGTGTGTGTGTGTGTGTGTGTGTGTGTGTGTGTGTGTGTGTGTGTGTGTGTGTGTGTGTGTGTGTGTGTGTGTGTGTATATATATATATATATATATAAAATCACGTGACACTGAAAACTGCAGTAATGATGCTGAAAAATCAGCTTTGCAGCACAGGAATAAATTACATTTTAAAATATATCCAAATAGAAAACTGCTATTTTAACATATATAATATAATAACATTATTATTTGTATGTACATACAAATTTGTACATCTAAAATTCAGTCTAAATAAGATACAAGAGACATAAGGACTCACCCATTTCCAGATACTCATCGAACAGCCCCTCACACACCAGCAGCTGATAGTTTGCTTCCCATGGGCTGAGCTCTGACTTGCTGTCTGGTTCATCTATCACCTCCTGACTGGGAGCTGGCTTCAGCTTCCTCCTGTGCCACCATGTCTTTAATTTACTGTTTAAAAGAGAGGGGTAAATCTTGGCCCCAATTCTATATAACGAGTAGACAAGCTCTTTAAGAAGATGCATTGAACATAAAGACCTACGGCAAGACAAATTCCTGGATGTTGCTGATGACCTGTTTGCCTACCATGATGACTAACAGCTCTTGAGCTAGTTCAATGAGACATCCTGAGGCACCACACTGCATAAAACAAGGACAGAACCAAGTTATTAAGTTATTTATATTCCAGAATCTGCATATTTTGTCTCATTTTATGATTGTGAGGAAAATATTGCAAAATTGCTTATTTAGATATGGCTGGCAGTGTACATTGTGTTTTATTCCAACATGTGAAAAGGTAGAAGTGTGGCTTTCCAACAATGTAAACACTTACATCCTCATTTCGGATTCCTAGGAGTGTGTCATAGTTTCCAGGGTATCCAACAAACCTGTAGAACAGATCAAATATTAGATGAATATTGAATCTTCATACATATTCATTCATTCGTACTTCATAGCTACCCACCTGCCCTTGAAAAATGCAATGTAAACAGGAGATGAGTAGAAGTTGACAAACTGGAAGATGAAGACCTTGAGGATGAACGCATCCTCATATTTGGTCTGGGTGCGGTGCATTTCTAATAGAAAGAAAGTGGATAATACTTTGTTGTTGTGTAAAGAAATACCTAAATAATATGTATAAATATGAAATAGCTTACCCCATCGTGTCAGAATTTGGGCCAGGTAAGTGTAGAGCTTTGACAACATCAGAATAACCAGCAAATTTAGCATAGAACCAGTAAGGCTAGCTATCCTTCCAGCCTATGGGGTGAAAAAGCTCTCTTAGTAAGGAAACTATTATGTAAAAATTGTGCTGCAATATTTGATCTAATCAAATTATTTTACATCAACTTTAAGCGTTAGCAAATAACAACAACTTTTCAATCATACTAGGTGAATTCTAGCTAGTCCAAGCTAGTTGGCTAATCTGGCTAATTTTGAATGAGAAACATACCAAATTTACTATATTCCAAAAAATTTAAACTGATGTTAGTTTTCCCTTAGCTATACTCCATCCTAAACCCTCCCTCTACTGTTTAATGGTTGTTTTGTCATTCCTACATCTAAGCAGGTTTGGAACTTTTGCATTGTGGAACATTGCTTGTGAAAAAGAAGAACACTAAATTATTGAATTGTAGAGTACTTCAAATCTTAAATATATTTTTAAAAACTGTACTTACAGATAACATCATTTTAATGGCCCACCCTTGGAGGGGTTTCTAGTGCCTCTGTGACTCCTGGTAAGGTCTCGCTGGGCAAACAGGTCCCAGCTAAGAGGCCAGACAAAGAGTGATCCCCCATAATCCCCTATGACACAAATGAGTCAGAACAGTGAGACCCTACCCAAAAGACCAGGATAGGGATACCAGAGCCCTCTCCTGGAGCCAGGCCTAGGAGAGGAGCTTGCAGGTTGCCTTAAGGACCTTGTTGCGTAATATGGAATGTGACCTTTCTGGTGGGGAAGAAGCTGGAGGTTGAGCTTTACCAGCTAGATACAGTTGGCCTCACTTCTATGCACAGCTCTGGCTCTGGAACCAAACTCCTGGATAGAAGTTTCCCTGTCTCCTTCTTTGGTGTCACTTAGGGTGAGAGGTTCCGAGCAAGAGTGGTAATACTCACAAGTCCCCAACTTGGCTTCACTGTGTTGGAGTGTAGCCCGGTAGACGAGAGGGTCCACTTACTGCAACTATGTGTCATTGAAGGGGATGGCTCTGTCTGTGTTCTGTCTTTACACACAGAACCAAAGCTCAGAGTGTCCACACTTCTTGGAGGTCCTGAGTGGGGCCCTGGAACGCATACCACCTGGGGAATCCATAGTTTTACTGGTTGACTTTAATGCAAGTTGGGGATGATGGAAAAACCTGGAGGGAGGTGAGTGGTAGGAACAGCCTGCCTAACCTGAACACGAGCATTGCTTTGTTATTGGATTTATGTGCTTAGCATGGATTGGCCATAACAAACACCATGTTTGAACATAAGGTGGTGCATAAGTGTGCTTGGCACCAGACCACTTTAGGCCAAAGGTGATTGATCAACTTTGTAGTGGTATCATTGAACCTGTGGGCGTGTGTTCTGGACTCTCAGGTAAAGAGAAGAGCGGAGCGGAACTGATCATCACCTGGTGGTGAATAGGATAAGATAGCGGGGGGAGGCTGCTGGACAGACATGGGTTTCCCTGGCAGCATCAGCAGCATAGCCTTGTACGGGAGTAAGAACAAGCTACAACTCCCCTTCAGTAGCCTGGTGGAGTTCATGGTTTCCCGAGTGAGAGAGGTGATGTACAGAGAATCCACTGACAACAAAACTTCTTCAGCTTGTATAGAGGTGAGGACGGGTAGGAAGTGGAGGGCCTAGGAGGCAGTCAACCGGCACAGTGTGCTGGTGGGAACAGTGACATCAGGACGTGCAAGGCTTTGCTGTAACCATAAACCTTGATATGACAAGGCCCGGTGAAAGGACAGGCACCAACTGGTCCAAGAAGAAAATCCAAGCAGTGGTGGAGGAAAGACATATTGGCAGGATGGTGGGGATGCGAAAACAAAGGGCACAGGACTCAATGGGAACAGGTAATGGATCGAAAGATTGCGTGGGCTGAGTTGTGGAAAGTGAAGCCACACCTGATCCAGTTCCTTATCCAATCAGTCTACGATGTCCTCCCAAGCCCAACTAACCTCATCTCTTGGGGCCTGAAAGACACCCCCTGCATGCTAACTATGCCAAAAAGAAAGATCCCTGGAACACATATTATGCTGCTGCCTTAAAGCCCTGGGAGAGAGATGTTATTGGTGGCACCACGACTAGGTACTAAGGGTCATTGCAGGAACCCTCAGCACAGGGATCTCTCTCAGCAAGCACCAGCAGCCAGCACAGTGCTCAATCGCATTTGTCAAGGTTGGAGAGAAACCACAATGGAGCAGGAACTCGGCGGGGGGACTTCTGGCAACAGCTCCAGACTGGCAGCTAAAGGATTGCCTGACAAGGCAGCTCAAATTCCCAGAAACCATCGCCACAACCACGCTTAGGCCTGACATGGTCTTCTTTTCAGAAGCATCAAGGCAGGTGGTTCTACTGGAATTGACTGTGCCCTGGGAAGACCAGATGGAAGAGGCATTTGAATGAAAGAGGACCAAGTATGAGAAGTTAGCAGGTGAATGCCATAGCAGAAGATGGAATACCCGCTGCCTTCCTATCGAGGTTGGCTGCCGAAGGTTTGGTGTATGATGTTGAAAGACCCGAAACACCTGATGACCCCAGGTTGCATCACTGATGATGGAGTCTAGAGTGCACCTGTAAGATGCGTGTCAAAATCTAACAAATTTAAGTCCACTTTTAAAAATGCAATTTATAATAATAATGTCAAATTTAATATCAAAATACTTTTTAAATCATTTGTTCACATATTGTAAAAATATTTTGTCATTCATTAAAGAAATACACTTACAGTGGGGCAAAAAAGTATTTAGTCAGCCACCAATTGTGCAAGTTCTCCCACTTAAAAAGATGAGAGAGGCCTGTAATTTTCATCATAGGTATACCTCAACTATGAGAGACAAAATGAGAAAAAAGAAATCCAGAAAATCACATTGTAGGATTTTTAAAGAATTAATTGGTAAATTCCTCTGTAAAATAAGTATTTGGTCACCTACAAACAAGCAAGATTTCTTTAAGAGGCTCCTCTGTCCTCCACTCTTTACCTGTATTAATGGCATCTGTTTGAACTCGTTATCAGTATAAAAGACACCTGTCCACAACCTCAAACAGTCCAACTCCAAACTCCACCATGGCCAAGACCAAAGAGCTGTCAAAGGACACCAGAAACAAAATTGTAGACCTGCACCAGGCTGGGAAGACTGAATCTGCAATAGGTAAGCAGCTTGGTGTGAAGAAATCAACTGTGGGAGCAATTATTAGAAAATGGAAGACATACAAGACCACTGATAATCTCCCTCGATCTGGGGCTCCACACAAGATCTCACCCCTAGTGACCTAGTGAATGACCTGCAAAGAGCTGGGACCAAAGTAACAAAGGCTACCTTCAGTAACACACTGAGCTGCCAGGGACTCAAATCCTGCAGTGCCAGACGTGTCCCCCTGCTTAAGCCAGTACATGTCCGGGCCCGTCTGAAGTTTGCTAGAGAGCATTTGGATGAACCAAAATAGAACTTTTTGGTAAAAACTCAACTTGTCGTGTTTGGAGGAGAACGAATGCTGAGTTGCATCCAAAGAACACCATACCTACTGTGAAGCATGGGGGTGGAAACATCATGCTTTGGGGCTGTTTTTCTGCAAAGGGACCAGGACGACTGATCCGTGTAAACGAAAGAACGAATGGGGCCATGTATCGTGAGATTTCGAGTGAAAACCTCGTTCCATCAGCAAGGGCATTGAAGATGAAACGTGGCTGGGTCTTTCAGCATGACAATGATCCCAAACACACCGCCCGGGCAACGAAGGAGTGGCTTCGTAAGAAGCATTTCAAGGTCCTGGAGTGGCCTAGCCAGTCTCCAGATCTCAACCCCTTCGAAAATCTTTGGAGTCCGTGTTGCCCAGCGACAGCCCCAAACCATTACTGCTCTAGAGGAGATCTGCATGGAGGAATGGGCCAAAATACCAGCAACAGTGTGTGAAAACCTTGTGAAGACTTACAGAAAATGTTTGACATCTTTCATTGCCAACAAAGGGTATATAACAAAGTATTGAGATGAAATTTTGTTATTGACCAAATACTTATTTTCCACCATAATTTGCAAATAAATTCTTTAAAAATCCTACAATGTGATTTTCTGGATTTTCTTTTTCCCTCATATTGTCTCTCATAGTTTACAAAATTACAGGCCTTTCTCATCTTTTTAAGTGGGAGAACTTGCACAATTGGTGGCTGACTAAATACTTTTTTGCCCCACTGTATTTTGATGTGTTGATTAACATACTAAAGTGAATGTAAAGTACTTATTATACTTATACTTATTATAATTTTAATTGTAGTGGGCTATTTGATAGTGCATTTAAAGTTAATACATTTTAAATGTACTAAATTGCAGCTTCTTTAGTATAAATTTGTAATTCAAATATATTTAAACACGGCACACAAGTTTCAATAGCAATGTTGTTAAAGTATATTTTAGTTCAGTATACTTTAACCATATTTTAATAAAAGTAATTGTGAATTTTTATATAAAGATGTACTTGCAGTAAGTCCTACTTACGCAAGTAAAAAAAGCACTTTGAAGTCCAGTTTTTCATTTAAAAAAAAGTGTAAAAGTGACGTGACATGTGGCCAGGTATGGTAACCCATACTCAGAATTAGTGCTCTGTATTTAACCCATCCTAAGTGCACACATACTCACAACCTTTGGGTTACAAGTCCAACTCTCTAACCATTAGGCCACGGCTTCTTTATTAAGTATATTGTTTTCATAATGAGTCCTCTTATTAAATTTGTACTTCTTTTTCACAAGGCTCTTCAAGTTACTTTGAATTGAAGTGTTAGCTAATGTAAATGCCCATGTAAATGTATATGCAAATTGTCTAAATTATGTAATCTAAAAGATGTCTGAGCAACAGTCACTTCATAACCTTTAGTCACTATGTACATAATTTCAGGTATCAAAAGAAATGGAAAGAAACTTACTGAAAATATGAAGAAGGCATTCTGTGATCTATAGATAATGATGCTTAGGATGGTTCGATACAGGATAATGGCTATTAGGAATATCAAAACAATGGCAATCTGTAAGCACAAAGAATAAATTTGAATCATGATGATAATGATTTTGATTTTTTGGGATTACTGAAGATTTCTTAACAGTTGTGAGATGGAAATCCATTGACTAACCATTAGAATGACTACCATGTTACCAGTTAGAGTACGACTCAGTCGTTGAGTCTCTGGGAAATAGGGCTCTTCTGCCCCCGTGACAGGATTACGAACTGTCATGGGCGCCAGTGCTGTGAATTCTGGTCTTGGCCTCTCCTAACGTCAGAATGAAAATATTATGGAAAGCAAGAGAGGTAAAGCATTGGCAAGTTTGAGGACTAGTAAATATTAAAGGTTAAGACACTCTGTAACTAATTTAATTACCTCTATTTCTTCAAATTCCGAGCAGTCCCATCGGTGGGAGAGTATGGAGCTTGTGCGTTTCCAGTACTCCAGGAAGGTGACGGCCCACAGAGACATGAATATACTCAAGAACACAGTTCCTCCATTGTCAAATAGCAAGCCTGCCTATCGCAAATTTATGAACAAATATTTTGAGAACAAAATGTTATAGCTAGTTTGCAGAAAAAGTCCTTTTTAGCTTATTTAAAATGCTATACATAATTTGATATCTTCTAAGAATGTCACCTTATAAGTATAGCAGATGCTGGAGAGGTTCCAGTAGCTGCAGATGTTGCATAGCGGACACATGACAAACGCGTCTCCACTGGTGCACAGCTCTTCTCTGTGGGGTCAAGGGTCAGGATCAGTGCTAGGTCTTCGACATTATTAATGTTATTAACAATTATGTGATAATACTTACGCTGCCACATCATTTACCATCAGCCAGATACCAAACAGAAATATTATAAAGCCCACTACTGCTGCTGGTAATAACCAGCCTGTGTAGAAACCTACAGACAAGAGAAATAAGGACAGAAAGTTAGCCATAGTCTGAAAACTGTAGAGTGTTTTAGTTAACAAAATTTGTTACATTTTTACTTTTTTATTTTATTTTATATTGTATTTAATTTTGTCTTATTATTAATCCTTCCTATTCAGTAATTATTCAATCATCTACTTATTTTTAGCATTAATAGTAACACTTTGCATCAACTAACATGAACTAATAATGAGCAACACATTTGTTACAGCAGTTATTCATCTTTGTTAATGTTAATAAGAGTTAATGAAAACATAACTGTTCATTGTTGTTTCATGACAGCTCAAATCCATTAAATAATATTAACGGATAGAACTTTTTTATTTTAATTATGTATTAGTAATGTTGAAATTAACATTTATTAAGAATAAAAAATGCTTAAGCATTTCATTCATTTTCAATATAACTAATGTAGTTAACGAAACACTGTTATAAAATCTACTTATGATAAACTATGTATTATAACAAGAAATAAATACAGTAGTTAACATTTGAAGTGGATCAAAAAAGGGTTTTGTTTTGGTTTTAGGACAACTTTAATGAAAGTTTTTGATCCATTTCAAATGTTGACTTCTGTAATAGTAATAATAGCAGTAATACTGAAATAGCAGATAAAAACATTGTACAATAATATAATAACAAAAAAATATAATACAGTCTAAAAAAATACTGGGTTAAATATACAACCCAGCGCTGGGTAAAATATGGACAAACCCAGCTATTGAGTTATTTTGACCCAGCGGTTGGGTGAAATGTTTAACCCAACCCAACAACCCACCAGTTGTGGCACCAATAGCCTCATGGTTAGTGCATCGACATACAGTGCAGCTGCGCTCATAGCAACCTGAGTTTGATTCCCGTCTCAAGGTCCTTTGCCGATCCTGCTCCCCTCTCTCCACACAATGCTTTCCTGTCGTCACTCTACTGTCCTATCTAAATAAAAAAAGGTATAAAAGCCCCCCCAAAAAAAAACAAAAAAACAACACCCCGTTGCTGGGTTTGTCCATTTGACCCAGCATTTTTTTAGAGTGTAGATACAAGATAGAACATTTATATTTTTCATTTCTTGGTATAAACTAAAGGTAGGTCCTGTCATACCCAACCATGCAAAGTAGAGTGCTATCTTCTCGCCAAAGTATTCACGAATGTGATCCAGAGGTTGGTACTTCCTCCAGCAAGCCCAGCGAGCCCAGTAGTGATGCAGGATCTGTCTCATGTTGAGAGACTGTGGATCTACAGGAGTCTTCGTCATCTCAAATGGACCCTAATGAGAAGAACACAAATCATCAGCTGTTCAAAATCAACATGAAATAGTGCTTGCATAGATTATGGAATTTTTTTTTTTTTTTTGTGAAATAGTGCAGAACATGCATTAAGAATGAAAGAACATGCATAAAGAGAGGTCAGTTTGATTTCATGCTGGCTTTAAGTAATGTAAACAAAGAGAGAAACAAGCATAATTGGTGTGTTTGTTAAGGTAATGTTCAGACATTATGTAGAAAACTCTTATAGTACCTCATGTAAAGGAAAAGCAGCAGTGAGAACATGCTCACTAACCAGCCTGCCAATGCCAACCTCCCCTCTCTTTAACGATCCATATGGAGTCCTGGCTAATATCTCATACAGCTTTACAACAAGGAAATTACAGAAAACAGACAGATCAGTGTGAACAGCTTAACACAGAAAGAAAAATAATTATGTCCATTGTACAAACATTAAAACTGCACTAAGCATTTTTTTTGTACATATAAGAAAATGAATAGTGCTTTTTATTTCATGTCAGTGCCTACAAAGCTGATCTGTGCTATGCATCATGGTTGCCCTTGCAGAAAATCTGTGAAATACTACCAATGTGTGAAATAAATGAATCATGGGTGAAAAATATGCAAATATGCTTGTGAATGTTATTACAGTGGATTTGGTAGTGCTAACTTTGCAGCAATGCTGCATCCACAGCAACAGTATAAAGCTCAAGACTTGTCGTATCACTTAGCAAAAGAAAAAAATTCTTAGTGCACCTCAAATTTCAGGGAAAAAAAATCCTCAAAACTCACTATCTGGTGCCTCTGGGTGGTCTTGAAAAAAGTATCCTTGTCTTCATGACCAAGAAACCTAAAAGCAGTATTAAACAAGATAATGTATTCTATTAAACACTCTTTATAACAGTGTATATGCATGCAAAAGCTTGATTCGAAATGCACAGTAAAAATATTCAGTTCACAAGTGATATTTACACAAGAGACTCTTCACAAAACAATTACACTAACTTTTGAAAAAGAAGAAAAAAAAAGCTTTATAAGGGCAAATTTTCTGGTTGTGTTGAAAATGGCGCTACATTATATTAGTCATATTTTAACCAATAATATTACTTTTTATTTAACCGAAAAAAAAAAAAAAAAAAAAAGTTTTACTATAATTTATCCCCAGGGCCACAAAAATACACAAAATTGTTTGTAGATGTGAGTGAGCAAATATATGGGTCACTTGACACAGCAAGCACTTTGCATAAGTGTGTGTTGGGAGTGTGTGGTGTGTTTGTCTTTAAGGAGGTGCTGACTCTCTGCAAACTCTAAAGTGTATGAACTGCATGTTACATGACAGTCTCAGATCCTCTTTATGCACGCAGGGTTTGGATACATGTTGTACTGTTTTGTAAGCTCACTTCCTTTGTCCACAAAACACCAGCTTGTTAAATTGTGTTGAGGTGCATATTCTTATACTCTAGGGCTGTCAATAGTTTCCCTCCACATATTTTTATGCAAATTTTGGAGTACTGCATAAAAAAAACATTGGACGGAAATGCAAGAAGTGCTTAAAATCTAAGAATACATATAAAAATGTGTGGGCTCATTTGAGGTGGATATTCTATTTTATTTTTTTAAAGAAAACATGCACATAAATTACGATGGGATCACATTCACTTGGAAACACATTTCCTGAATAAATTCCTGGATTATGTAAGAAGAAAAATTCACATGCTTCCTCTGTTGCAGCATATTTTCATTATTTTATTACTGATACTTTGCAGCAGTTTCCCAGGAAGTGAGGAAGTGAAGATTTTGCTCTCTTAAACAAATAGGGTTTAAAAATGGGAATATGAATGGTGATTATAGCTAATTTTTTATGCAATATTCCAATTTTTCCCAAGTTTAATTTGGAAACTTTGGATGGAAATTTGACTAATGTTAATTTAAAGACCTAAAAGAGAAAGATGCTGTCCTTTTTTTATTTTTTGAATCAGTACCTCTCTAGTTTATTGCTGCGGAACTGGCAGGTGTAGTAGTCCGGTGGAAGGTTGGGAACATCTTGTGCCATTATGTTTGGGATGTGCAGTTTTTCTAGGATCTTCTCAGACCAGTTTGATATTGGAGTTGTCACAACCTGAAAACACCCAACAGAGGAGGACAGTAAGATTTACTGAGTATATAATTTACTTTGTGATATAAAAGATCAGGCATGATTTACCTGTAACGGCACTCGAAGACTGATCTCCTCAGCATAATAACACAGAACATTCCAGGGCGCGTTCAGAAGGACGTAAGTAGTCTTTGTTTTTCCCTGCACAACCTCTTTCTGAGACACATTCACAGCAAGAGAAAAACGTTACATTAGAACAGAAGCTCTCAACTGCAGAGTTAACCTCCAACTGTGATCTGCGTTAGAAAGCGTCCTTTCAGACAGTTTGGTTCGGGGCACCTAAAAAGATCTGATTTTTTATTTTTTTTTAAAGGGCACTTAAGTGTTGATGCTTCTTTAAATATGTTAAAGCATCCTTAAAGAAAATGTTTTAAGATAATATTCAGAAAACTCAAAGCGGTAATTTCTACATAGTTAATTTTACATAGACTACATTTACATGCATAAATATTCATCAGAATGTATTGAGATTAGGATTGAGTAGTATTAATTAGTAATAATCTTAAATTTGTTTTAGTTGTTAATAACTGAACATACTGTGTAACTAATAGCAACATCTTGAATCTCCCAGAAAATAATACTGTAAACTTACAACAGCCATGTATACAGGATTATTCCAATATCAATTTTTTTTAAACTGCAGATAACGTTAATGAAATAAACTGACTTTATGACAGTTTCTTAACACACTTAAGTACACCTTTAAAAAGTGCACATTGTAATAAAATTAAAATTTTGACTTTAAAATACATTTTAAATCATCATGGCATCTTTTCTCATGCTTTAAAGAAGTACATTTATTTTCATGTGTTGACTAGTATATTAAATCACATGTAAAGTACTTTCAGTAATTTTGACTGTGGTGTGTTATTTGATATTACATTATTAAAGGTGATATATTTTAAAAGTACTAAAATCATCTTCTTCAAATGTGTAATAACAAATATATTTAAATACATACCGTACAAGTTTCAACAGAAAGTAAAGTATATTTTAGTTTAGCATTAATGTGTGTCAGGTCATTCATCAGTACACTTCAACCATACCATAAGACAATAGAAATCATTACATATAAATATGGACCTGAGTCTGACTTCAGCACTAAGTTCAACTATTTGCATTCAATATAAATTCAAAGTATGACACATTTTCAATTAATTGTAAATAACTTGCAATTAAGTTTCCAAACACCGTACATTCAGTTTGTGCTTAATTATATGCTTTTAAAATATGCATATATTATTGCATATAGTATATGCGTATATTTTAAAGTATGCTAAATGTACTTCTTCTTTTTTACAAGGCTGCACATAGTACAGACTGTATTTGGACTACAGCTGCAACCCAGATATGGGACTTTGATAACCATGAAAATGTAGTCAAAGTTACATACCGTCTCCTGATGAAGGCCAGCGGTCTGGAGTCTGGAAAGAAACTCTGTCCTCCACTTCCTGTGAGTGTCACGCGAGGAACCAGACGATACTTCATCTGATTCTGCCGACTTCAGGGGGTTCACAGATTCCTCCCAAACCAAGACAAAATCTGACGACACATTCACAACGATGTCTTCATATTTATCAAATGCATTCACTTTTTATGTAATATCAATTTATCAAACACTGATAGTTTGGCATACAAGTGAATGTCATACAGGAAATATTGTTAGTAGCGAAAACACACACAAAAAAGACCTTTTTTGACCAATCCTTTCTCAAAATGACTAAATTAAGATTTCAGAATTCTGTGTTTAAGCAAATCTGATTTTTTAACAGACACAGAAGTCTCTCCGTTGATGTGCTGGTCTCTGGTCCCAGTACTCACCGATCCGGGTGACCCCATCACTGAACACGTTCGTGTTTTCCTGAGCTGCTGCACACGTCTGTGAATAACATGCAGACATCTCCATTATCAATACGCACAAGAAGTGACATTCATGCGTACAAGAAAATCTTTACAAGAAAATTCCTGTGAAAAGCCTGTAATGCATGTCTTATCAGGGGCATGAGGGTGGAGCGGTGGAGGGTGAGAGATGTGAGGAAATTTGGCATGTTTGTCTTGCATTGTTAACTGCTAATTAGCTTCCTCTCTTTGTGACCACTGATGATTTTTGTAAACAACTTGCATTTACTTTACTAAACACACACACACACACACACACACACACACACACACACACACACACACACACACACACACACACACACACACACACACACACACAGGCAGTTGTGTACCTTCATGCTCCCGTATGTTTGTTCAGGATGGTCGGAGAGGGTGATAAGCGTGGTGCTGTCCTCCACTAAATTCTTCTTCCTTTTCATCTTTAGCCCAAAACAGCCGGTTTACCTCTGTGTTTTCTTCTGCCCCTCTTTAAAACATAGTGCATGGTGACTCAGGTATTATTTTGTAATAAAGAACCAAAAACACAAAATCTGGCATGTACACTATATTGGTCAAAAGTTTAAAATAATCAAATTTTTTCCAATGTTTTAGAAAGAAGTCTCTTCTGCTGCATTTATGTGATAAAAAAAATATGTGATACTTTCTATGTGAATATATTATAAAATGTAATTTATTGCTGTGATGAATTTTCCACATCATTACTCCAGTGTCACATGATCCTTCAGAAATCGGTCTAATATGCTGATCTGCTGCTTATTATGAGCCTGGTTTCTCCCAAGGGTTTTTTTTTTCTCCATTCTGTCACCGATGGAGTTTCGGTTCCTTGCCGCTGTCGCCTCTGGCTTGCTTCGTTGGGGACACTTAATTTCCAGAGATATCGTCGACTTGATTGCACAGATACTAATTAAACTGAGCTGAGCTGGACGAGGACATCGCTGAATTCACAGATCCGATGGGGCATCTTATATCTCAGCCGTCACAGGTTAACAACACCCTCTGTACACCTCTGTGTGTGTCTATTTAGAATAAGCTTACATCTCATATTATTCACTTTGTGTTTGTGAGTATATTCTGTTGCACTTACCTCTCTTTTATTATGTGTGCAATATCATGCAGCACTTTCTGCTCACTGTGCAATATTTCTTTGCAATATCTTGTTTTCTTATTAAATTAGATGTTTAGCTTGCACTAAATTATATGTGATTGCACTGTACAGATTGCTCTAATTTCGCTGTACTTTTAGTGACAATAAAGGATCTTGAATCTTTAACTGAGTGTTTATTATTGCATTATTGATACACTATTTTCCTGTTTGATACTGTAAAGCCACTTTGACACAATCTGTATTGTTAAAAGTGCTATATAAATAAAGGAGACTTGATTGACTTGATATGCTATGTTGAAAACAGTTGTGCTGATGAATAATTTTCTGTAGAAACCATGAAAGAATCCTTTTTCTTCATGATTCTTTGATGAATAGAAAGTTCAAAAGAACAGCATTATTTGAAATAGAAATCTTTTGTAACATTATAAATGTTTTACTGTCCCCTTTTAACCTCACTGCTGAATAAAAATACTAATAGGATATCTTCTTTATCAGTATATCAGAATGATTTCTGAAGGATCATGTGACACTGAAGACTGGAGTAATGATGCTGAAAATTCAACTTTGCATCACAGAAATAAATTACATTTTACAAAGCATTCACATACAAAACAGTTATTTTACATTGAAATGATATTTCACAATATTACTATTTTTACTGTATTTTTGATCAAATAAATGCAGCCTCGGTGAGCAGAAGAGACTTTTGACTGGTGGTTAAATACTGTAAGTATCAATCTATTTCAGTATAGTTTTGAGGTATGTAAATGTCTGGTCTTGGGTCAAATAGAGCATGAGGGTCAAATAGTTCTGACAATAAATGTGTACATGAATCTGAACATCATTTTGCAGATAAAGTGAGATGACTAATTACTGAAAACATAAGAGGAAACACTGCGCATAAAATGACCCAATAAAAGTGTGCACTGTGTACTTAGAAGAGCTCCCAAAGAGCCTGGAGTCCCTGAGAGAACCATCATACACACAACAACAGTACAAACACAAACACTCATATATTCCATATAACTGGAAGATCTATGAGTGTTACTGCATTTCAACAAAATATCAAATCACAAGGCATTAAACACATAAACACTTGTCATCATTACAGCAATGTTGAGTCTGATGTGTAAATCAGATGTAGTGCAGAACAGAGGAAGAGGATGTAAGTGAAGGGGTCAGTGAGTGCAGCGCTCACCAATTAAACAGTCTGAGGGGCAAATCTGGGTCAGGTGTCACACTAATGCATGTTTTAACATATTACATAATTTCATTATTTCAGGCAGTTGATCCTGCCTGAGTAATGTTCAAAACTAAATAGATTTTTATCACTAAATGGATTGTAAGAAATGTTATAAAGAATGTAATATATATATATATATATATAGAGAGAGAGAGAGAGAGAGAGAGAGTAAATTAAAAATGCTGCTTTGTCAACTAATCTTCTTCTTCTTCTTCTGCTTCATTGTACATCACAAAAGTTCTTTATATCACCTCTTTTAATTGTTTAGAACAAAAAACCTGGTTTAAATCAGGATTTCAATAAGATCAATGTCATTTTTGAACACCATTGTGTTTTGGAATCAATGCTTAAAATAAAAAAAAAAAAAAATAAAAAAATAAAATAAAAAAATAAAAAAATAAAATAAAATTAAAATAAAATAAAATAAAATAAAATAAAATAAAATAAAATAAAATAAAATAAATTACAGTGCTCTACCACAACACTTGATGTGTAGGCAAACTACGTGCCAGATGTGTGTGACTTCACACTGGTCTGTGGGCTTCGAACCCTAAGCTTAAGTCAAACAGGAGAAAAGCTCTGTATGCTTTCCCCATATTTGTATTTATTCATCATTCACTTTGATCAAAGCTACTTAAAAATAATATAAAGAATCAGGTGCTTATATAACAAAGATACCACCTGTGAATGTTAGCTTGACAAAGCCTTGTCAGAAAGTTTTAAAACCTTTCAAGTTTGAGGATTATATAAGCTCCACTACATAAAAAACTAAGTCAGATCAGTTAGAAAAGATGAAGGAATTATCGCCAGAAAAGCACAATGTAAGCATGTGGGATTTGGGAATTTTCTGCAACAGGATACTTTTAGTGAATGAAGCTTGAGTTACATTTCAAAATGTTGATGTCAGTTTATGAAACAGCACGCTTCCTTTCTCAAGAAAGCTTTGTCAGTGCAACGCAAGCATTATTTCAGTTATTAATAAAAAAAAATCACATCAATTCATGCCTAAAGAAGCATGCTCTCAAGATTCCAACTATGAATTATGTCTAACAGTTGTTTTCTGGGTTATTTGGCATCTCGTCGTTCTCTTTCTCTCTGCTCACCTGTAGTTTCCTTCCTGAGTCTCTCTCTCTCTCCTCTCTGCATCGGTTGACCGCTGCTGCTCCAGTCCTCCTCAGCTCAAAGACCGTGACATTATGGTGACAAAACCTTTCCCAAAGGATTTCAAGTGGCTCCTTCCAAGACTCCAGAGCAGATGTAGGAATAGAGTGCAAGTGAAGAGGAAAAGGAGGGGTAGAGTCTGCTCATGTTTGCTGTTAAGGAGGAGTTTCTCTGAACTTCAGCTACACACACATTTGCAAATATGGACACACAGACACACACTGAAACCAAACAGTAATCTTATCAGATGAAGAGATCTGCTTTAGTTGTCAGAGTTAGTTTTAGTCTCTAGCGTTATTTCTAGGGCCGATTTAATGCATTCATTTGGTGCGATTATATAGAATAAAAATAAAGTGTTGAAATAACTCTCAAATCTGTAGATCATTTCATAGGCTATTCATGCAGTTACTAACAGACATGATGCAGGATGGCGATTGACTGTGTGAAGTAGCAGTTTATACCCCTAAAACTCCACTTATGAGAGCAAAACATTGTTTAACTTGTGCATATCATTTAATACAGTTTAGCAATATCAAACAAGCAAAAGTGCTGTCTTTCCCGAACATTTGCAAGATTGCGAAAGATCAAAAAAAAAAAGGTAATAACCTATTGTGTTGAATTTTAGTCACAGTATTGTCTGTTTTTGCTCAATTTCACCACAGCACAACTGTTTGTCTTTTCAAGCAATTAGACGTTTCGTTAATGAATGAATTCATGAATCGAGTGAGCCAATGATTCAGTGAATCATTTACAGTATAAAGACGGTTGAATGAATGACTGAACGGCTCACTCATTATGACAGTGACTTGTCGCCACCTACTGGTGTTGAATCAAAATATTTATTTCTAAATTTACTTAAATCTAATTAACTGACACATCATAATAAAATGGTTTGCAGTTAAAATCAAATTAATTAAATTGTGTTAATAGTATAAATGTATGTGGATCTAAAATGAAACAGGTAGTTTATTTAATGAGAGACCTTTGGAATGTAATATTATGATTGCGTTTTGTCGTGTTTAGCATGAGGTCTAGACAACACTAATGGCACAAAGCAACAAGCTCAGAAGAATATGATTATTATTACATAGTGCTTTGCTAGTTATCATTAAATGAATGTTTTTCATGCCGATTCTCATACTCCAGAGATAGACTGACCGAGAGAAGGCAAAGGAAAAGTAGAGTAGAATAAATCTCGCACATTTGAATATAATTACATTAACATTAATAAGAGCAAAAACCTCAATATATAAAAACATTTATGGACATGGAGATGAAAAACTAAAGGTCAGGAGAAATCGTATCCCTTCTCAGCTTAAATTAGGTTTTCATCCTAAATATTTCTGGTTTTAAAGGGAGAAACAGATAAAGCAGTTAAAGCAGATAAAAGGAATTAATCCTGATATAATTCCTGTAATATTTCATTTTGATTAAAATGATTAATTGCGATTAATCGCATCCAACATAAAAGTTTTTGTTTGTGTGTGTGTTTTGTATATGTTATGTATATATTAATACACACACATGCATGTATATTTAAGAAACATTTTGTTAACATATGAAATATATTTATATATAATATAAATTATATGAATATAAATACATGTAAATATTGTCAAAATGTATACTCTACGTGTGTGTATTTCTATATACACTCAATAAATATACACAGCACACACACATATATTATGTAAACAAAAACTTTTATTTTGGATGCAATTAATCGCTATTAATCATTTGACAGCACTAATTTAAAAATGTGGCATCATCTTATTAAATACATAAATCAAAAGTGAAACAGACCCGACCCCACAGATACCAGTTATGTGTCAACAACTTAGTGGTGGATTATTTACAATTGAGTTTTTAAATTGTTGATAAAATATTTGTTAATACTTTTTGCATATTAAATATAACATGCTTCTTGGCCTCTAACTTCAAAAAAAAAATAATAATAATAATTAATTAAAAAAAATAAAAATAAGCAACACCATTTAAAAGCAATATCTTACATTTGAGTTCATTATGACCAAAATAAAGCCTTTGCAAAGATGCAACTGCTGATGTCGAAGAACAGGTAATATAAAATTATTAATATTACGGGTATTTTATTTTAATTAAAAATGTAACAAAAATAATTATATATTTATTTTCTTATTTTATTTAAAATTTTGCAAAGCATTGCAGAAACATTATGAAATTTACTTTCAAAACAAGACAATCAAAACAAAATGATCACACTCTCAGAAAAAAGGGTACAAAGCTGTCATGTGGTACTGTGGCAGTAGCCTGAGGTGCAAAATCTACAAAAGCTGAAACATCTTTGTACATTATTTATCCCTAAATGGTACATATTAGTACCTTAAAGGTGCATAATAGTACTATAAAAGTACATATTTGTACTTTAAAAATACATACTGTATTAGTATCTCATGAAATAGTACCACCCAGTGACAGTCACACACCTTTTTTAATGAGAGTGCACATTTTCCTCTATTATCAGTTACACCAAATATATTTCAGCGGTAACAAAGTGAATATTTTGAAAATAAACCAATTGAAACGGTCCTTTTTATAATATAGATCCTTTATTTCATGTTCATTGACAGTTCTCTAGGTGGAATATTGCACTACACGCCGGGCAGAGCATTTTCCCCTGTCAACTAATATTTCAGGGAATGTCGTCTCATTAAAAAAAAGAAAAGAAAAAAAAAAACAGAGAAAAGAAAAGAAAAGACACAACTCTAAGACAGTGTAACCTCTCAAACATCAATGCCAGCAGTACAAAAGAGAGATGACAACAAACTACAGTCGAGTAAATGGTGAACGCACACTCTATAAATTAAATAAGGCAACATCTTCATAAAGATGGGGTGTTTCAGTATTTAACGGTGAGAAGGTGGACAGTATCACCCTGTACCGTCCCATAATTCTGAACGGAATGCGGTGTGTGGCACATTTAATGACATTCTGGAAAATTAGGATTCACATCTACCATTTCTTTAAGTTGAGCTTCTCTGAAACACTGATAGTGACGTGTGCATGTCAGAATATGATAGATACCTCCATTCCACTCAAGCCAAAGCGTAATAAATGGCTTTCATCCAGCAAAAACATTTAGATATTCAGTCAAAAATCTCTTTCGGGTCTCAAAAGGGAATTCTGAATTGGCAATTTGCTCTTTGAGACTCAAGTCGCAAATAAAGCAGGTATACAACACACTTAAATGGTATTTACTGGCTATTTAAAGGCTTTAAAACATTCCAAGTTTACGTTTGTTCTTTGAACTTGAAATATGTTTAAGTCTATATATGTACATTGTATTCGGTAAGTCTACAGTTAATAATTAAGGCCAAAATCAAATGCCTCTCCATGGCAAAACTTCAGACTGGCACCTGCCCCACAGTCCTCATGGAACCCATCAAACGGTAACGCCAGCGGAAAATATTCATGGTATTTGATAAATATACAAAGCGGAAGCCAGGAGGCGTTCAGTCAGATGATGTACATCGTTCAAGCAAACAAATCATTAAAAAAAACTCGACACGGAGTAAAACTTGTGTTGATGGACAACATGAAGAAAGACTGACTAAGCGGTTAAAGCAATAATTCACCCAAAAATGAAAATTCGGCCATCATTTACCTCATGTCAGTCCAAATCTATGGAAGATTATTTCTGCCACAGAATAGGCATATAAACAAGGTGACTGCGACTTTATCTGTTATTCAGAGTTATTCTGAAATCTGAAAAGAAAAGTCACAATTATGATTTATATATACTTGCTGTTAGAAAAAAAAAAGTCAGAGATTTGTGAGATTGTGAGATTAAAAACATCAAACTTTTTATTATTTTATTCTGTGGCAGAAATAAGCTGTCATACAAACCGGTATGACTTTCTTAAAAAAAAAAAAAAAAAAAAAAAAAAGATGATATTTCAAGAAATGTTCATGCTGCTCTTTTCCATTCAACTAGAGCATATAGTGAAGCACATACAATGATCATTTTTGGGTTAACTATTCCTTGAAAACCTTTACCAAATGTACACGTCACAATATGTACAGTGATTGTTAACAGCTAGAATCTGTGAATATTTGGGACGTAACATTTAGCGGTTAACCTCGATCTTAGCTAATTAGCGCTCTCAGCCTCTAGCTATGCAGAAAATAGAGTTGAAATGTGGATGTTTATATGTCAGCTGTGGGAATAAAATGCCAAACACGTACAGCTTGAGCTTTTACAATGGTGCAATTCAACTCAACTCACTGGTTTCAAATAAACAAAAAACAGCAAACGGTGAAGTCAGCAGCATTCAAAATACATCAAACGACAAAACCGGCCTGCTGTAGGGAAGCAGAAGCCAGATTCAGAAGAAAAACTGGTCTATCACACACTCCAACAGCACAAACATTCAGATTAAAATGTACTTGCAGGGTCAATTTACAGCAACTGATAAAGCTGGATATGGAATCGCATACGGCAGCAATCCAACCTGAAACGAGCGATTAAAAAAAAACAACAAAAACAGTGACGCCTGATGCAACTCCCTGAAACACACCGGGCATGCTGGGAAGTTTAGCAGACGATAACAGAACGCTTTTGGGTGAATTTCAAGAAAAGCCAAGAATGTGTCATATTTCAGTCCAAAATTTGAAAATCAAGCGCATTATTAGGATTTTTCAATAATTTCCCTGATCAAAATCAGTTAGATCTTTACATGTTTTTGAAAACTCTCTTGAGCTCACAAAGGCTGCATTTATTTGATCAAAAAATACAGTAAAACTGTAATATTGTGAAATATTATTACAATATAAAATAACACGTTTCCGTTTGGATATATTGTAAAATGTCATTTATTTCAGTGATGCAAAGCTGTATTTTCAGCATCATTACTCCAGTCTTCAGTGTCACATGATCTTCAGAAATCATTCTAATATACTGATTTGATGCTCAGCAACATTTCCGATTATTATCAATGTTGAAAAGAGTTGTGCTGCTGCAAATTTTTGTGGCAATAGCGAAATTGGATTTGCTGATGAAGAGAATTTATTTGATTTGTAATAGTTTTCACTGTCAATTTTGATCAATGTCATTTTAATGCATATCTATATCTATCTATCTACTGTATCTATCTATCTATCTATCTACTGTATCTATCTATCTATAGTATATATATATATATATATATATATATATATATATATATATATATATATATATTTTTTTTTTTTTTTTTTTTTTTTTTTTTTTTTTTTGTTCAACCTCTGATTTATGTAGATTTGAATAAATATTGTATTACATTATTTGATTCCTGTAATGCATTATTTACGCATTATCATTTTTGATTTGGGGGGAGACGTGCTAAATTGACATTAAATTTAAGGTAATAAAAAATCTTAAGAGTTCCAAAAACAGACATTTTTATGGAAATAATAATAATCTTTGCATTTTGGAGTGAAATAAGACTCGAACACTGGTGAGATTCACCCTTTTAGTGGTTTTCAGAACATAGCATGACAACACTTCAGCAGAACTGACAAAGTTGAGCACGACATGGAGACGGAAATACATCCTTCACACACGAGTCACAGTGGAATGACACTGGAATGGAGTTACCGAAGGCGAAGCAGTGCGAACGTCCACGTTCACTTACACAAGGAGCAAACCTAAAATTGTTCTTTGGCAAAAAAGCAGTTTAAAATGAACATTTCATTTCAACTTTGTCAAGATCAAAACATGACACACAGGATTGGACGAACAAACAGTGGCTCTCCCTGTCGTTTGATAGCGTTTCTATGAAATCACAATTGGGAAATGGGCTTTCATCCTTGAAAGCTCTTCCTTCCTGTGGGGGGTCACAGATGCAGTTCAGCACTTCCTGTGAGGTCACCGCGAGAACGTGAAACTTCCTGTGAAGTCATCGCAGATGGAGCCAAACATTTCCTGTGAGGCGTTCCCAGTGGCATCGCAGTGATCGCATCTTCCAGATCAGAAGACGAGGAATCGGGCTTGTTGTGAATCAAGGTAAGAAGCGCACAAACACACATGTAAGCGTGGGACGGGGCTCCCTTAAGCGCCCCCCAAGTCCAGTGAACAAATAAATAAAGAGAGTCTGATATGGCGGCAGAGGAGGAGGAGAATTTGATATGGGTCGAACATCAGCGTTGGCAGGCACTCGCTTCATCCTCCTGCTTTCAGCCCAACTCCTCAAATAACTCGGAGCACATAAATAAAAAACAGCACTTGACAAAGAGCCAGAGCTGTCCGTTGAGTGGTTTTTGGCTGGGCTGGTCTGTGCAAGCGGGCTGGTGTCTGGCGGGCGATGGTTCACCACACCTCGCAGCGGTGGCCTGAGTTCATGGGCGAGCCCAGCGGACACTGGAAGTGCTCTGCGAAGTCGGGCGAGTTGGACAGAGTGCCGATTACGCGGTATTTGGGTGGGCTGTGAGGGTCCGTCATCAGGCCCTCGTGAGCGCTTTCTGGCGTTCGGACTGAACACCACACCTATGGAGGAGAGCCAGAGGAACGTGCGTCTGAGACCATGCTTTTACAATCAGAGCTCTGCATTGTGTTGTTTTTGTTACTGCTGTATGGTAGAGGAGGCCGTGCTATCATGTAAATATAGCTAAAGCATACGTGACCCTGGCTGTGAAAACCCAGCTAAAATATTTTTCTTTACTTTTTTGTGATTTATTATTTTCTACATAAAATCATCCTTCATAAGGTAAAGAACATTCTGTGAAAATGTAACCTTGATATCTTTAATATCGACTGAGTAAGGCCATGTCAAAGATTGAAATTTGCTGCTTGTCGTCTCATAATTAGATTTTGAGACTTTGGCCTAGATTTGACAGAGAGGGTCACATATTCATAACACCTTATACCAAGCGCCTTATTTCCTTTTTAAAAATCATCTGTTAAAATATTGGTGACACATTACAATAAGGTTGTATATGACTTACATCATATATTAGTTAATATTAATTGTTATTAATTTAATAATATAAACAAAATTCTAGTATATTAGTATAAATTACAATAATACAATTACATTATATTTCATAATAATTCCTTTTTATTTTATTTCTTAATTTAATACACCATTTTTATATATTTGAACATTAAACAAAATGTATTTTTGCAATAAAGTTTAACCTAAATAATTATTACTTAATATTAATTAATAAATCAACATTAATTTCTGCATATCTTAATATATTAATATTGTAAGTTACATAACATTAATATGTTAACATAACAATCGTTTATAAATCATACAAATAACTTAAATTAAATTATTGTATGTTAACATTTACCAAGATTAAGAATGATTTAAATTTATTTGATAAAGAATCCAGTCAAAACAGCAATATTGTGAAATAGTATTGCAATTTTTTAAACTGTTTTATATTTACTTTTCAAATGTAATTTATTTCTGTGATCAAAGCTGAATTTTCAGCATCATTACTTCAGTGTCACATGATCCTTTAAAAATCATTCTAATATGATTTTCTGTTTAAAAAATGTTTCACAACGTTACTTTGGTGCACATACTGTAACAGACATCTTTCAAAAATGTAAAAAAAAAAAAAAAAAAAAACTGAATTATTCAATTTTTTTGGAAAAGCAGTATATGCACATATAAATTTATTTTATAATTTATACTTTCCATTATACAATTTAAAAAAAAAAATTCTAAGTACATAATACCTAAAGCATGTTCATGTATGTTAATGTTGTTGTAGTAAGTGTTATTTTATGATTAAAAATCATTCAAATGTTATTTCATTTAGCAAATGCATTACTTATTTTGTCACCATATCATATACGTGCTGTCTGACATGTAAACTAAGGTTAGTATTTGGTCTCACAGCATCTCTTTTGCAGTTAACCAGTGGGTGTATCACATCACACTTGTTACTATTATAGCAAACTTATTTCTTTTTTATGTGTCTTTTCATACCTGTGCAAAACCTACGAAGAAGAGCTGGTCGTTTGTCAGGTTGACAGCTGGGAGTCTCTTCTCTGCACCGTTCTTCTTCACCCATGAGCGATACGCCTACAAAACAAACAGATCTCCAAATCAGTCTGTATTATCCTTACTAAATGTAACCGCAACGCTTGCTTTAGCTTGAAAAGAAATAAACGTACGATGATTTATATCTATGACCGCTAGGGGGAGACTCGTGACATTCAATAAGAAATTTCCTATGGGATGGTTTTATAAAATGTAACTTCCTTCTCTAATGGCTTTAAATGACCATCCACTCTTACGGTGGACATCCACTCTCAGGCCTGGCATTTAAATTATTAAATCATTATGAATAAATAACTTGAGTGCCCGTTCAAGCCTCTAAAAATACTGGGCATATGAGAAAGAGGTTATGAAGCTGGCAAACAGTCCAGATTGGGACACGACTGGGGCTTAATGTCTTTATTTCCTCAGATTTAGCCTGTTGTAAAAGTACATTGGTTTTTTTCTAAACAATACAAAAGCTAAAACCACAAAACCTTGAAGCGTAACCTACGTGATAGGCAGCTTTCAGCCCGCCATTGTCTGCGATGTTTTCTCCCAGCGTCTGTTTGCCGTTGATGCGCTCTCCGTTGATGGTGTACTGAGTGTACTGATCGATCATACACTCGGTGCGGTTCTTAAACGCGTCCACCGAGGAGTTCTGCCACCACGGCCGAAGGTTTCCATCTTTGTCATACTCTCTGCCTGTGGAAAAGAATTAAAGCGTTATATAATGAAATATTGAATTTTCCTCAGTCTACCAACTTTCAGACTCAAATCGACCTTCACAGAACTGAAGCAGGTTAGATGTCTGCAAACAGGCATGGATTTGTTCTGTTATCCTGATACAAGATAATGCAGAGGTTTAGCAAAGAAGCAGTGAATCCTTTTGTGGAAAAGAAGTGCACTTAATTATATTGAGTGTACTTCAAATATTAAAGGATCTATATTGATGCATGCTAAGGGAACTTAAGAGACATTTTCATGACTGTTGTTTCTAAACACTAACACAAGTGCACTTTGTAAAAATGTTGAATCAGAAATTTTATTTTACAGAATATTGTAAAATAGTTTTTTGTGTTTTAAAGTACACTTATTTTGATGTTTTAAAACTGTAGTGTGTTATTCAATATTACATGTAAAATTAATATATTTTAAATGCACTAAATTGCAATGTCACTAATGTGTAACTGCAAATATGTTTAAATTAGTGCTGTTAAACGATTAATTGTGATTAAATCGCATCCAAAATAAAAGTTTTTGTTTACATAATACATGTATGTGTGTTGTGTATATATATATATATATATATATATATATATATATATATATATATATATATATATATATATATATAAATACACACACATGCATGTATATATTTCAAAGAAATATTTTATTTTTATATATAAAATGTATTTATTTATAATATGAATTATATGAATATAAATATAGACGTAAATACATGTAAATATTTTCAAAATATATACTGTGTGTGTGTGTGTGTGTGTGTGTGTGTGTGTGTGTGTGTGTGTGTGTGTGTGTGTGTGTGTGTGTGTGTGTGTGTGTGTGTGTGTGTGTGTGTATCTATATATACACATAATAAATATACACAGAACACACACATATATTATGCAAACAAAAACTTTTATTCTGGATGCGATTAATCGTTTGACAGCACTAGTTTAAATATATAACATACAAGTTTCAATAGAAATGATATTAAAGTTATATTTTAGTTTACCATGAAAGCTTCTTCTACTTTAGTTCAAAGATAACAGATTTATGTTATGTTAACAGTATTATGTTAACAGTATGTAATGTATTACATTAGTAATACATTACATCAAAGTGTATTACATTAGTATTACATTAGTGTATTAGTTTAATTCTAGATATTAACTGAAGATATTAACTGAAGCTACATGTTGACTTTATTGATATTATTGGGCATCAGTAGAAGGCAAACATGTATGAAGGTGTACTAACCTTGGTCATCAAAGGCATGAGTTAGCTCATGTCCCATCACCACTCCAATGCCACCAAAGTTTAAAGCTCTGAGAGACACACAAATCAGAGTTATTACAACCTCAGGAAGAAAAACAGGTCTGTTAGTGACATGCTAACTGCGGCAGGCATGTCTGCTCACTTGGGGTGATCCTGGGCGTAGAAGGGGGCCTGTAAGATGCCGGCAGGGAAGACAATCCCGTTCTTGGTGGGCATGTAGTATGCGTTCACCGTGGGTGGAGTCATGCTCCATCTACAGCAGTCAGAAATCAGCCATCAGCTTACAGTACATCTCACATGCTTCTCTCTAAACACACACTCTTACACTCACTGGTCTCTGTTGGGCGGCTTGCGCAGCTGATCTGCCATCACTCGTGCTGAGAAGTTATAGAAGTTGATCATATTCTGGAAAAAGTTGTCTTCTGTAACCTCATACTACAACAAAAACACATCACGTTGACTGTTAGCTGGTGTATTTGTAATATACCTTAATGAAAATGTACAAAAATTATTTACTTAATCGGTTTATAATATAATATAATATAACATAACATAACATAACATCTTGGTATGATTATTTATTCCTTTTTATTTATTTATTTATTTGTTTGTTTGTTTCAGTCTTCTACTCACCCAGGTGGCATTTATTTAATCATTTATTTAATACAGTAAAAATTGTGAAATATTAATACAATTTTCTAAGTGAAAATATTGTAAAATGTAATCGAAAGATTAAAGCTGAATTTTTAGCATCATTACTACAGTATTTAGAGTCACATTATTCTTCAGAAATCATTTGCTGTTTAAGAAACATTTCTTATTATCAAAATATTTATGGAAACTGTGATACCGATTCAAGATTCTCTGAAAAAAAAAAAAAAAAAATTATTTGAAAGATATTTTTGGAACAATGTAAAAGTCTTTACTGTAGGTTTTGATCAATGTATTATTTTTGTATTATTTCTATCAGGAAGAAAAAAAAATACTGGCTCCAAACCTTTGAATGGCACTGTTAAATTTAATTTAATTTGATTACTAAAGCAGAATTCGTATTTTAAATATTTAAACCATTTACGCTTCTTTCAGTCACACTGAAATCATTTAAAACTGGAAAAAAGTTTTGTGATGCTAAAAATTTAAACAAAAACATTTGCTGACTCACCCCGTCATATACATCATCAAGCTCTTTGGAGTCCAGAATGAAGTCTGGAAATCCGATCATGTCGTAGATGGCATCCGCCTAGAGCCAGAAAAGACACCTTATCCTGATTTTTTTGGCAAGCAATGCAAAGTGTTTACAGTTAAGCTTTTTTTGCAGTCTTGAATCCCTGACAAATCCGCAAATTTCGGTTATCCAGTCATGCTGTTGTCTCTGTAATTCTCACACTCGCTCACCTTGTCCTTGGCAGCTTGTCGGGTCTGTTCATCCATCCAGTTCAAATTATCCAGCGCGTCTTTGAAAGCTGTGCGGATTTCATTGATCATCCCCTCCGCCTGCGTTATGACAGAAAGATGGGGTTAAGGACTGTGTAATTTACTCTGCTGCCACATGGTGGCAAACACACGCCACCATTGAGAGTTTGAATTAAACATGAGGACAGAAACTTGCTGTCCAACATTCATAAAACAGTACTTCAGCGTTTTCAAATACATATACAGTAGTTTTTAGCCTAAACATGACACATGGTTTTACGTGACTCACTATTTCTTTGCTCTGTTTGTCGAAAGTGGCTTTGACGAAAAGAGCACCCAATGCAAAACCAAGAGTGTCATCCGTGTTCCCAATGCACGTCTGCCAGCGTGGAGTGCAGGACTGAAGATGAAACAGACATATTGACAAATGACATGCAGATGAACTTAATTGATAACCTGAAACAAGCAATTATAAAAACACAAAATGGGCACCAGATTTTTATTGTAGTTTAGTCAATTTGAAACATCTTCCAACTGAACAACAAATCACAATAAAACAAATCACTGTATCAAAATCCCTGGAAAAAACATTCCAGACTTTTTCTTTACTGGAAAGTTTGCATAATTCTTTTTTTTTCTGTCAAAATTGGTTCGCCCCTCATGTCCCTTATGAAAAAAAAGTGTGCCAAATTGTATTAACTGCACTTGTATTGTACTTCAAATCTTAAAAAGTATGTTTTTTTTGTTGTTGTTTTTTTTTTTTTAATTCTGTACTTAGTTAATAATATAAATGTTAATAAAATAAAAGGCCACTTACAGTAAGTCCACTTCAAAAGAGACAATTTAAAAAGTACATTTTATAATGTTGAATTAAACTTTTACTTTAAAGTACATTTTAAATCATTGTTTATTAATCTTTTGTTGTGCTTTAAATAAGTACACATTTTGTTTTAACTGTAGTGTGTTATTTGATATTAAATTTAAAGTTAATATATTGCAAATGTACTAAATTCCAACTAATATGGAATTACAAATATATTTAAATACATTACTATAAAAAGTCATACTTAAGTCGTTAAGTGGTTTTAAATATCACAACTAAAAAGTTCAACTAACTGCATATAATATAAATTTAAACTATAGAGGACGTTCTCGGTTACTACAAAACTGAATTAACTCTGGTGAAACAGAGAATGTGAAATGGTGGCGGCTTCGGCGCTTTCACATATAGATTATTTGAAATATGTTTAATTTCAGTGAAATCATTTGTTATGATGATTGTTATTAAAGTGCTGGGTCATGACCAGCCTGCCGCCATACAAATGTCCTGAATAGATTTGCCATTTGCCTAGGCCCACGAGGACACGAGTTCGCGGGTTGAGTGGGCCCTAACCCCTACAGGACATTCCGCGCCCTTAAGAGCTATAAGCCAAAGCAATTGCGTCGACGACCCAATGTGACAGCCTTTGCTTGGACACAGGCAGGCCTTTTGTGCATCCTCCAAAAAAATACAAATAGCTGCTCCGAAAGTCTGAATGGTCTAGAACTCTCGATGTAAGTGTGCACCGCACGTAGAGGGCACAGCAGGAGTGTATTAAGCGGCTCCGCCCCGACTGGTGTTTCGGGGCAGAAAGCAGATAGTGTTTTGACCTGCGCTTTAAATGGAGTCGAACACTTTAGGCACATAACCTTTTCTAGGCTTCAAAGCGAGTCTGCAATCACCTTGCTCGAATTCAATACACGAGTCATCAATTGAAAGCACCTGCAGGTCGCCAACTCGCTTAACAGAGGCCAGCGCGACCAGAAGCGCTGTCTTGAGAGAGAGCGCTCGCAAACTCGCTGATTGTGTGGGCTCGATAGGGGGTCCCGTGAGAGCGTCAAGCACAAGCGCAAAGTCCCAAGTGGGCAGAGTGGAGGGTTTCAACGAGCACGTGAAAGGCTGTTATAACAGCCACATACACTTTCAATGTGGATGGCATACGGAAGGCAAGAATTATTGGTATTGGGCAGTTGAATGGTTCTTCGCCCCGCGATATGCACCAACTTGTAAAAACTCTCCATTTATGAGGAATGACGTGACCCTTCGCCGGCAATGCATGCATAGTCAGAAATTGTATATATCCTGTCAGTAAATCTTGAACCACTCTTTATTTAGTTCACTGAGTACCCCAGCAGTCAAGGACAGCCGGAAAAGAGAGAGTGAACAATCTCCAATAAAGAAAAAATTCAAAGATTCCACCATCTACAGAGAGGATCTCAACGCTGCTATAGCTAACGGTATCAAGCTAGCGCTTAAAGAGCAACAAAGTACTCTTGATTCGGTAGTGGCTTCGACTGTAAGAGAAGCGATAGACTCTGTACTGACCCCAGCACTCCGTGATCTACATTTGGATATACAAATGACCAACGATTCTGTAAAAGAGCTAAAAGCAGAAGTCGAAAAGCTAGCCATTGCGGCGAAACAGACACATGACCGGGTCGATTCCGTTCAAGCAGCTGCACGTGAGGATAGGAGGACTGTCACAAACATAAGAAATCAGCTGGAGCAAATCATCGAAAAAAATGGCGGACACTGAAGATAGAGGAGCAGGAGAAACAATGTACGACTGGTGGGGTTATCGGAGGCGGCAGAAGGCTCCAATGCAGCTGGCTTCCTCAGAGCTAATCTTTCCAAAATGATCCCTTCCCTGAAAGGCTGTGACATTGAGACTGTATGAGTGTACAGTCGTGGCCAAAAGTTTTGAGAATAACATAAATATTAGTTTTCACAAAGTTTGCTGCTAAACTGCTTTTAGATATTGGTTTCAGTTGTTTCTGTGATGTACTGAAATATAATTACAAGCACTTCATACGTTTCAAAGGCTTTTATCGACAATTACATGACATTTATACAAAGAGTCAGTATTTGCAGTGTTGGCTGTTCTTTTTCAGGACCTCTGCAATTCGACTGAGCATGCTCTCAATCAACTTCTGGGCCAAATCCTGACTGATAGCAACCCATTCTTTCATAATCACTTCTTGGAGTTTGTCAGAATTAGTGGGTTTTTGTTTGTCCATCCGCCTCTTGAGGATTGACCACAAATTCTCAATGGGATTAAGATCTGGGGAGTTTCCAGGCCATGGACCCAAAATTTCAACGTTCTGGTCCCCGAGCCACTTAGTTATCACTTTTGCCTTATGGCACGGTGCTCCATCGTGCTGGAAAATGCATTGTTCTTCACCAAACTGTTGTTGGATTGTTGGAAGAAGTTGCTGTTGGAGGGTGTTTTGGTACCATTCTTTATTCATGGCTGTGTTTTTGGGCAGAATTGTGAGTGAGCCCACTCCCTTGGATGAGAAGCATCCCCACACATGAATGGTCTCAGGATGCTTTACTGTTGGCATGACACAGGACTGATGGTAGCGCTCACCTTTTCTTCTCCTGACAAGCCTTTTTCCAGATGCCCCAAACAATCGGAAAGGGGCTTCATCGGAGAATATGACTTTGCCCCAGTCCTCAGCAGTCCATTCACGATACTTTCTGCAGAAGATCAATCTGTCCTTGATGGGTTTTTTTTGGAGAGAAGTGGCTTCTTTGCTGGCCTTCTTGACACCAGGCCATCCTCCAAAAGTCTTGGTCTCACTGTGCGTGCAGATGCACTCACACCTGCCCGCTGCCATTCCTGAGCAAGCTCTGCACTGGAGGTGCCCTGATCCCACAGCTGAATCAACTTTAGGAGACCAAAGTTTTGAGAATGACACAAAAACATCCTCCGAGAGCAACTTCTCCCAACCATCCAAGAACAGTTTGGTGACGAACAATGCCTTTTCCAGCATGATGGAGCACCTTGCCATAAGGCAAAAGTGATAAGTAAGGGGCCTGGGGAACAAAACATTGAAATTTTGGGTCCATGACCAGGAAACTCCCCAGAACTTAATCCCATTGAGAACTTGCAGTCAATCCTCAAGAGGCAGGTGGACAAACAAAAACCCACAAATTCTGACAAACTCCCAGCATTGATTATGTAAGAATGGGCTGCCATCAGTCAGGATGTAGCCCAGTAGTTGATTGACAGCATGCCAGGACGAATTGCAGAGGTCTTGAAAAAGAAGGGTCAACACTGCAAATATTGAGTCTTTGCTTAAACTTAATGTAATTGTCAATGAAAGCCATTGGCACTTATGAAATGCTTGTAATTTTACTTCAGTATACCATAGTAACATCTGACAAAAAGATCTAAAAACACTGAAGCAGCAGACTTTGTGAAAATTAATATTTATGACACTCTCAAAACTTTTGGCCATGACTGTATGTATGTATCGGCCCATCAGCCGAATGACGGAAGGAAAAACTCTGATCGGCCGTGTACTCTCATCTTCCGTGTACTAAGATGGCATGACAGATCGGCGATCCTGAGGGGTGCTCGGCAGGCATATCCGGTGAAATATATATACGCCGGACAATGTCACGCTACTATTTTGCCCGACTTTAGTCCAGCCACAACTACCAAGAGAAAGAGCTTTAATCCTGTCTTGAAGATGACGACAAAATTGGGAAAATTAACGATGAGGTCTATGGTGATCCTAACTGCCCTGAAGAGGACAACAACAAGGTGGCCATGGACACTTGTTAATTTCTTTTTGGAAACTTGCTCCTGCCCTGTAAGTTCGTTTGCTGATTGGTAAATAATAATGATTTATTTTCTCTATTTTTATTTATTATTATTATTATTATTATTATTGTTGTTTTTGTTGTTGTTATTAATTGGGCTGATGGAGAGCAGGTTCAATCACTATGCTTTTGGCTCAGTGGGCCTTTTGGGGACATGTCTTGCGTTGAAGTGGACTGGTTGTTTTGTTTATGCAGACCTACACTCTCAGTAAAGTGCGGTCTGCTTTGGTTTTTATATACAGTTGTTTGTCGTTCCTTGTTCTTATTTTATTTTTTTCTATGCCCTTCAACAGACATCAATACTCATTTATTTTGCTTTTCTTTTAAAAGGACTATGCATCTAGGTGGATTGGTATCTAGGATACATACTAATGTTTACATGTAACTGGCATGTATGGCATTGCTTTTTCTCTTCACTTAGACAGAATCTTGGCATTGCGAGCACACAATGCATGTTCTGAATATCTTATTGAATGTGAATGGCCTAAATTCTCCTATTAAGTGTACCCGGATATTAGAATATTTGCACCGTAAATCGATTTCCTGTACCCTGATACAAGAGTCTCATTTAAAACAATGCAATGTGGCACGTTTTCAAAACAAGTATTACAAACTGGCTGCCTTCTCTTTTGCTCCTAACAAAACTAAGGGGGTGCTTATCTTAGTCGATAGGAAGTTACATTTAACTATTGAACATACTGGGAATGATGAAGGTAGATTTGTTTTTATACGCTGTAAAATACATAATGACAGGTTAGCACTTGTCTCGATTTACTGCCCGAATGAGGCAGACAGTGCATTTTTCACAAATATTTCCAATATATTACTTGAGTAGATGGATTGTCCTTTAGTGATGAGTAGTGATTTTAATGCTGTTTTAAATCCTGTACTGGATAAATCTCACCCAGATACTACAGCTAACCCATCCTCAACTTAATGTAATCGACCTTTGAAGAATCCAGAATATACCAGCATCTCCACCAATTCTGGGAACCATGGCTGATTGGGCCATTTCAGTGCCACTAACAGAACAGATTCCTTTTCCTCTCTGATTTTGCAAAGCAGGCGAGGCAGAAGTTTCGCTGGAGGAAAGGCATACTTGCGTACTTTCAGCCAGCTGTGAGCTAGTGCATCCAATCCCAGGGGAGAGTGTGTCAGAGAATAAAACAACGAACAGTTAATGTTCTTCGCTGATGTGAAGAGATCCACCGCCGCCCTGCCGAATACACTCCAAATCATGTTGACTGTCAAAGGGTGTAATCTCCACTCCCCGTGGATTGCCCCACCCCTCGACAGTAAGTCAGCATCGTAATTCAGGCATCTGGGGATATGTACTGCCCAGATGGAGAGGAGGTGTCGATCTGCCCACAGAAGGAGGTCTCTCACCAGCCACAGCACAGGTCATGAGCTCACACCGCCTTGGTGATTCATAAACACTACCACTGTAATTCTGTCTGTCGTGATGAGAATGTGACGGTGGAGAATGTCAGGGAGAGAGCACTCGAGCGCTAGGCATTTCAGCGGGGGAGAGCACCCTAACTTGAAGACTGCGAGATCAGTTTTTGTGAGCGCTCCTCCGACAGATGCGCTCGCATATTGATTGAGTTCAGCTCCACTCCTAAAAAGGAGATGTTCTGGCTCGGTACCAGCATGCTCTTTTGCATATTTACAGTCAGCCCTAAGCTCTGAAGATGATCGAGGAGTTTGAGCTTGTCGCTGAGCAGCACGCTCTCTGATTGGGCTAAGACTAGCCAATCGTTGAGATAGTTCAGGATGCACATTCCGTTCTGCTTCAGAGGAGAGAGAGCAACATCCATGCATTTCGTAAACGAGGGGCCAGGGATAAACCGAAGGACAGGGCCGTGAATTGGTACGCTATCCCCTCAAATGCAAATCTCAGGAAGCGCCTCTGGCAGGGGGCTACCTGAATGTGAAAATAAGCAATAACCCGGTCTGATGTGTAAGAGGATTTGTCTCAGCGTAATCCTTTTGAATGAGCACTTCGAAAGCACGCAATTCAGCGGTCTCAGGTCCAAGATTGGACAGAGTCCGCAGTCTTTCTTTGGCACCAGAAAATAACGACTGTAGAAGCCGCTCTCGTGGTCTGTGAGAGGCATTGTCTCTATAGTTCGCTTTGCGAGAAGATTGTGTATTTCTGAGGCATTCCGCTCCCGTACAGTGGACATTAATACACTGTTGAAACGGGGCGGTCTGCAGAAGAACTGAAGCGTGTAGTTGTTCTTTATTGATTTCATAACCCACTCTAATACCCCTGGCAGTGCCTGCCATGCTTCTGTGAACTGTGACAGCGCACACAGAGGAGCTTCTTCAGTGACTCGTCTTCGGTGCTTGGTGCAGCTTTCCTCCTCTGAGAGAGAGAATCAGGAACGCGGCTTTGATTCCCGTGCCGGTGGCCTGCCGTCTCTGACAGGGCGGGGTCTCTGGCCCTTCGAGCCCTGACGGCACTTCGGCCATGGCTGTCTTGATCTCACCGCAGATTCATGTTCGCGCCGAACAGCAGCAGAAGAGGCATGTGGTTTTCCCGTGCGCTGCGCTGAGGAGGAGCAGAAACGCGCAGGAGGATTCATGCCAGCACGCTTTGGCAGGAAGTAGCAAATGGCCTTCGACTGCTTCTGCGCTTCAACGAAGCACTCCGTGAACATCTCTACCGCCGCTCCGAAGAGACCTGGGGGATTCACGGGAGCATCCAGAAGGGCCGTTTTCTCTGAGTCCTTTAAATCTGTCAGAGTAAGCCACAGATGATGATCTAGCACCACAAGATTCCCATATTGTGGCCGATCGCTCGAGCTGTCACCTTTGTCACTCTGAGGGCCATATCCGTGTCGCATCGGAGCTCTTTGAACACTTCAGGGTCCGGCCCGTCCTCATCCAGAGACTTGAGCAGCTTGGCCTAGATACACCTGGAGTATCGCCATCACGTGCAGTGCTGAAGCTGCTTGGCCCGCTGTGGAGAAAGCCTTGCCGGCGAGGTTTGCAGTGGCTTTTGAGGTTTGCAAGGTTTAAAGGGGAGAGACGCATTGTTTCTCACTCTCCAGTTCGCCGCGGCTGAAGGACAGAGATGGGCAGCGACGGCTTCTTTCATGGGGGGGGGGGGGGGGGTTGACATACCCCGCTTGGTCAGCGCCGTCCACAGAAGACAGGAGGGAGGATCCCGGGTTGTGCACCCGACTCGTGAGCAATCTCGTCATGCACCTCGGGTAAAAAGGGGCCAGGCCTCCTCGGGGTGTCCTTTCGGCCGCGATCCGACTGGAGGTACCACTCGTCCAGACAGCTTCTGGCCAGCTCGGCAGGAGGCGCACACACCAAACCGAGCTCATCAACTGCCTTGGACAGGACGCTTAGGAGCTCAACATCACTGTGATGGAGTTCCCCTGCGTCACTGCCGTGGGGTGCAGTGTAATCCAGTGGGCTGTTATACCACTCCTATCTCGCAGACGCTGTCAGCGAAATGGCATCATCCTCCTCTTCAGTGCCCTCCATGGCACCGAAAGACACCACATCTTGAGTGCCGGGGGAGGTGGAGAGATCAGTGGTCATGAAGCGCACTGGAAGGGGACCTGCAGCAGGGGGGTGAGGAGCGCGCGGGCTAGTCACCTGACCCTGACTGATCCACATCAGAAGCTCGCGGCACTTTCTTCCGACCCCCCAAGCGCCGCCTCTGCATGGGCGTGACCCAGGCAGAAGACGCACGATTCGTGGCCATCAGAAGATTCGATTGGCTCTGCGCAGGAGAAGCAATAGCGAGTCATCCTTGTCCGAGTCTGAAGCTCACTGGAACAAAGCAGGGGAAGAGAAGGCGTGTCCGCTGCAGCGTGGTGAGTGGTGTTGTTTACGACAGGCTTTTTGCTTCTCATAGAAGGTTGGCTGAAGGAAAAGATTCTGAATGGATGACGTACAAGCGCTGCCTTACATAGAGTGGGATTCCTGCTCATATTTTGCACACTTGAACGCCATTGGCCAGTTTCACTAGCATGATTCAATAAGGTTTCAGTAGTATTTGAGGAAAGGGTATTTCCCATAGCAATGTAGAGTGAACGAATCGAAAGGGAACTTTCATTTATTGCAATTAACATGCACTATACTACAATATACTATAATCCTATACTCCATAGGATTATAATGTAAAACAGACACTTCAGGCAGCTTCAAAAAAGACGCCAAGTGTGAACATAGCCTAAGATGTTTTTTTTTTTTTGTTTTTTTTTTTTTGGGGGGGGGGGGGGGGGGGGTTCCAAAGCTTGACAATCCTAGTCCCCATTCATTTCTATTATATGGGGGAAAATGTGTTCCATGAAACAGTCATTCAAGTTTGGAACAACGTGAAGGTGAGTAAATAAATCACAACAGAATTATCACTTTGGCATGAACCATTTCCTTAACACACAATCCAACTACACACACCTTCTTAGTGCCGTAGAGGCTCTCCAGCAGCTTATCCTGAGCATTCTCAAAGCGCTGGTCCAGACTGGATGCTCCTTTCTGCACCAGATTCCAGATCATGTAATTATTCAAAAGACTGGGGAAGAAAGAGAAAGAATGCATCCACATATCTAAAAACGGGACCATTTCTGCATGTGTATTCATTTATTTATACGGGTAAAGAGCGAGATGGTGTTAAAGAAGCAGTAAAAATAAATGTATTAATATTCTCAGACAGGAAGACAGAAACAGAGACAGCGAGAGAGAGCGAGAGCGAGAGAGAGAGAGAGAGAGAGCGAGAGAGAGAGAGCGAGAGAGCGAGAGAGCGAGAGAGAGAGAGAGAAGCTTTTATTAGCACTGAATGTTCTGATACACAATCTAAACAGACGTCTCGAAGGGGACGTCCTCTTCCTGAACTCTGATTAGCTGTTACCATGGAGACAGCCGTACCTGTGGTCGGTCTTGTTGATGAGATCCGAAACCTGTTGCAGGTATTCTTTGGCGTAGACCACCACAGGCTCAGTGTCGTTCAGCTCCAGCGGTGACAAGACGAAGTTCAGATAATCCAGCCATTCAACTGCCGGAGCCAGCACCTATGACCGAAACAAACAGCATAATGTCATTATAGTCATAGTTGGGTTAACTTCAAGAGCAGTGAATGGGAGAGTACCACAAATGTGTTTTTATTTTTTTTTTTTTTTTTGCATTCCCATTTGCTCAAAGAACAAAAGAAAAAAACTCCACGATAGTGTTTTCATGACTTTCAAAAAAAAAATGCATTACAAACACCCTCACATTAGCGTTAACTCGTTTTTTTTTTTTTTGTAATTTTATGCAAAGGTGATATAATACAAAGTAGAGTGTGTACTAATGTACAAACATTTAAAAAATATATAAAATATAAAAAACTTTCAAGGATTTACGATGCTGATGACCGTTAAACGTGTCATCACAGTTTTGTGAACAGGGTCCATTACGTTAGGAACGATTTTGGACCATTTTGGCACCCAAAAACAAAACAAAACAAAACAAAAAAAGAGTGAGAACCACCCTTGACCACCACTGACACCTGTTGGTGTGGATGCAGCAAAAGATTTCAGTTAAGCTTCTCAGTTAAGTTTTCACAATGCACCAAAATGATGGAAGCCCCTTTCCAAAAAATAAATAAATACAAATCTAATTGTAACTTTATATCTTAAAATTACACCTTTATATGTTGCAATGTTACTTTATTTCTTAAATTATTTTTAAAATTGCGACTTCATTTCCTATAATTGTCACTTTATTTCTCACAATTGTCTTTTTATCTCACAATAGCCGGGTTTCCATCCAAAGTTGCAAATTTAACTTATATGCGCAAAATTGTATTAATCGCATAAAACATTTTGTCTCATTTTGAGGAAATTGTCACTTCCTGATAAACTGACGTTTTCAAGTTGAAAGATTTAAATAGTATTTTTTGTAAAACATATAAAGTTTGAAAAAACTTTTTAATGTTCCAATTGCAACTTTATTTCTCATAATTGTCACTTTATATCTCACAATTGTGATTTATCTTGCAATGTGACTTGATATTTCACAATCTGACCTTGTTTTTGTAAATGTAGCTTTATAACTCACAATGTGAGTTTATATCTTGCAGTCTCACTTTAAATTTCACAATAACATTTTTATTTCACAGTCCCGACTCACAGATTGAGTTAATAAATTGTCACACTTTGTGACTTGCAATTTGCCGTAATTGTCACTTTATATGTTATAACAGCAACTTTATATCTCACAAGGTGACTTTATATTACTCATGATTATTTTACTCTCCCATTGAAACTTCAGGAACGGAGGTTACGATAATCAAGTGAGTAGTATTCGTGAAGAGGCGATGCACTTCAATAAATCTTTTTGTAAGCCACCAATATATGGAGTGCTCCTTTTAATTTGGATCATTTTTCATTTTTTCATAACCTTGGCTGTGAGAGCTCTGCTCGTCTCGATACTTTCCCTGCCATGAAAAGGACAAAGAATACGTGTTCGGATTCGCTCTCACACAAAACGCTCAAATAATCAGCAGGCTAGAGCCAATAACCCGCATGTTTGCATTCCCGAATCCTGGATGCAATTCTAGCCTCTCTGCCCTTGGGTGTAATACAGCACAGACCTCCATCGCAAATACACAGCTGAACGCCTCACTCAGCACACAGCCCTCAGCCCTCATCTCCACTGTGGATTTATAGTAGAGGAAAACAGATTAGCTGACTAAAATGGACTGTTTTCTCTCTCTTACGGTTAGAAGATGTGTTGTTTTTTAATAAACTCCAAAACCAAGTGAACCCTTGAGGATGTTCTGCATAAAGATGTGTGAAATAAGAATTGACTGCTGCAACTCTTGGCTAATGTTGAAAAAAAAAAATAATAATAAAAAATAATAATTAAATAATTAAATTCATGCAAACAAAGACCTTTAAAGCTAAAGTATGTATTTTTATGTTAAAGTAAGGGCTGTCAAACTCAACATGTTAACATATGAGATTAATTAATGTTTCAT